>JZKD02S1781120.1:455811-475956 GCA_000966675.3 Picea glauca | reverse complement strand
TATAATTTACATATTCAATAAACATTCAATTAAACAGTTAATAATTTACTTTAATAATTAATACATTAATTACTTATACTAGTGTACATGGGTAGGGTATGTGTGCATAGCTAGCGGACACATATCTCATGTATGTACTAATGATAAACAATCATTTCCCCTAGTGCATAGTTCATATATGATCACTAAGACATGTAGGACAACAGATCAAGTAATGCATCGTTTAATATTCTTAATGAACTAAATTACACCAATTCATCAATAACTCATTGTCACACTTAAAATATCAATAGGAAATCAAAGAGGGTTTTAAACATGGTAGGAACCAAGTGAGTAAACAATAGTGGCATCTCTAATCCTCAATCAGTATTCTCAACTAACATTGAAGCATCCTTCCTTCCTAACCTACTTCCATCTTCCATCGTATCCTTTCCTCTGTTGGAATAAGATGGAGCGTCAAATATATTGAACTAACTCCAGATAGAATCCATAAGTGGAAGTGTCATACATCTCGACAAATCTTCCCCAACAGTGAACTAGTAGTCGTCATCACACGTCTAGGGGAGTGTGACTTCACACAGCCCTCCCACGACTCTAGGTTTCGGAGGATAAATGGTGGGAAATACCTCCACCCCTCCTTATAGAACTATGTTCAACACTCTATATCGAGCCATACTGTGCAACTACTTTTCTTAGAGTCACGTCATCAAACAATCACTCTGGGCAAGTTGTGCATCCTGTCAAAACCACACTCACCACAAATCATAGCAGTATTTCAAATCATAAATTAAATAATAAGTACAACATATAGCATTTACTATCTTCTTGATGTCTACGACATCCAAATCACCTCAACACTACAGTCATTTGGCTATCGCATATCTCATTAACCTGTAAGTTAATTCACCAATAACTCATATCTATGCATATACATAATAATTTCATATAAGGATCCATATCTGTATCGACGTTCAATTTAAGAAATGCATGTTTATTTTTATCATGCCTGGTATCTGTTATGCACTCATATCATAACTTGAACTAGTATCCACGTACCTAAATTCCACATTTTAACTTACATGTTTAAACAAACCAAAGAGCTATCATCATCATGAGTATATAACAATGAAAATAATATCATGCAACACAAAAATATGTACATATCTCAAATATCTATCTCAATCTAACTGAGCCCAAACAAATGTTAAGAATTGAATTACTAAGATGAGTAAACAATCAATCTTCTAACTCCCTAAAGGTCAATATATGGGGCGTTACACCGATGTTTTTTATTTTTTGAGATTTGAATTTATAGGTAAATTCTTGAACGAATTATCAGTAAACAGGCTTTGGAGAAAGCATGTGAAAAGAAAACAAGCAGTGGATGAAATGATTGCATGGTTGCATTGGCATTATGATTTCACTTGATTGGTAGTTCATTTCAGTAGTTAGGAAAGGCAAGTGCAAATAAGCTTGTTGATCAAGCATTTTTCAGTTTGGATTTTCAGTAATGTGTACAATCAGATTTTAGGGGTGTATCCAACATTCAGTCCCCAGTTGAGAGCAGGGTACACACATGTTTTGGAGACATCCCAATGGACTAGGCACAGGGTCTACAAGTTCTTTTCTACCTCACTGGGAGCATAACATCCCTAGTTGGAGCCCATGTTATCACTATTTAAATGTTTGGTGTAAAATCGATATTTCAGGGTTTAGTGAGGTGTTAAACCAGTTTGGAAGTCAGATAAATTTGGGGAAGGGTCAGAAAATGGTAGAAGAGATTAAATTTGGAGGAGGTGTTAAGTAAAATGGGATTGAAAGGATATAGATCGCCATCATCTAAGATCAACGGTTGCGAGAGATTTCAGAGTTTGAAACAACATGGAGGTTAAAATATCTAAGCGGTCCCGAAATTCCATCTGTGGTTTTCCCGCAAGGTACATGGCATAATCTAGTGTATTTATGGGTGAAAAGAGGGTTTCTTCGAAACCACCCCATCACACCCCCAAAATCATGTGTTAAATTTCATTAATTGAGTCTAATTCAAGGGCTACACGTGGCAATGAAACTTGACGGCGAGTCAAATCATCTCGAGAAACCTGCTTGTGTACCATTCGTCCGCGTAGTGCTAAATAAGCGCTGCAAAATAACCGATTTGATACTCATCATTGAAAATTGATAGTCGAGCATGAGAGGTCGTTATCCCCATAAGGATTTTCGTCAGTAGCCAATGATTATAATTGATGGCACCTGTTACTCAAAACCCAAGTGATATTACTTTATTTTGGGAAATTAACGGTTTATTCCAGAGAGAGATATCTACAAATCAAACCGCTCATCCAACTCAGGTACAATTTGAAGGAAATAGGCTCACGTTTCCTGACAAAACAAAGGAATCCGAGGAGAAAGACTCAACAGTTTTCATCAAATCGGGAAGTTCAAAGAATATGACAGAATTATCAAATAAAAAAAGAGAAAGGCATGTTGCACAAATCCTAACAACAAAATCTCATGCAAAATCTGTCGATGAGACAAGATTAGGCAAAGAGATCAGGATGAATCCTATTATGAAGGATTTGATTATTAATGGATATGTGGATGGATCCAACAGACAAGCTAGTGTAAGAAAAAGGAAAAAACAACAAAAGGAGGAGGCTAAAGATGGAATTGTCTAAAGCATTGAAGAAAATCAGCCTAGCTGGCTTGACACGTTAAAGGAAGAGATTGAAAATCTAAAATAGAATAGCAAGATAAATCGAGTATATTTCAGGGAATCTTGTGATACTGTAGATAGGTGGCATTTAGGGTAAAGATCCCAAATATTTTTGTTTTTGTTTGTAACTGTTCCCTAGACAGTAGGAGTTTGGTTTTGATGTTTTACTCTCTCTATAACCAATGTCTATTTTTGAAATCTTGGAAGGAATGACCCGTTTTTCTTGGCCTCATATGTAATTTATCTATATATATTGTTAAAAAGATAAAAGAATGGTTCAAATGGCTGGAGAAGGGCCTACCTTTGTAGCAAGAAAACTTTGTGAGTTCTTATGAATTTTAATACAAGCAGAGAAGATTTTCTTGGATACACGAGATTCATCATGGTGTTTATGTTTAGTATGCTTTCTTGTATTTCATATTCATGAATGTGTTTTGTTGCTAGTAATAATCTTTAAGTAAAAGAATGAATTCATCTTGTTGGTGCTCCTTCTCACATTGATTATACTTGTTATGTTTTTATTGGTTTCTGGTTCAGAATTCACCCTTGATTGGTGTTCTGTTTTCGGTAGCCAACGTTTATGTTCCTTCTTCTAAATCTATACCAAGAGATTCATCCTCTGTTAGATGCCTCTTGTCATAATGGTCTTTCCTTTATTTCCAATCCATATCATATAGATTATTTGGTTGAACACAGTACCTATTTTTCCTTTGTTCCCTCAAGAATACATAGCTTGTAGATCTTCATATGATTTCTGGAGTTGACCCCATTGCCCAATGGACTTGTTCTCTTGTTTTTCCTACCAACCCTTTTTAAAAACCATGTCCTATTGCAAAATCTGACCTCTGTATGTCCATTTCCAAATATTTTTTGAATATTTTCAGTATTCACATGTCTGAGAGAGCCCTCTCTAATTGGAAGGGTGAGAATCCAACCTAAAGTTGGTTGAAACAATTACCTATGTCATTTTTTTTATCAGCGGAACAAATTTACAGAGTGCTAAAAACTCCAATGGCTGACAACATGGTTCTACGTTGACTTGGAAATTTGTATAGAGCACCAAGGTTGATACAACAAAAGGAGCTTGCACTAAATCTTCAATGATATTGTATTTTTGGATGGCACGGGTACTTGGATTAAATGTCACTTTTCGAATTGTGCTCTTGGGTGGGCGCAACACTGCATCAAAAAGTGGATTCTCAATTTGAAGAGGATTGAAATATCGGGGAGTGGATGTGGAGGTTTGATTGATAGCCTTTCCATTATCCTGATCATCTAGAGGAGTGTCATAAGTATTTTCTTGAGTTATTACATTAACTATCTTAAACATATATACCTCAAAGGTACTTGAAGAAGCATCCACATGATGGGAATGACCTATGTTTCCCCCTTGTGGAGGGGAAGGGTTTTGTGCAATTAGATGTTGTTGTTGAACTGGTTGGGAGGTACCCTTCATAAATTTAGTGTCTGCCTCACGACGAGGAAAACATTTCGGGTAGTGGTCTTCCTAACAAATCATGCAAGGAAACTTAGCCTTCCTATTTGGTTGTGTATCAACAGTCTTTGTAGTATTCTGTTGGACAAAAGATTTCTTGGTTTTACCCTTGTTTTTATTCTTACCTCCTAGTTTCTAAGATGAATTGGATTGGACCACATTCACCTTGGAGGTTTGAGTATGACCGGAAGTAGTTTTGGTGTCTGAAACAAAAACTGGTTCTGGAGCAGGTCTTGTTAGATCATTCTATGTACAAGGATCATGAGGGATCAGATCGTAAAGTGTGCTAGAATGGGAATATATCAAGTCCAAATATTGAGCATGAATGATAGCTTTCTCATCAGTAACTACATTTCCCATAGAAACATCATGGGAAATGGGTGGCAAGAGAGACTTTGTAAACCAATCTGTGAGGAGTTGGTCTGGAATTGGAGTTTTAATCAACCGTCTCCACCGCCTCCACTCATGGATATGCATATATATGTGGGTGGAAGAGGATTGTTGGAGTGAGGTCAAAAGCTCAGTATCGGTATCGTACCATATAGGCAACTGAAAATACATCAGGAAATCCATGGAAAGAGGATTAAATTTGACAAAGGATTTATGTGGCATCTCAATATACCATTTCACTGCTGCACCTGTAAGTGTTCTCTAAAAAAGTCTTAGACGAATGGAATCATCCATCAAAGAGTTGGAAGAACACCATAAATGAAAGTCATAACATGATTGTTAGGATCTTCCCTAGGTTTTCCATCGGATTTTAGGATTTTGAACGGTGACTTGGCAGGGATGGTGGCCAAAATGGGGCATGTAGAATGAGATCATTTGTCAAACATGACATATGTGGCAAATCTAACGTAGCCAATAATGGAAATTACTGGTTAGTGTGTAGATACCGGTGGTAACCATGCAGCATGGGAACAACAGTAGGACCATATCTAGGTTGTAGCAATATAGAAAAAGTACTAGATGGTCCTCCCATATACAGTGGTTTCCCAGAATGTCCTAATTGTCCACTCATGTACTGTGATTGAATAGATGGAGCTCCTACGTACTACGATTGAACTTATGGTCCCCCCATTTATTGTGGTTGAAGGGACTATTGCATTGGAATCGTGGGGTTTATGGATTGATAGGGGAAACTTCCTTTCTGGGAAATGACTGTCGAGTTGGGTTGACACCATAAAGGAATAGAAACTCCTGGAAATGATTGTCCAGGATATAGACCAGTGGTAGTAGGGATAGAAATATTTGCAGGAGAAACTTTCACCTAGGATTTTTGATGTTTCAACCACATAGGTTTCTTCCCAGCAAAAATTTTCCCTCCAGGTGGAGGTTTGCACCCAACTAAAGGTTGGCCTCCCATTGTCTCCAATGTAGGGTGAACTCATCTGCGATGGTTGAGATGAAGGATAAGTATCTTGTGTAACTGTTGTTGTGTGAATGACTTGACTACTTTCCATTTGACCGATGGTACAGATAAGTAAAGAACTTGGTTTGTGCATGTGTGGAAATACTGAAGTAGGAATATTACCTGACCCACGTGCGAAGGGAGATATATGCGCAAGTGGTTGATTCGGGGTTACCTGGATCACCAATTTTTATGATAAATATGAAGCACCAACAATATCAACTACAGTAATTGTGGAAAAATTCCCAAGTCCTTCAGAAAAACCAAACGATGATGGGTTCATGACAAAAGATTGTGTAGTGGTTGAACCGGGTAGTAAAAACTAAGATGAATAGGCATCAATAAATCTCATGGATGGTGGATCAGTGAGTGGTTAGCCAAGTGGATCAGTAAAAAGAGGATTTCTGTAAGATGCAAGGATTTTTATGAAGGTTGTGACTAGTTCTTCAATGTGTTGGCCACTTCTAGGAGCTACACTCACGGTATTAGAAGTTTGATCTTCGATCATGCCTTCATAAGAAACATTTGGTTGAGGTTCCTGAACGTCATGATCCATACATTGGATATTTTGAAATATTCGATCCTAAGTCTGGCTACAAAATTCAAAGAAACACACCCCTAAGAAAAATAAAAGCAATCAACCAAGAAACAATAGATTTAAGGATCTTCTGAAGACGAGATATCAAGCCACCAACGAAGAAATGAGAAGAAATTAGCCCGAACTCCACGTAATAGCCCTTCTCGGTGCAAGAAACCCTTACTTTCATTGGTTCACCATCCAAGGGTACTGAGCATGTGATACAATGTCTTCCTTAGGTACCGTGGGAATCCCCCCATAGTCACCTTTGTAGATACATAAGAAAGGCCACTAAGGTTACCAACTCACAGCTAGCCTCCATGTGGGTACAATTGACAGTCGGGACCAAACGTATGGGAAATATATCAAAGTATGAAATTATTCTAGAGGACTGAGAAAAAGTGCACCACTAGACTCAAGAGGACCCCGAATGGATTCCTAGTTCATGAAGTACCGACACTAAATGAGTCAGTGACACTTCAGAAAGAACCCCCAGTATACGATCTGTCTGCTTTGATTTGTCAATCTTTGGAGGGGTAATCTTTGTTGCTCTTCTTCACGCGACATCATGTTTAACCCCTATGTGAGAGGGGGTTCCTGACTATTCTTATACTAAATTCATATTTGTACACTTTTTAGTGATCTATAGTATGTTTAGTAGTCTTGGAAAATTTACTCACTTTGCCTAGTCCAAAGACCCTAATCTCATGCTAGTGTTGGTGTGCTGACAAATAAAAACATTTCTAGTTGATTTTATTAGCACGTGGTCAATTTTAATGGATTTTTACTCAATTGGTTCGCAGAGATGAAACTGATGATGTGAAAGAGACTCAACTGCAATAGAATGCAAGAGAATAACATGCAATTCGTTCTTTTCAATGAATTCTATGTTTGGATGAGAGAAGAGTTCTATTCTTCTTAACACAAGCAAGAACTCAAAAAATATGCAAGTTTCAATTTCTGAGATCAATATGATACCAAACTACAAAGAAAATGTTTCCGAAAACTGAAATGCACATGAAAAACTAGCTCTTTTTTCAAATGCGTACCAAAACAAATTTCCTAAAGAATGCAAAAATTCCTTTGTTTGATTATGTATGCAAGGAGATATGCAAAATTTTCACTTCTTAAATTTCAAATGAAATGAAAGAGATATATTTTTTATACAAATAAATACGAGGAAAAAAAAATCAAACAAAACCCATGCAAAACGATGAGGACTGAAACAAACAAAGTGTGAGATAATTCGTTCAATCAAGGACTCAAAGATGCATAAGAGAAAGAAGAAAAGCACTCATGAAAATCCTCAAAACATGAGCAACAAGAAACAACATTCAAGACTGGGTCGTGGAAAAAAAGAGATTCCTAGTCATCCAGAAAATCGAGATGTTTCAATGAATACAGAAGGGATCAAAACCAAACAATCTTTGCAAACCCTAGTTGATGAAAATTCCTAAACAATCAAGAAAACTGAAAACTTTGCGAGACGAATATCAGACAACTGAAAGGTAGGATGAATCGAGGGATCTTGTTAACTAAGTGGATCACAGCTAGGAGATATTTTCAAACTTAGAGAAGAAAAGGAAATGATTAATAAATTTTAAATTCTTAGGAAAACAAACTCAAATACAATCTAGGAGACTGTCGGCTAAATTCCTCTCAAAAGTAGAATGAGAAAAGCAGGGAAGAAACATGTAAAACCACTAAAAAAAGGAGAATATTGCGTTGGAATCGTGGGGTTTATGGATTTATTGGGTGCCAACATGATTGATAGGAGAAACTTCCTTGTTGGGGAATGACCGTCGGGTTAGGTTAACACCACAAAGGAATAGAAACTCCTGAAAATGATTGTCCAGGATACATGCCAGTGTTAGTAGGGATAGAAATATTTGCAGGAGAAACATTCCCCTATGATTTTTGATGTTTCAACCACATATTTTTCTTCCCAACAAAATTTTTCCCTCCAGCTAGAGGTTTCCCCCCAACTAAAGGTTGGCCTCCCATTGAAGATTGACCTCCAATGTAGGGTGAACTCATCTGCGATGGTTGAGATGAAGGATAAGTAGCTTGTGTAACCATGGTTGTGTGAATGACTTGACTACTATCCATTTGACTGATGGTACGAACAAGTAAAGCACTTGGTGTTTGCATGTGTGGAAATAGTGAAATAGGAATATTACTTGACCCATGTGTGAAGGGAGATGTATGCACAAGTGGTTGAGTCAGGGTTACCTGGATCACCGATGTTTCCGATAAAGATGAAGCACAAACAGTATCAACTACAGGAATTGTGGAAAAATTCCCAAGTCCTTCAGGATAAACAAACGATGATGGGTTCATGACAAAAGATTGTGTAGTGGTTTAACTGGACGGTAAAAAGTAAGAAGAATAGGCATCAATAAATCTCATGGATGGTGGAACAGTGAGTGGTTAGCCAAGTGGATCAGTAAAAAGAGGATTTGCGTAAGATGCAAGGATTTTTATGAAGGTTGTGACCAATTCTTCAATGTGTTGGACACTTCTAGGAGCTACACTCATGGTATTATAAGTTTAATCTTCGATCATTCCTTCATAACAAACATTTGGTTGAAGTTCCTAAACATCATGATCCATACCTTGGCTATTGTGAAATATTCGATCCTAAGGCCGACTACGAAATTCAAAGAAACACACCCCTAAGAAAACTAAAAGAAATCAACCAAGAAACAATATATTTAAGGATCTTCCGAAGATGATATATCAAGTCACCAATGAAGAAATGAGAAGTAGTTATCCAGACCTCCATGTAATATCCCTTCTTAGTGCAAGCAACCCTTACTTTCATTGGATCACCCTCCAAGGGTACTGAGCATGTGATACAACGTCTTCCGTAGGTACCGTGGGAACCCCCCCACGACCACCTCTGTAGATACCTAAGAAAGGCCACTAAGGTTACCAACTTGCGGCGAGCCTCCATGTGGGTACAATCGACAGTCGAGACCAAACGTATGGGAAATATATCAAAGTATGAAATTATTCTAGAGGACTGAGGACAAGTGGAACACTAGACTCAAGAGGACCCTGAATGGATTCCTATTTGATGAATTACCGAGACTAAATGAGTCAATGACACTTCAGGAAGAACCCCCAATATACGATCTGTCTGCTATGATTGGTCAAGCTTTGGAGGGGTAATCTTCACTGCTCTTCCACACGCGACCTCGTTTTTAACTCCTATGTGAATGGGGGTTCCCATCTACGCTTATACTAAAGTCATATTTTTACAGTCTTTAGTGCTCTATAGTATGCTTTGTAGTCTTGGAAAATTTAATTACTTTGCCTAGTCCAAAGACCCTAATCTCATGCTATTGTTGGTGTGCTAACAACCAAAAAACTATCCAGTTGATTTTATTAACATGTGGTTGATTTTAACGGATTTTTACTCAATAGGTTCACAGAGATGAAACTGATGATGTGAAAGAGACTCGACTCCAATAGAATTCGAGAGAATGAGATGCAATTTGTTCTTTTCAATGAATTCTATGTATGGAAGGGAGAAGAGTTATATTCTTCTTAACACAAGTAAGAACTCAAAGACTATGCAACTTTCAATTTCTAGGATCAATATGATACCAAACTATGAAGCAAATGTTTCTGAAAACTGAAAAGCACATGAAAAACTAGTTATTTTTTCAAATGCGTGCCAAAACAATTTTCCTAAAGAATCCAAAAATTTATTTGTTTGATTATGTATGCAAGGAGATATGCAAACTTTGCACTTCTTAACTTTCAAATGAAATGAAAGAGATATATTTTTGATACAAATAAATACAAGGAAAACAAAATCTAACAAAGCTGATGAAAAGTGATGAGAAATGAAACCAACAAAGTGTGAGATAAATCATTCAATCGAGGACTCAAAGATCCAAAAGAGAAATAAGACAATCACTCATGAAAATCCTCAAAACATGAGCAGCAAGGAACAACATTCAAGACTGGGTTGTGGAAAAAAAGAGATTCTTAATCATCCCGAAAATCGAGATGTTTCAATGAATACAAAAGGGATCAAAAACAAACTGATCTAGGAGTATATCGGTGGCCACCCATATTTTCCAACTGGTTCAAAACAGTTTTCTGGCAATTTTGGTAATTTACTATTTTTAGCAGTTTTCACTTTCGGAGCCGTTTTGAGGCCCTAAAGTATTTTTTCTGGGGTGAAAGCAGGTTTTCAATATGTAATATCCTTCAATATTGTGCCTAAAATGAATCTCCTTGATGATACCTTTCCAACGGTCTATCATACGCCTAAAATGGAGACCATATGCAAAAGTTACGACCCCGAGAAGTTGATGTATT
Source organism: Picea glauca (assembly GCA_000966675.3). Classification (NCBI taxonomy): domain Eukaryota; kingdom Viridiplantae; phylum Streptophyta; class Pinopsida; order Pinales; family Pinaceae; genus Picea; species Picea glauca. The sequence continues at coordinate 465,425 of JZKD02S1781120.1, read as the reverse complement.
AACTTACCCAAACGGGGCCCACATGAATTTTGGCACTTCATCTCCTAGGGTTAGGTTCTTGGATGTCTAGGGTTTTTGGAATTCTTTATTATTGTAAAAATGCCTTTATAGCCTCATTGTAATATCTTCTTGCGAATGAGCGCAACCGTCACATCTCTTCTCAGAGATAAGCCACCACCGTTCCAACAAGCTTGTTTCCGTTGCATTTTACAGTTTCAGCTTATTTCGTTATTGAATAGAAACTGGTTTTACTGTATCTCTGTTATTTTGTGTTAAGCACCTGTTAATAGTCCGTAGTAATTTCAATTTTCTCAAAAAATCCGGATCAATGGTATCAGAGCATTTTGCTCCTTGTCATCTTAATGCATGTCCCCAATGAGGTTGGAGTACAAAGAGTTGGGTCTCGAGCTTGTTTCTCTTGAGGAAAAAATCCGAGGAGAAAGATTCAGTGGTTTTCAGCAAATCAAGAAGTTCAAAGAATATGACAGAATTATGAAATAAAAAGAGAGAAAGGCATGTTGCACAAATCCTAACAACAAAATCTCATGCAAAATCTGTCGATGGGCCATGATTAGGCGAAGAGATCAGGCTGAATCCTATTATGAAGGATTTGATCATTAATAGATATGTGGATGGATCTAACACACAAGATGGTGTAAGAAAAATAAAAAACAATGAAAGGAGGAGGCTAAAGTTGGAACAGTAAAAAACATTGAAGAAAATCAGCCTAGCTGGCTTGACACGTTAAAGGAAGAGATTGAAAATCTAAAATAGAATAGCAAGATAAATCGAGTATATTTCAGGGAATCTTGTGGCATTGTAGATAGGCGACATTTAGGGTAAAGATCCCAAATATTTTGGTTTTTGTTTGTAATTGTTCCCTAGAAAGTAGGAGTTCAGTTTTGATGTTTTACTCTCTCTATAACCAATGCCTATTTTTAAAATCTTGGAAAGAATGACCCATTTTTCTTGGCCTCGTATGTAATTTATCTATATATATTGTTAAAAAGATAAAAGAATGGTTCGACTGGCTGGAGAAGGGCCTGCCTTTGTAGCAAGAAAACTTTGTGAATTCTTATGAATTTTAATACAAGCAGAGAAGGTTTTCTTGGATATCCGAGATTCATCATGGTGTTTATGTTCAATATGTTTTCCTTTATTTCATATTCATGAATGTTTTTTGTTGCTAGTAATAATCTTTAAGTAAAAGAAGTAATTCATCTTGTTGGTGCTCCTTCTCACATTGATTATACTTGTTATGTGTTTATTGGTTTTGGGTTCAAAATTCATCCTTCATTGGTGTTCTATTTTCAGTAGTCAACCTTTTTGTTCCTTCTTCTAAAGCTATACCAAGAGATTCATCCTCTGCCAGATTCCTCTTGTTATAATGGTCTTTCCTTTCTTTCCAATCCATATCATATAGCTTATTTTGTTGAACATAGTACCTATTTTTCCTTTGTTCCCTCATGAATACATAGGTTGTATATCTTCATATGATTTCAGGACCTTACCCCATTGCCCAATGGACCTGTTCTCTTGTTTGTTCTACCAACCCTTTTTAAAAACCATGTCCTATTGCAGAATCAGACCTCTGTAATTTCATTGCCAAATCTCTTTTGAGTATTTTAAGTATTCACATGTCTGAGAAAGCCCTCTCTGGTTGGAAGGGTCAGAATCCAACCTAAAGTTGGTTGAAATAGTTACCTCTGTCATTTTTTTTATCAGCCGAACAAATTTACAGAGTGCTAACAACTCCAATGGTTGACAACATGGTTCTACGTTGACTCAGAAATTTCTATAGAACTTCAAGGGTTAACACAACACAAGGAGCTTGTGCTAAATCTTCAATGATATTGTATTTTTGGATGGAATGGGCACTTGGATTAAATGTCACTTTTTGAATTGTGCTATTGGGTGGGCGCAACACTGTGTAAAAAATTGGATTCTCAATTTGAAGAGGATTGGAATACTAAGGAGGAGTGGATGTGGAGGGTTGATCAATAGCCTTACCATTAGCCTGATCATCTTGAGGAGTGTCATAAGTATTTTATCGAGTCGTTACATTAACTATCTTAAACATATATACCTCAAAGGATATTGAAGAAGCATCCCCATGCTGGGAATGACCTATGTTTCCCCCTTGTGGAGGGGAAGGGTTTTGTTCAATTAGTTGTTGTTGTTGAACTGGTTGGGAGGTACCCTTCATAAATTTAGTGTCTACTTCATGATGAGTGAAATATTTCATGTAGTGGTCTTCCTAACAAATCATGCAAGGAAACTTAGCCTTCCTATTCGGTTGAGTATCAACAGTCTTTGTAATATCCTGTTGGACAAAAGATTTCTCGGTTTTACCCTTGTTTTTCTTCTTACCTCCTAGTTGCTGAGATGAATTGGATTGGACCACATTCACCATGGAGGTTTGAGAATGAGCAGAAGTAGTTTTGGTGTCTAAAACAGAAACTGGTTCTGGAGCAGGTCTTGTCAGATCATTCGATGTACAAGGAGCATGAGGGATCAGATCGTAAAGTGTGCTAGACTGGGAATATATCAAGTCCAAATATTGAGCACAACTGATAGATTTCTCATCAGTAACTACATTTCCCATAGAAACATGATGAGAAATGGGTGGAAAGAGATACTTTGTAAACCAATCCACGAGGAGTTGGTCTAGAATTGGAGCTTTAATCAATTGTCTCCACCGCCTCCACTCATGGATATGAAAAGATATGTGGGTGGAAGAGGATTGTTGGAGTGAGGTGAAAATATCTGTACTGGTATTGTACCATATAGGAAACTGAAAATACATCAGGAAATCCATGGAAAGAGAATCAAATTTGACAAAGAAGTTATGTGGCATCTCAATATACCATTTCATTGTTGCACTTGTAAGTGTTCTTTGAAAAAGTCTCAGACGAATGGAAACATCCATCAAAGATTTGGAAGAAAACCATAAATGAAAGTCATAACACGATTGTTAGGATCTTCCCTAGGTTTTCCATCGAATTTCAGGATTTTGGACGCTAACTTGGCAGGGATGGTGGCCAAAATGGGGCATGTAGAATGAGATCATTTATCAAACGCGATAGATGTGGCTGATCTAACGTATCCAATAATGGAAGTTGTCGGTTAGTGTGTAGATACTGGTGGTAACCATGCGGCACGGGAACAATAGTAGGACCATATCCAGGTTGCAACGATATGGAAAAAGTACTAGATGGTCCTCTTGTATACAGTGGTTTCTCGGGTTTTCCTGATTGTCCACTCATGTACTGTGATTGAATAGATGGACCTTCTATGTACTACGATTGAACTGATGGTCCCCCCATTTATTTTGGTTGAAGGGACTATTGCGTTGGAATCATGGGGTTTCTGGATTGATAGGGGAAACTTCCTTGCTGGGGAATGACTGTTGGGTTGGGTTGACACCATAAAGGATTAGAAACTCCTAGAAATGATTGTTCAGAATACAGGCCAGTGGTAGTAGGGATAGAAATATTTGCAGGAGAAACTTTCCCCTAGGATTTTTTATGGTTAAACCACATAGGTTTCTACCCAGCAAAAAATTTCCCTCCAACTGGAGGTTTCCCCAAAACTAAAGGTTGGCCTCCCATTGAAGATTGACCTCCAATGTAGGTTGAACTCATATGTGATGGTTGAGATGAAGGATAAGTATCTTGTGTAACTATGGTTGTGTGAATGAATTGACTATTTTCCATTTGACCGATGGTACGAACAAGTAAACACTTGGTGTGTGCATGTGTGGAAATATTCAAGTAGGAATATTACCTAACCCATGTGCAAAGGGAGATGGATGTGTAAGTGGTTGATTCAGGGTTACCTGGATCACCGATGTTTTCGATAAAGATGAAGCACCAACAATATCAACTACAGGAATTGTGGAAACATTCCCAAGTCCTTCAGAAAAACCAAACGATGATGGGTTCATGACAAAAGATTGTGTAGTGGTTGAACCGGGCGGTAAAAAGTAAGAAGAATAGGCATCAATAAATCTCGTGGATGGTGGATCAGTGAGTGGTTAGCCGAGTGGATCAGTAAAAATAGGATTTGTGTAAGACGCAAGGATTTTTATGAAGGTTGTGACCAGTTCTTCAATGTGTTGGCCACTTATAGGAGCTACACTCACGGTATTAGATGTTTGATCTTCGATCATTCCTTCATAAGAAAAATTTGGTTGAGGTTACTGAACGTCATGATCCATACATTGGATATTGTGAAATATTCATTTGTAAGGCCGACTATGAAATTCAAATAAACACACCCATACGAAAACTAAAAGAAATCAACCAAGAAACAATAGATTTAAGGATCTTTCGAAGACAAGATACCAAGCCACCAATGAAGACATGAGAAGAAGTTATCCCGACCTCCATGTAATATCCCTTATCGGTGCAAGCAACCCTTACTTTTGTTGGATCACCCTCCAAGGTTATTGAGCATGTGATACAATGTCTTCCTCAGGTATCATGGGAATCCCCCCATAGTCACTTTTGTAGATACCCAAGAAAGTCCACTAAGGTTACCAAATCCCAACCATCCTCCATGCGGGTACAATCGACAGGCAAGACGAAACGTATGGGAAATATATCAAAGTATGAAATTATTCTTGAGGACTGAGGACAAGTGAACCACTAGACTCAAGAGGACCCCGAATGGATTCCTAGTTCATGAAGTACCAATATTAAATGAGTCAGTGATACTTCAGGAATAACCCCTAGTATACGATCTGTCTACTTTGATTGGTCAAGCTTTGGAGGGGTAATCTCTGCTTCTCTTCCGCACGTGACCTCGTGTTTAACCCCTATTTGGGAGGGGGTTCCTGGCTATGCTTATACTAAAGTCATATTTGTACACTCTTTAGTGCTCTATAGTATGTTTAGTAGTCTTGGAAAATTTACTCACTTTGCTTAGTCCAAAGACCCTAATCTCATGCTAGTGTTGGTGTGATAACAACCAAAACAATTCTAGTTGATTTTATTATCACATTGTTGATTTTAATGGAATTTTACTCAATAGGTTCGCAAAGATGAAACTAATGATGTGAAAGAGACTCGATTCCAATATAATGCAAGAGAATGTAAGGGAGAAGAGTTGTATTCTTCTTAACACAAGCAATCACTCAAAAAATATGCAAGTTTCAATTTCTACGATCAATATGATACCAAACTACAAAGAATATGTTTCTGAAAATTGAAATGCACATGCAAAACTAGCTCTTTTTTCAAATGCGTACCAAAACAAATTTCCTAAAGAATGAAAAATTTTCTTTGTTTGATTATGTATGCAAGGAGATATGCAAACTTTTCACTTCTTAACTTTTAAATGAAATGAAAGAGATATATTTTTGATACAAATAAATACGAGGAAAAAAAAATCAAACAAAGACCATGCAAAATGATGAGAACTGAAACAAACAAAGTATGAGATAACTCGTTCAATCAAGGACTCAAAAATGCAAAAGAGAAGAAGACAAGCACTCGTGACAATCCTCAAAATATGAGCAGCAAGAAACAACATTCAAGACTGGGTTGTGGAAAAAAGAGATTCCTAATGATCCAGAAAATCAAGATGTTTCAATGAATACAAAAGGGATCAAAACCAAACAACCTTTGTAAACCCTATTTGATGAAATTCCTAAACAATCAAGCAATCTGAAAAATTTGTGAGACGAATATCAAACAACTGAAAGGTATAATGAATCGAGGGATCTTGTTAACCTAAGGGGATCACAACTAGGAGATATTTTCAATCTCATAGAAGAAAAGGAAATGATTAATAAATTTCAAATTATTAGGAAAACAAAGTCAAATAAAATCTAGGAGACTGTGGGCTAAATTCCTCTCAAAAGTAGAATGAGAAAAGCGAGGAAGAAACATGCAAAAATACTCAAAAAAGGAGACTATTGCATGGGAATCATGGGGTTTATGGATTTGTTGGGTGCCAACAAGATTGATAGGGGAAACTTCCTTGCTGGGGAATGACCGTTGGGTTGGGTTGACACCACAAAGGATTAGAAACTCCTGGAAATGATTGTCCAGGATACAGGCCAGTGGTAGTAGGGATAGAAATATTTGCAGGATAAACTTTCCCCTATGATTTTTTATGTTTCAACCACATAGAACTTCATCTACTTCGCAGATGTTTCCAAAAGGGACGATAGTTAGGGTTTTTTTTGGTGCGGTGTTGAAGCGTTGAACCCTGGGTCTGCCCCTGTGCCAACACCTATATAATGAAGGCCATACTTGAGTGAAAGGAAGGAAATTATTTTAGAGTATCATACTTCTAATATTGAGACATTCAAGGAGGAAAATTAAGAGCATCATACTTATGATTGTGTGAGATCCAAAGGGATGAATAGGAGATATTGGCAAAGACAACACCAAACTTGAGATTGTAAGTGCTTCCATTTTGTTGGCTTTCCATTAATACACAAATTGGCATATTCCTCTCTTGTCTATATGTTCAAGTGTATGCATGGGCATTGTTGTAAATTCATAATAGATATATCTATTTTCACTTAACAATATAGTGTTGAAGAAGGAGGTTTCTCTTTCTTTTTTGTAGGTCTTTTCTTGCACATAGGAGCTTGGACATGAAGGTAAAATGTTGGAGCAGTGAGGACAATTGACGTAAAAAAGTAAGTTATCCATCCCTCCCTTCTCATTCTAATTGTCAAAATAGGTATAAAAGGAAATCAGTTCACCATTTGTTTTCTTTTGTCTTGGATCAAAAGGGGTCTTGATCCAAGGGGATTTTCACCTATCCGCAAGGGGGAATTTACAATAACACTTGGGTTCAAAGAGAATGAAAGGGCCAAAAAATATAGAAGTGGGTCCATAGTTGGATGTACCAACACATGTCAATGGGGAGGGAGGTTATGATTCAGGATATATAGAACCCAAAGGTGGGTTAGGGTGGAGAACCTTATTTCATCAAGAAAGGAAGATAATGCATCTAATGGAGAACTTAGGCCAAAGGCATTGCAACCGATGATATTGTATCCTATGTGGAGATATGATATGAATGTGAAAATATCACCCTAAATATGAAACAATCTAATCAAAAGGATAATAGAATAAAGCAATGAACTAAGACAGTAATGATCAAACAACACACACTACATGCTCAATTAGTGCATCAAATGGTTATAAGTGTGTCTAAATCATAATAAATATAGTTGATCCATTTGCATCTCCACCCCTCAATTTCTTGAGAAAGAAAAATCCCAGTTTACCAATTCCCTTATTTTTAATGGTTACTCTCGCTCTCAAATCAACCAAGCCTTCTGCTCAACCTGGAATCCCAAATTGAAAAAATCCTCCTCCTCCTCCCCACCTAGTGCTCTCATTTATCTTCCCTATATCCAGGGCACTACATATCATGTTTCTAAAATTTTGGATGAGAATAATATCAAAACCTTGTTCAAAACCTATAAAACCCTCAAACAACTATTCGACACTACTAAAGATAAATCTAGCCCAGGAGTGTACCAAATTCCTTGCTCTTGTGAAAAATCTTACATAGGCGAAATGGGTAGATCATTTAAATCCCATATTAAAGAACATATTGTTAGGGACTTAACCCCTCACATAGGTAGAACAATGTATTCCGATGTAATAAAGGTCAATATTAATAAGGCCTTGCAATAAAGTAGAATAAGTCGAATGTAAGCAAACCTAATAGAAGCTTCCTCTTCTAGAGGATCTTCCTCTAGATGGTTTTATTGATAGACATATTTAGTATAAATAGGAGTCAAGGGTATGAGAACCCTAGCTTGGATATTATTGTAATAGATCTCTGCCCGACTAGAGGTTTCCCCCTCGAAGAGGCTCGTGAACATTGCTCTCAGAATCAAAGTGCTATTTCTGGTGTTATTTTGATATCATCTCAGTGTTATTGTGGAATTGTTCTAGTTATATTGTTGTTTATCTGCCATTTCTAGCATTTTATTTCTATTTTACATACTTTTTATATCTGGAATATTGCAAGTGGTATCAGATCACTTTCCTCGACATAAATTGTGGGTTAATTTTTTTTTTCAGGGTAGAGACGTACTCCGATGTCTTTAAGCCACAAAGATCTGTCGTTACACACATAAACCCGCGGTTGAGGGATTCATATAGGCAAGAAATACAACTGGTACTTAAGTGCACATCTGTTGGCCACCCTTGTAACCCATGTTGGTACCCCTTTGAGTGGTATCACATCAAACAAAAACTGTGTACGGAATGACCTAGATTTCCTGAAGCCCTCTTTAGATAAATCGATTGGCCGCCTGACTGTTATAGTGCCACTGAGAACAACACTCGGGAAGATACTCTCTAGTACCTGGGTAGTCGGGTAGTATGACTAAGGGCACGATCTATCCTCCTTAGTTAGTGCCCAGAGATATTAGGTCGAGTACTACTGTTGGACCCCGCATGTATATCAGAGAGTTATAGCACAGGGAAAACCCTTGTCTGTAGAACCCTTGAATACCTAACCCTTGGGGACAGAAACAAAAAAAATAATTAAAACAGACAAGATCTATTGTTGCACAACTGTGTTCGAGTTTCCAAATCACTACACATTTCTTCCTAGTTAATCATTTGGGAATTTCATCACTGCAGTATTCTTTAGAACGACGTATAACTACGTAGGTGTAAAGAAGAAAAAAAAAAGGTCTATAAATTTTTGCACCATTATTTGAGACCTATTCCATTGGATTTATCTCTTCTCCCTTATCAGATTCATACATATCATTTTTCAACAAAATTTTTGACCCCACCCTCCCCGTTTCGGCTCCCTCGTCATCATGGCCCATACCCGTAGTCAAGACTTGGAAGCTCGCTTCAATACCTTTCAATCTAATTTCACAGATACCCAACAAGAAGTGAAACAACTCAGTGCCAATGTTGTCGCCATCAATACCACCATGCAGTCCTCCATTGTTGCCTCAATAGAGGAACTCAAACAAGACATGACTACTCAGCTTGAATTTGTTGTTTTTATGATCTACACCAAGCTGCATATCCCTATAGATAACCCTTTATCTAACCCACCTCCACATACCGAAGCTGAAACTTCCTCTCATTCCCATAATTTTCAGCCCCATCACTTTCAGCGTGACCTAATCCTTCTGCAGGTGGATGTGACCAAATTTGATGGCTCAGATCCCACTAGTTGGGTAACCCACATGGAACATTATTTATCTTTATACGGCATTACATATGACTTTTTCAAACTCCGGTATGGTGTTATCCATCTAGATCAAGAACATTGGCAATGGTGGCAATGGAGAAAAAATTCCTGTCAAAGGTATATTTCTTGGACACACTTTGTGGCAGAGATTTATGAATGCTTTGACACTGACACCAACCATTTAGGTCGTTTGAAAAAGTTGAAACAATCTGGAACAGTGGAAGACTTTATAGCTGCTTTTGAGCGCCTGGATTTTCGGACAGAGGGCATGTCTGATGCCTTTTTCCGAGAATATTTTATTAGTGGCCTCAAGGATGAGATTCGTGCCCATGTCCTCATGTCTCGGCCTCAGAGTTGGGTGGAGGCTATGAAAAGAGATAAAGAATCACAACAAGTTGTATCTTCTCAAAACCGGA
>JZKD02S1781120.1:427938-442287 GCA_000966675.3 Picea glauca | reverse complement strand
TGGTTTTCTCCCGATTTGGGTTTCCACGTAAAACACTGGTGTACTGTGTATGTGTGTGATTGTTCATTTATTATTGCTCATTATTGGATAATGATTCTACATTGATATAACACTTGGATTATTTGAAGAAAAAAGACTATAATTAAGCCATTACCGATTCACACACCCTCTCAGTAATCCAACAAAGTGAGGCTACAAGGTAGCTTCCATTCAGAATGGTACAGTGTGCCTAACCTACCAGTTGATCATTGGTAAGCTAGTAAGGAAGAACAGACCCATGCAAGTCACAGGGTTTGTTGTTGACCTTGCGGGAAAATGCATTGAAGGGCTACAAATGAACTAGGCGAGCTACCTCGTCAACCAGTTAGAGAAAGACTTCCATGAAGGTCATGATCAGTTCTATGAGTTCCATTTTAGTTAGTTGTTGATCCTCATCGCCTTCATTTCTTGGGATATGTTGGAAGGTGCGACCTTACCTGAAATTGAGCTATTTGAACCCTTAGCCACGAATTTCACTACGCTCTGGTATTTGAGCGACATGGCTAAACAATGGTAATCAAACACGGTGTTCCACACCTATGACCTACAGTTGAAGAGGGATATTGAGTCTTTCCCTCGTATGACGCCGAACACCCTGGATAGGTTCAGGCCAATTATGAAGTTCCACATAAATAAACATTTTATTTATATCACTGTGTGTGGAGACGAACATAAGGAATAGCTTCAATCCTCCTACAAGCTCACAAAGGAGGACCTGGAAGAAATAACTAAGGAATGGCCTACATAGCTCCTTATACTAATTGACCAGGGAGAATTGTCTGACCCCAACCTCATTGGAAGTCATGTGATCATTCGTGAAGAGTATGATGCACCCAACAATAGCTTGAAGAAAAATAAGGAATATGTACAGGAAATAAACAATGCATCAGAAGAGATTACATCAGATTCACCTAGCAGAGGAGGAGATGACGAAGTGGAAAAAGAAGAGAAAGAAGGGGAAGAAGAAAAGAAGAAGAAGGATGAAGTAACACCACTTAGGAACCCCTTTAATGAGGCAGAGACGTCTAAGAAAAGAAAGGTTTCCCCAACGAAACCTACATTGTGGAAGAAGTGAAAAGCTAGTAAGCCCAAGCTGCAAAATGTGCTCACGGTGGATGAAGTTGACCTCATCATCACCACCATATCAGATACATCAGAAGATATTTTATAGCACAATGAAGCAAAACTAGAATCCATCTATGATCGCATTGAAGAAGATCTTAAAGGAATACATCAGGCTCTCCATTCAAGCCACGCAGTGCCTACTGTGTCATTGTCAGCAAGGAACATAGAAGTAGGAGATGAGCTTGCCCAGCTATGCAAGATAGTATATGCGACGGAGGCATGCCTCCATCGTGTCCAGGAGGAAAAGGAATAGGTCACAGAGGCCCCAAAGCAAGAAAAAGAGGAAGCCATAGAACGACGTCATGTTGCGCAACAAGAAAAAGATGACCTCCAGGCAAAGTTTGCAGAGGATAGAGCGCAGATCTAGAGGGAGAAAGAAATGTTTCTTGTGGAGAAGATTGGAGTTAAAGAAGCAGTCACTAGAGAAATTTGATCTGTGATGGGCTTAGAGCATATGGAAGAAGACCCAGTGGAGAATCAAGTGGGAAGGCTTGTCGAAGCCATTCAACAACTCCAACAAAGAATAGAAGAATTGGAATTAAAGATAGTACCAAGCACTCTGCAGGAAGTGCGAGATCTAAGAGAAGAAGCTGTGAGGAGAACAGTTGAGAGAATCAAGGCATTAGTCTTGGAATGCAAATAGCTCAACATTTGAAGTGTGCAGACCTATGAGCACCTTGCAGAGGACCCTGAGCTCAAGACACTAGAATCATAGCTCCAGGAGGCAAAATAGAAAGAAACAACAGTGAAAGCACAGTTGAAGCTACTATCATCAGTCGAGAGGATGAAAAGAGCCCAGGAACAACACATGGTTTAACAATAGGCCCATGCCATTCAGAACAAGGTCATGGAAGTAACCCAAATACTCCAGCCAGTGCAGGATGAAGATTGCACACTTTTTGAGGAGATTGAAGGACAAGGTGCATAGCTAGAACAAGTAGTCACCTCAGTTGAACATTGATTGGAAGGACCTATCACCTAGAAGGTCATTCAAGAGTTTGTCGAGCAAGAGGCTCTGGCTAAGCAGGAGGTCGAATCATCTCGAGCCAAGCTTGAGGCCTTCGAGGCAGATTTACCTAGATCAGAGTGACTCGAGACGAGTCACATGTGAGTGTTGGGGGCCTGTTGGCCCTTGACTAATTTTTGGAGAACTTGGGTCACGTTTGATCGATTTTGGGACTTGGATAGGCTGGTCGAAGGTGAAGCGCAAAGTAAAGTGGAGATCATGGGATCTTGGCCCCTTCTTAGGGAATTTTTGGGTTTAGGGTTTATGTAACGGGTATGGGATGTCGACCCATGGGTTTACCCATGTTTAGGCCCTTTTGTAATGTATAAATAGAAAGCTAGGCGATGTAAGTGAGAGAGACCTAGTGGAACTGGCTTAGTGCGAAGCTAGCGGCTTTGTGCATACTGTGTATTAAGAACTTGCAAAGCTAAGTGAAAGTGATTGTAAGAAGCTTGTGTGCAGATTGTTAGAAAGATTTGTGCTTAAACCTAGCTCGAGGAAGGAGGATCTGGTGAGGTGCGCACATATCTCTTGTCCTATGCAGAGTGGGGTTTTTGGGCTATGTGCATGTAAGAAGATTGACATAAGATAATAAAGAAGAAGAAGAGTTGGTTGATGTAGCCCCACACTGGGGTGAACCATGTATATCTTGTGTTATGGTTGCCCTGTGTGATTGATGTGATTTATGCTTAATATTGTTATCTTTATGTATGTTAAATGCATTTGATATAGTAGCTTAGTTCCTAGAGATGTGAATGAATGCTAGATCTTATCTGTTTCTATGTGCTAAGTGCTTGGAAGTGTTATATCTTGTTGAATACTGCATTGGTCTGTAATTAGGGTTTGAATATATGATGTAAATAAGGGTTAAATGCTAATGAATGTTAACTTCTAAGTGCTCTGTTAGGGTATTGTAATCACAGATCTGTGTCCCAGCGAGGTTGCAGACATCTGAGTCCTGCAACCCCCCTGCCTCTACCTCAGGTAAGACTTCATCTACTTCGCAGGTGTTGCCAAAAGGGCTGGTAGTTAGGGTTTTGTTGGTGCGTTGTTGAAGTGTTGAACCCTGGGTCTACCCCTGTTCCAACAACAAGTAAAGGATACAAGTGCTACAAAAAAATACTCCACAAAATAGTTGAAAGTATTGATGTAAAGTTAGATGAGAGACCACTTCATCCATAAAGACACCAACACCATAATAATTCATATGATGAGCCAATTAGAAATGAACCACAAGGAGACAAAATGCACGAGTATCAAGAACAAGAGGATTCTGAGGAAGAAGAGAGAATGGAGACATCACAACCAAAGACCCTATTGGGACATATGCAATTCTAAAATGTTGAACTTTTTAATTTTTACCAAATGAAAATATGATTTTAGCCGAAGAAAGTGAAATCTTGGTAAACAACATTTTAATTTCAAATGCACTACATTGTTGATTAGTTAATAATAAAGCGCGCACAATGTATGTCGTTGATGAGTTCTCTCATTTGATCGAGCGATCCCAGTAGCCCCGGATTTCTGGAGCCACCTAAACATTAAGGAGGTGAATCTATAACAGTCACTTTGGAGCTCCACGCTTTGGGTTTTTCAGCAAGTCTTAACAATAAGAATCACGAAGCTCCGAAACCCGAAGAAGTACACTCACAAATTTTCATAATCCTTTTAAAAGATGCAAGTTGTAGGACACGTGTATCTCTTGAGCTTTCCCTGACTTGACACGTGGCACCCACCTCTGACACTTCACTTGAAGATTCATACGATTCCAAGTAACACATGGAAATTCCCTTTTCTTGACACGTCATCTAACACGTCACTACGGGAGATGACCCTTCGGAAATATAACAAAGAGCTAATTCACAAATCACCGAAGCACCAAAATGTCGAAGTACTAAACCTTAATTAATTAAGTTAATCATGGTCAAGAGATAATTAATGAATTTGCAGTTCGGAGTTCGGATGTTTATCCTATATTGTATCGTAAAATCTCCAAAGTCCGAATTTCCAAAATGTTTAAAACTGAATATGATTAATTAATACTTAAGATCAATTATCAGATAATTAATCACTTCGAAGTTTCGGGTTTCAGAGATTTCCTCTCGAGCTTCATTTAAAGTTCCCGAAGTCTGAAATCAAAAGTCAAATCAAAAGCTCCCTTTCAACAATGGGGTCTAGATTTCATCGGAGAAATCCATCCGCAGTCAAGCGCCCAACATAAATGGATTTTAACTATTATTGATTACTTCACGAAGTGGGTAAAAGCCATTTTGAATCGGAATGCTATGGATTTGGTAGTAATAAACTTCTTGAAGGAGAACATCCTATCAAGATTTGGTTTTCCTCGAAAAATAGTCACCGACAACGCCCAAGCTTTCAAATCTATGGAAATGGTCAATTTCTGCCAAAAATACAACATTGTGTTAGGACAATCTACCGCCTATTATCCTCGGGGGAATGGGTTGGCCAAATCATCCAACAAGAGCCCGATGACTACAATCAAAAAAGTGTTGAAAAAAAATAAGAAGACTTCGCACGTTCACCCGAAACACGCCTTATGGGTGAATCGAATTGGGAACAAGAAATCAATGGGTATGTCCCCTTTTCAAATGGTTTATGGTACTGACATCATCCTTCCTATCAATCTCTCTCTCCCTGTGATGAATCTCTGTCGAGATGCAAATGAATATCCAAATGATGTTACAAGAAGGATAAATCAAATAATCGAAGTTCGGCAAAATAGGGTCAAGGTAGATGACAAACTTCAGAAGTACCAAGATAATATGAAGGCCCTTTTCGATAAAAAGGCTAAAGACAAGGAGTTTCTTTGTGGAGATCTAGTTTTAAAGTGGGATGCTGGAAAAGAGGATGCAGGGAAACACAAAAAGTTCAACCATATCTGGTTCGGTCCATTCAGGATTGTAGCTACTAAGGGGAAAAATTCCTTCTTACTGGAAAATCTCGACGAAAAAACTCTTGACGCCTCTATCAACGAGCGTTACCTAAAACATTTTATGCAATAATCGTATTTCACATTTTCATTGTATATACCGGTTTTGGTTTTCTGTTTCAATTTGCAATTTGTTTTCCTTTGTAAATTATCCAATTTTTACCTTTTGTTGTAAATAAACCAGGCTTATTTGATATCATAAAAGTAAAATATAAAATATTTGTACTGCATATCATTTCTATTCTGCAGAATTTTATGACATTTCCCATTTTGTTCCCATGTAGAATACTTACTCTCAAAAGAGGGATGAGGAGGTATCAGAATCCAACACTCACTTTTCAAAACATTTGCTTTCTCTCAACACAGGTGATGAATTAATGATTGGCTTGATTTAAAATATAAATGAAACCTGAGATATGAACTCCTATACTTATAGTTCAAGCTAAAATTCTAAGGAAATCTTATCGGATGTAAAAGGGGTTTTTCCCATGCAAATATTGTCACTTGATCAAGGATCACAAAAGTATAAATTTATAGATTAATTTTGAAGCCTTATTCGAATCAAATAAAAATGAAATAAAAAGAAAAAGAAAATAAGAATAAAAAGAGGTCAAGAAGGAGGCTCGAAAATCAATAAACAAACTTATGTGGGAATGAGATTCTTTCACGTAAAACCCTCTGAGTCCTCCTTCTATTTTATTTTACTTACACCTAAGATTTTATTCACTTCTGAATTTCACTATCCTTCCCTTGGTCTTCATAGAAAGAAAGAATTTCAGGTTGACTCTAAAAACTTAAAAATATACCTTCAAAACGGGATTAGGCAAAAATCTTTATGATTCCTATGATTTTAACCGAAAGAAAGTATATCTAGGCTAATCCTGATAACTTTAGCTCTTCTATCAGATTTTAAACTGATTAATTCGCTCAAGGTTAATCCCTAAAAAATCAAAATTCCCATAAAATATTCCATGTAGGTGAATGTGTATTGAAGACTAGGAGAAAATTAGTTCGGAGTACAATAAAAAATTGTTGACAGGCCTTCATTTTTAAATTTTAAGCAGATATCATCCCTTGTATGATACATACAAATTGATTGCCCCCACTTCAAAAATATTAAAATATACAACATATGGTGAAAGGAAATTCATAATTTGATTTCCCCCATCTAGTGAAAGACAAATGGTGAAAGGAAATTCGTAATTAGATTTCCCCCATTTTGTCCAAAAGAGATGATGAAAGGAAATTCATGTAATGATTGCCCTCATCTCAACAAAATTCAAAAGTGTTAATTGAAGTTGTGAAAGGAAATTCAATGGGAGATGTAGATAACTTCACCGGGGTACTGAATAGGCTCGCTGGAAGTGAAGCAATATCTATGATATATGTAGGGTTGTCATACATGTATATATAACATACTATGATATCTAGTTCTCTTTCCGATAATATTTACATTCCAAACCAACAAGGGACTCCCTAAATAAATTGTTAAATTTACTTAACCTTGATGCGAACAAAATCGACCCAAGACTAATATTTTAGTTAAAGTCATTTTGATTATCTTAAATAGATCCAAGTATAGTTTTAGGAAAGGAAAGTCTTATATAGCCTAACTTGAAGTTCGTTCCAAAGGTGTGTTTTGAAGGTTTTCTAAGAGTCGGTAGAAGTAGATTTTTCTGTGTGTGATTAGTCCATAAAAGGTGTTTCCCAAAAATGCAATAACGACTCCATTTACCCAATAAAGGCACTCAGTATACTGTTCTTCCACATCTCGCAGGGAGACGCGATCCCCAGATGGAGCCTATGTTGGAACATATACAATTATGAACTTTTGAACTTTTTACATTTTACCAAATGAAAATATGATTTTATCCGAAGAAAGTGAAATCTTGGTAAACAACATTTTAATTTCAAATGCAATTCATTGTTGATTAGTTAATAATAAAGCGTGCACAATGTCTGTCATTTATTTGTTCTCTCCTTTGATCGAGCGATCCCAGTAGCCCCAGAGTTCTGGAGCCACCTAAAATTTAAGGAGGTGAATCTATAACGGTCACTTCAGAGATCCATGCTTCGGGTATTTCAACAAGTCTTAACAATAAGAACCCTGAAGCTCTGAAGCCCGAAGAAGTTTGCTCGCAAATTTTCATAAGCCTTTTAAAAGATGCAAGTTCTAGGACACGTGTATCTCTTGATCTTTCCCTAAGTTGACACGTGGCAGCCACGTCTGACACTTCGCTTGAAGATTCATACGATTCCAAGTAACACATGGCAATCCCCTTTTCTTGACACGTCATCTAGAATGACATCATCTAAGACATCACTACAGGAGATGACCCTTCGGAAATATAACAAAGAACTGATTTACAAATCACCGAAGCACCAAAATGTTGAAGTACTAAACTTTAATTAATTAAGTTAATCATGGTCAAGAGATAGTTAATGACTTCACAATTCAAAGTTCGGATGTTTATCCTGTATCATATCCTAAAATCTCTAAAGTTCAAATTTTTGAAATGTTTAAAATTGAATATGATTAATTAAGACTTAAGATCAATTACTAGATAATTAATCACTTCGTAGTTTCGGGTTTCAGGGATTTCCTCTCGAGCTACATTTAAAGTTCCCGAAGTCTGAACTCCCAAAACACTTGAAGTTAACACATATTTTTAAACATTATTAATTAAGGTTTTAAAAGAAATTATCCAGGGATTAACCTTCACGGATTCAGGATTCAAGAAATTCCCACTCTGTCTCATTTAAAACTCCCGAACACAAACCATTGAATATTAATGGCATTTATGACTAATTAACAGTAATGATTCAAACGCAGATTGCAAATCGCCAGGTAGGCATTTCCATTAAGGTTAATAATTTTTTCTTTAGTAAAGCTATACGAAAATCAATGTATCTGATTTGAATAAAGGCAATTGGATTTTGAATTCATTTTCACATTCCGCAAAGTAGCAAGTTTTATCTGATTGAGAAGCTCACTCAATTCCTCTGCAACAAGTAACCTCGTTTTATTTTCTCGATAATCATGGAACCACGGAAAATGATGAAGAATCTTGATGCGGCTGGTGAGGGTTCAAATCCAAATGCGGACGTTCTGTCGAACACCACGCCACAAGCCATAGACATTGTTAAATCTTGGACATAGGTGTTCGAGGTTCTGGAACATGAGATCATAAATTGTCCAAAAGATTCTGGTGATGAATAAGACGATACTCATGAAGCTAAAATCATATATATATATCCCATTCAGAGCTACACAAGATAGTTTTGCGCCCAAGACTCATGTTGTATAATGACATGATAAGTTGGGCCTTCGAAAACATTGGCATCCAAACAAGGAGCATCATCAACCATAAGAAGGTTGATGTTGGTTCTTTCCGACTAGAACACCTCCAAGTAATGTATAAGCTATCTCCCAATCCTAAATATAATTATAATGTTGCCTTTATATTGGAGTTTGAGCAAAAGGAATGCATACAATACGACAAGAGTTATCCCGATATAATCAAGTCCTAGTGAGGGCACCCAAAGAAGTTCAAGTTCGATGCTCATGGTATGTATTCCATGGCTTCATTGGACGTTCACATGATTTACGTAGCCATGGTGCTCTGTAGATTGTTCGGGAAGAAGAGTCCTACTGATTTTCTAGTGGAATGGGTATCTATCATGCACAAGGTGGCCAAGGGATACACTTTTAATTGGGCCAAACTGTTGTCAGATAACTTGGCCAAAGAAATTACTGAATATAAAATGGAAAAATCAAATGGGTTTCCTGCCCCTTTCTATATGTCTGTGTATGTCATGGACACCATCTATTTCATGACCCGTTTCCCAATGATGAATTGGAGTTGAACCTCGACCAGTGTAGAGCCTATTCACGTATACCATTCCAAGATGTGGGAGGAAAAATCCAACGGTTTATTTTACAAAATCTGTCACAATGTAGTGGTTCTGGTTCATATATCCCTATATGGTCAGCCACCTCCTCGAATTTCAGACAGGATTATGGGAAATCTGGGCAAACTAGCAGATTGGTTCATTGAAGAAAACTTCTCTTATATTAGGGTTTTTGAATGTTCATCTCTTCCCCATGCTCTCCCATGATTTTTACCAGATCGACTAGTGTACAGGTAAGTATCTTACCAGATAGTAACGGGAGGCATCAACAAGGAGCTGAAGGCAACAAAGAAGAAATTTTGGCCAACGTTCCCCATTCAAGTTGGTATGTTCTCACTACTAGATTTGGGTCACTCCAAAGCGGAGGCCGTAGCTCTAAATGATGTCAAGTTGGTTGACATCAAATTCAAAAGGCATGACTCACACAATATTGTGGCGAACCACTTGACCCAATTCAACATGAAAAGATATGTGCATGAAAACTCCCCATATGACGAAATATTCAGGGGAGTTAGGTATTATGAGGAGGTACAGGACAGATTCCAAACCTTGTCCCTGGAACAACGGTGTAGTTTCCTCAGTTTCCAAAGACATAAGCGAAACTTTTTTCCAAAGGCACTAAAAGGAGAGTCGATAGCCACTCCTCCTGCACATGAATCTATGCCTCCAGTTTTGAATGCGGGTATTATAGTGAACATAATATTGAGGAAAACCTAAAGAGATCTGAGGTTTTGGCACAAGAGTTAGAAGCCTCATTGTCAGGACAGTTAAGCCCCTAGGCCCTAGCTCATCTGAAATCTTACCTAAAGCAAGGATAGGATTTATCTCCTTCGACACCAACCACACCAGTTTCCAATACAGTAGAACAACAACAGTTTATAGAGACAGAGTAATAACCAAAAGGTAGAGGATGTTGTATGACAGAAACGATTGTGATGATTCATAATTCACGAAAGAAATTATAGGTTCATTGGGTGCCTTTTCCACTGCAAATCAATGCTTTATGGAGAATTTGGCAGAGCAACTAAGACAAAAAAGCTTATTGGTGGGGTAGTTGCAAGATCAAATACTGGTCATGGAACAGAATGTAAGGAATAAGATGAGTCCAGACTTCGAGAAAATCATAGCTCATGACTAGAAGAAAATCCAACAGCTGCGGGCTAACCTCGAGGAGATCCATCGAAGTTCACAGGCCAACCAAGGATTAGTCACTCAACGTGATGAATTGATAGGGAAATTGCAAGCCATATTGAAATTGAACGAAGGTATCTCAATAGATATTTTGGCCTTCAAAATTCAATCATTAGAGATAAATGAAAAACTAGAAATGGCCTGGAAGGATATTTTTATGAAGTTTGATGCCATTCAGAAGTGTTATCAGACAGTAGACCTTGCTCTAAAGGATTTCTATATCAAGGAAAGAGAAGCTCGCTTAGCCCGATCTAAGTTTCAATAATCCATGATATTTGCACAAAAAGATAATATCCCTAATTTTCCTCGGCTTTCCCCTTCTGAACAAATAAGAGGTGATATGGTCGTGAAAGTGTGGGAAACGAATTTGGCAGAGAGCAAGAGATTATCCAGGGAGATAAAGGAAGCTTTCCAAGCAACATTATCATCATTAGACAAGAGACTAATTGATTTTGAGGGAAGCAGTATCGTGGAGACCTTGGGGAAAATTGATATTGAAATGAATCAACAGAATTCTAGAAGGAGCAAAGAGGAAACTTTGGAAGCCATTCAAAAAATGATCCATATTCATCTTCTTAAAATAAATAAATGTCTAGTCAACCCAAGTTCAGAATTCCAGTCCTTAGCTCAAGAGGTGAAAAGAATCCAAGAAAGGCTACCTCAAGTAGAAAGGAAATTATACACTGTTGAGGTGAATGAAACAATTGAGCCTTCAAGGTTGGTGGTGGAATTTTTAGATATATGCACCCAATGTGTTGAGCATGGAAAAACAAGCACAATTGGGAGAAGGTAGGAAAATGTCATTTCATTACTGAACATAGATGGAAGGACAGATGGAAACAAAACTACAACAACCATGACATTATGCCAAATTATTAAGAAGGCCAAACGAAAGACGTCTCCAGCCTAAAGGAATGAGAAAAAGAAGAATTTCTTCCAGTAGACGAAGAGATCGAGGGGAACACCAACGAAGCTCATCAGATTCTACACATTGTTGTCTTATTTCAAATATTTGCTATTTTTATTGTAATAAGTCCAACCGTTTTGAGTTGTGACAGTTTTTTATAAATACATAGATTCAAGATCAATTAGGGGTTGTTTCTTGCTGGATGTAATAGAGAAAAATATCCTTTTTGAGTATTAATACAAGTGTAGATAGAGATTCCAAATTCTGTTCAGTTTGAGTTATGTGTTTCTCTTGTATTTCCATATATTTGAATTTCCCTATGTAATTTCTTGATAAGTGATTGATTGCAATTTAGTATCACAACTATTGTAATCATATTATCTTAGTAATTCGTTAAGCAAGCCGTTTTTCCTCTGTAATTGATGTAAGTAATTGATCCAAAAATGAAGGTATTACTGATAAATCGCAAGTTAGTTTAATGTATTTTAGGCATCGGATCGTTAAGAATGAGAAATACATAAAGCTTATTATCTGGTTGCGGAATATCAAATGTGACCTTTACTTGATGCTTATTAATGAATAAAGAGATCAGCCATTAATATCCATGTTGCAAATGAAGAGAATAGAACAACAAAACAGAAAGAGAAATAGAGACAAGAGGTCAATAACAGAGTTCACCAATCGTTGGCTACGTCTCTGGGCCCGCTTCCAAGTGGAGGACCTCTTTATTGCTTGTTAAAATGCTCAAAGTTCTCTTACAACGCTCTTTGTCGTTACATTACATGTTTCATGTCTGTTGTGCAATACCTCCTTACTCAGATTCATGCATGCACCATCAAACTCTTCTCAAAATCATGGCAAAAATTGCCTCTCAAATCATGAGAAAAGACCAAAATTTACAAACTGCCCCTTCAAAACTCTACATTAAAAAGTCTCCTCAAGGCTTCAAAAATCCTAGTTTATATATATTTTTAGGCTCAGATGAGGAATCCCAACTTCCCTCAAGATATGGCCTCTTTTTGGGATCAAATCCCCCTTCAAATGGCCTAAAATCCTCAAAAAATCTATTTTCTGGGCATAATATCTGTCAAAAATCAATTCTGTAAAGTTAAAAATCCACTTTCCTAAAAATTACATAGTGTAATCCCCTAGGGCTGGGTGTGTGCCCTCAAAACATGGTCATATTAACTTCATATGGCCAAGCGCTAGCCCAAAGGGCTAAGCGCTGGCCTAGGATAAGCTCTAGCTCTTGGATTCATGGCGCATGGCATGTAACCACCCCCTAACCATTTTCTGGGCAGTTATGCTAGGCTTGCGCTCCTGGTTGTATGAGTTTTAAACAGAGACCACTAAGCCCCAGCCTCCCTTTTGCGCCATACATAATTTTACACTTTATATAAAATAAAATATGTTTCATATAATAAGAACCATATGTGGCGCGTTGGTGTTTGACTATTTCTCAAAGCTTGGGCTTGGTGAGTGGTTGTGGGTTCAAAATCCATGGACCCCAAAACATTTTTAAACTTGCTATTCGACCCTGACCTGGTGCCATGCGGTTTCCCATGCCTGGGCCACGTGGCACCTCAACATTTGACCAAACTTTGCCATGTGTCAAATTTTGATTGGATCTGCCATCCACATTTTCCCAAGCAACTACTGCCACTTGTCACACTGCCATTGGTCCAAGTCTGCATCATGAGGTGTCGTTGGTGATGTCATGCTGACATCAGCATTGAATTTTTTCCAGTTCTTTGACATTTTATCTATTTGAGAATATGATTAGAGTGTGATAACTCTCGCATGCAACGCTCGTTTGAGAAAGTGAATATATGGTCGGAATTAGTGCGACGATCCGGTCGCAATGGAATTGGTTTCACAGTATTCTAAGAACTTTGATTTTTGAGCATTTTATGAGCCTGGGGAGCCTCTTGGATCATTCCTCCCCACTTTGGAAGATTTTGGACCACCAAAAGTCTACTTTTACTCAGGTAAGAAGTGAGGGTATCGCCTCCCCACTTTGTCCTGTATCATCCATTCTCTCTACTGAGATAATGATCACCTAACTAATCACAACAAACATGAAAAATGAGATAGCATTGTTTATCAAAGTAATCATTTAATTTATTGCACAATCATCTACATTCTTTGTCGCACTTTGCAGCCATACACCACTGAACAACAACAAACTAATCAACAATGCTGATTATGCAAATGAAAATGACAAAACATGCTTCCCCTTTTGAATAGGAACAATAATCAAATCATGCATTTGAACCCCATGTTGTACCCATGGTAACACTTCATGACTGTTAGAATCATACTGAACCATATCATGTTTAGCTTCACTAATTCCTTGTTTTGTTACAAACATAAGTGTTAGGTTTTTGCTTGCATTTACCATTCTTTTTAACTGCCCTGTAGCTTCAAAAGACTTGTCAGTTTTCATGTGATGAGAACGAACATTGTACTCTTTCCCATCTTTCTTGAAGCAATATTTATTCTCCTTCGTGTAGAATATAGATTTCCTATCATAAAGGTATGGGCTTCCCAGTACACTTCCACATATGTCCAGTGGCATTATATCAAGCTCTACTTCATCAACATAATTAGAAGTGATTGCAAACTTGATTTTACATTGCTTGGTTACTTGCAAATTATTATCACCACATATTCATCCCAATGGATATGGTTTAGGATGTGACTTAGTTTCAAGTCCCAAGTTATTTACAACATCTTCACTGATTAGATTGGCTTGTGATCCACTGTCTACAAGAGTATCAACTTTAACATTATGTGTTATAACCCTTATGTGGAAAAGTTCATTCCTTTTACACTCAGCATTTACATCAACTAATCTAGAAGAACTATAACTTGCAACAATTTATACCTCGGATTCCCATAGCTACAACCTGTGTCTCATCACTGGAATCTGATCCAAGATCCACTTGAATTTTCGCAGCTGTGGTATTCTTCCTTCCATGGTTGGAATACTTCTTTGGCTTCATCTCAGGATGTAAGATCCAACAACGATCTTCATCATGGCCTACTTTCTTGCAATGCTTGCAAGTAGGCTTCTCCTTTCTTCTTGTGGCTTTCTTCTTCTATTTCCTTTTCCCTGCATCCTTTCTTTGCCAAGTATCTGTAGAAACACTATCACCAACATTCCCTTTACTTGATTCAATGTGAATGGATTGTACACATACTTCATCAAAGTTAGAA
>JZKD02S1781120.1:341917-427888 GCA_000966675.3 Picea glauca | reverse complement strand
AGAATGATGAGTTTTTTGCTTATCCTTGGAGGAATGTACACTTGCTTCATTATTAGATGATGAGGATGAAGGAGAAGAAGGTTTTGAAGGTCCACCACCTCCAACTCCTCCTTCTCTTACTGAAGATTCACCTTCTTCAACTTTTGGATTCCTTCACTGACCTCTTTTATGGTAAATATCCTCTACCATGGCTTGCATCAATTTATAGTCCTCAAATAAATCATCTTCAGATTTGAAGGGACCCAATTTCTGTGGCGAAGACATCTCTTTCTTATGCGGTCGCCTTTGAATATCTGTGTCAAGAGCCTCAAGCTGGCCTTCTAATCACTTGAGTTTTTCTCTAGTGAGCATCCAATGCTTGAAATTTCTATAAACCTTCAAAACCAAATGCTCTGATACCATAAACTTGATCCATAAACGAAGGTATTACTGATAAATCGCAAGTTATTTTAATGTATTTTAGGCATGGGATCGTTAAGAATGCAAAATACATAAAGCTTATTATCTAGTTGTGGAATATCAAATGTGACTTTTAATTGATGCTTATTAATGAATAAAGAGATCAGCCATTAATATCCATGTTGCAAATGAAGAGAATAGAACAACAAAACAGGAAAGAGAAATAGAGACAAGAGGTCGATAACGGAGTTCACCAATCGTTGGCTACGTCACTGGGCCCGCTTCCAAGTGGAGGACCTCTTTATTGCTCTTTAAAATTCTCAAAGTTCTCTTGAAATGCTCTTTGTTGTTACATTACATGTTTCATGTATGTTGTGCAATACCTCCTTGCTCAGATTCATGCATGCACCATCAAACTCTTCTCAAAAACATGGCAAAAATTGCCTCTCAAATCATGAGAAAAGACCAAAATTTACAAACTGCCCCTTCAAAACCCTGCATCAAAAAGTCTCCTCAATGATTCAAAAAACCTGGTTTATATATATTTTGAGGCTCATATGAGGAATCCCAACTTCCCTCAAGATCTGGCCTCTTTTTGGGATCAAATCCCCCTTCAAATGGCCTAAAATCCTAAAAAAATCCATTTTCTGGGCATAATATTAGTCAAAAATCAATTCTGTAAAGTTAAAAACACACTTTTCTAAAAATTACACAGTGTAGCCCCCTAGGGATGGGCACGCACCCTCAAACATGGTCATATTAACTTCATATGGCCAAGCGCTAGCCCAAAGGGCTAAGCGCTGGCCTAGGATAAGCTCCAGCTCTTGGATTCATGGTGCATGGCATGTATCCACCCCCTAACCATTTTCTGGGTGGTTATGCTAGGCCCGTGCTCCTGGTTGTATGACTTTTAAATAGATACCACGGGTTGGGGCTTAGCCCTAGCCCCCTCCCTTTTGCGCCATACATAAATTTACACTTTATATAAAATAAAATATGTTTCATATAATAAGAACGATATGTGGTGCGTTGGCGTTTGACTATTTATCAAAGCTTGGGCTTGGTGAGTGGTCGTAGGTTCAAAACCCATGGACCCAAAAACATTTATAAACTTGCTATTCGACCCTGACCTGGTGCCATGTGATTGCCGATGTCTGGGCCACGTGGCACCTCAACATTTGTCCAAACTTTTCCATGTGTCAAATTCTGATTGGATCTGCCATCCACATCTGCACAGGCAATTGTTGCCACTTGTCACATTGCCATTGGTCCAAGTTTTCATCATGAGGTATCGTTGGTGATGTCATGTTGACATCAGCATTGACTGTTTTCCATTCCTTTGACTTTTTAGATGTTTGAGAGTACGATGAAAGTGCGATAACTCTCGCATACGACGCCTGTTTGAGAAAGTGAATATATGGTCAGAATCAGCGCGATGAGACGGTCGCGATGGAATTGGTTTCACACCATTTTGAGAACTTTGAGTTTTGAGTATTTTCTGAGCTTGGGGAGCCTCCTGGATCAGTAATACAAGACCTGCAAGATATTTGAATTATTGCATCTCATATCTTGTTCAAGGGTGCACTCTTTGTTTTCTTCTATTGCAAACAAGGTGAGATTCATCTGCCATTGATGCCTAGATTTGTTTAACAGTTTTGTAAGTTTCTCCCACACCATTTGATATCATAATTGTGACTCAGACAACGAAATATGGACTATGTATTGTCCTATTATTAATTTCATTTAAGGATTTTTCTTATATAACTAAAGGTAGAAAAAACACTCTTTTAAAATACCCTTTTAAACATTCATGATGCCCGACATTACTCTTTGAGCCTTAATTTTAATATCAGTACCAACAGACCCCATCAAGGTATGTTCAAAAACATCATCTAGAAATTCAGATTCTTGAAAACAAGGAAGCATGTGTACAAACTAGAAGAAAACTTATAAATACATCTAGCTCTGCAAATTTTGGATTAGTATCCATGAGTGAACCACAAAACTTTGTACTGGCAAGTCAAGATGATCACTGGGTTAAATCCATGAATGAAGAACTAGACCAAACAAGAAAAAATTAGACTTGGGATCTTGTTCCAAGACCCAAAAAAAAGAATGTAATTGGAACCAAATGGGTAGGCAGAAACAAGTTGAATGAAGATGGACAAATAGTTAGAAACAAGGCCATACTAGTATGCAAATCATATGCTCAGGTAGAAGGAATGAAATTTGAAGAAACCTTTTCCCCTGTTGCAAGAATTGAAGCTATTAGGATGTTTTGGCTTTTGCATGCTACAAAAAATTCATAGTTTATCAGATGGATGTCAAATCTTCCTTTTTGAATGGTGACCTAGAGGAAGAAGTTTATGTGGAGAAACCAGGGGGTTTTCAGCTGAATGACAAAGAGTATTATGTATGTCAATTAAATAAATCCATGTATGGGATAAAACATTCTCCTAGAGCTGGGTATTATAGACTTGACAAGCATATGCACCGACAAGGTTTTAAAAAGGGAACAGTTGATAGAAACTTATACATCAAGGATGAAGGTAATGACCTGTTAATTATTGTAGTATATGTTGATGATATTATTTTTGGTAGTAACATTGAACTAATGAGTAAGAAGTTTACAACTACAATGCAGCAAGAGTGTAATACCCATAGGCCAAACCCTAATTGTACATATAAATGTAAATGAACATGTAGGCTGGTAAGCCAAGGTACTTTGTGTGAGGGTGCCTATGTTGTTATTAGGCCAAAGTGCTTAGATGCTAAATGTCAGTGAGCCTATTTTTGTAATATTTAAACACTCATATTATTTATGAAAACACATCGTTGTTGCAGACTAACCACGTAGAAGAGTATGGGCGGCTAAACTCCACTAGAAAGGGAAAGGGGGGATAAGAGTCTAGGAAGGGGCTAAGCTAGGGGGCTTAATCCTAATGGAATATTATAATATTATTCCTTTAAGATAAATTAATGGATATTAATATATATCCTAAGTCTCGAAAGTAGGGACAAGGGAGTCCCTTGGAGTGCCAAGTGTCTTAAAAGACACATGCATATATATAATTGTGGATATATTGTGAGGGGATATTATGTTCAAGAGGGACTATTCTTTTATGGGAGGAAACTTTTATTCATACTAGAAGGTACTAGAATGTAACAAGGAACTTATACTTGTATTGTTAGCACAAGAGATGAATGGAAGAAGTGGTTTTCAGGTTGTATTACGGAAGAAGCAAGTTGTCAGGCCCATAAGTAGTTCTCTAGAAGAGAAACTACTCTGAGTTATTCCTTGGTATGTTGGGAAATAGCTACGAGGCTCTGAGACTTCATGTCTGGCCTGTTGTTGAAGCCCTGAAAGGGAAGTGGGGCAACCGAGGGACTATTGAGAAGAGAAGGGACAGACTTCCTAGGGTGGGACAGGCATGTGGGGAATGAGAGACTGTAGGATAGTTGCAGTAGTTGGCACCTTGGCGGGACAATTGTGTTGTTTATCATGCCTTGGAATGGCTTAGTATTTCCTTTTCCCTGGTAGAGTTTATCCCTAGCTCTGGGGTGACCCATTGCTGAGAGTTATGAGAAGTGCATTCTAAGGCTGGGAGGAATGTGGAAGGTCTACATGCAGTTGGTGTTTATTTTCCTAAGACATGTGTCTTTCATGTGCTTATTTCAATTACTATTGTAACACCCTATTTTCCCCAGTCTGTAAATATAACTTTATTGGTTAGGAACTATGGAAAACTCAAAGTGTGAATGTTTGATTTGGTGGACCTTTGTATGAAGGTCGATGAATGTAAATCATGTTATTTTAATTGATAATGGAAACATGTTGCATGACTACTGAGAAGGGGATGTGGTAAGAGAGACCATGATTGCTAATGAAAAGACAGTGGAGGGGACCCAGAATGGTTGTGTTAACCTCCACCAAACCAGTACTATGTTGGTTTTAATTTCTCAAGATCAGAACAACCCTCTGACCCGAAATGAATTATAGTCAGGTTGGTAGGTGGGAAGGCCTCCTTAAGAATTAATGAGGGGATGGGGTAGACCACCCATCTATAAGGCTTCCAGACTTGACCACGGACTAGGGTTTCCAGCCACGTGCAATCTTGTTGAGGAAGGCAAGAAAGGAAGCATGGTGTGGGTAGGAATAGGGCCTGCGAAGAATGCAGAGACAAGAGAAGAAAATATTGGGTCTGAAGAAGGATTGAAATAGAAAGTGAGTTCTGATCACAAAGGATAGAGATTGAGTCAAGAGAAGGAGAGTAACCTTCATCCTCATCTATTCATGTATAGGGAGAAGGAGAGTAACCTTTGTCCCTAACTTTCGTTGAGTTGTAAGTGAGAGATTGAATCTCAAAGCATCATGACCTAAGCTCAGGGTGGAGAGTGATAAATACATTGTGAGTGACTGAGCCTATTGTTGGGTGGAAATGAGAACCCCTCTCAGCAGTCCCATCACACCTTATGGTTCTGATAAGTGTTTTTATGCCTTGTGTTTTGAATTGGAAATAATGAATGCATGACTTGTATTTATATGCCTATAATGGTTTCTGTATTGAATGATTAAGTTAGAAGTATGCATTCATTCCTTGAGAACTTTCATATCTTCTTGATTTTCTTATGCTCTAGTTTAATTCCTCGAAAGCACTTTCCCACAAAATATCGTCACCATCCTAGAGTCGCGTGAGTACTTCCATGATTGCGGAGGTTGAACCCCGCAATCACTGCGAGGATGGAGTCTAATAAGCTCAGGAGAGGTAGTGCAGGTATGCACTAAGTCTCTTCAAGGTGGGAAGATATCGAGACCATCTTAAGTCCTAGATTTGAGGAATGAACGTAAGGAGTGTGTGGAAGAATGCTTCCAAGTGTTACGTTCAAAAGAAAGAGTGAAAAAATCTTAATTCCTTCAGAGCCAACAAATATCAGCAAGAATAGTGAGGTTCAAGTATCAGAAGGGAATATCCTTTCATTTAGAATATGAACAGATGATTTCCGTTCGAGAGAACCCAGGGTCAGTTGCAACCATTAGATTTGAAGAAGGGGCACATGCGTTAACGCCTCGACTCCATAAGTCTTTGCAAATTTTCACATCGGGAGGCTCGCACATTGGCACGACTAAAATCCCAAAACCCGAAGTTGTGATGTGATATGGATCGTAGATTTAAGGATCTATTGAGACCATCCTTGACCATTGGATTGGCAAGATCGGGGATTCACACATCGAGAGGTTAGCACATTGGCACGACTAAACTCTCGAAACCTGAAGTTACGACGTGATATGGACCTTAGATATAAGGATCCATCAGGACCCTCCTTGACCATCGGATTGGTGAGATCGAGGATTTACACATCGGGAGATCCGCACATTGGCACGACTAAACTTTCGAAACCCGAAGTTGCGATGTAAAATGGATCATTGTGTCAAGGAAGGTCGTAGATCGTTGATTTGACACAAGCAGATTAACGCAAGAGTATGTGGGAATTCCAAATCCTCTAAGAACCAATATCAGAAGAGATAAGCGCTTTTTAAGAGTGTAGATGAGGTCCAAGAGGTGAACTTGTTTCAAGTTTGTAACCTCCGGAAGGGAAGCCGAAGTAGAGACCCATATATCAGGGCTCACAGGAGGTAGATCGATGGTCGAGGCCTTCGAAACATATAAAATATTCCAAGTCAGGGAATAAAGTGAAATCTTAGAAGGAGGAGCAACAGTGACCATTGGATCGATCACTATGAGAGATCTGGACCGTGGGAATTCACATCCAGACAATTAGAAGAACACGTAGGAGGAGATCATATCTGGTTCGTCAAATGTGAGTGGAGGACCAACAGTCATTGGATCCAGGAAAGGCGCACGAGGGTTAAACCCTTTGAAAGTATACAAGAGAATGGAATTTTCCAAGTCCCGAAGTTCCGAAATCATCGGAACCATCCATCGTCAGGGTAGATAGATGGCAGCAGATTTGAGAGTTTGAGGATTCAGACTTTGGAAGATTCGCAAGGGAAAGAGTAGAGTTGCTCCTAACCGTTGGTGCTGGGAAGGACAGGTGGCGGAATATCGGCATGTCGATGACTCGCACATCGGGAAAGTCAAAGGAAAGAGTTGTGATGACTCGTGAAACACAAACTCGTGATTTGATCACAGTCATTGGATCATGGAGGATTGAGGACTGTTGATTTGATGTGGGTGAATTTCGGGAGATCGGGGAATTGGGAAAGACTCGATTTGCGAGAAAGGATCTAGACCGTTAGATCATGCGATATCATGGACCGTTGATATAACGTCATTGGGAGTTCAAGGATTAGAAGAGTCAGGGTTGAATGACATCCAAATGCTTGATACGCGAAGCGACGATTTGATCCTAGCCGTCCATCGAGAAGGGACGCGTGGTGAGGAGTCAACATTTCGTTGACTCGCAACTCATGAATTCCAAGTTCACAAAAGGGTTATAACCATTGATCGAAGCAGGGATCCATACCGTTCATCTAGAAAGCGAATATCAAGAAATAATCGCGGAAACAGAGGTAAGCCAACCTCCAAAGTCACGAAACGCAAAATCTCGATTCGTGAGAGAGGAGATAAGGACCGTTGGATCGTGGGAGAGTGTGGTCACATCTTGAGGACATATGAAGGAAGGGGATAGCATGGAAATCTATCACCTATTGGTCAAACCCTTCAAAAAGGGGGCTCAGGAAATAATCGTGAATAGAAAGAACCTGCAATAGAAGAAAGGGGAAACTAAAGAAAGTTAAGAAAAAGAAAAATTTATTTATGCCCTGTTGTGGGTGTGTGACAAAATGGTATCAGGGCATGGTTACAACACTTGGCATGCTTGGGCTTATGGATGAGTCGCTTAAAAACACTATATGGAGTACTTTTAAAGGAGTGACACCCTACCTTGCCTCTTTCTTAAAATTCTGGTTAAAAATGTTATTAAAGAAAAGAGTGAAACTTTCTACTGTGTGTATGCATTTAAGAAATTGAACTGTGTATTGTTCATAAACTGATATACTGTTAGCTAACAATAAGTGTTTTTTTCAACACTCGATCAGTCAGTGAATCATGGGAAAACTCCAAGACTAAAGGATGGTGACATGTCACGAAGTGAGGGATGGCTCCCACAATAGAGACGAAGAATCTGACGAAAGCAGGGCGATGAAAAACCCCTCTAGATATGGATAAAACTCTAAGGAGCCTCAGGGCCGAGTTACGGAGTTTTAAGGCCAACAACAAGATATTTATAAAGGAGCAAGAGAAACAAACATAAATTAATGTAATCTTACTACAAATATTATTTGACATACAGAGGAAACTGCAGCATGAACCCGCAACGAGTCATGTGGACTGACGACACAAGAACAGAAGTCAGAGTCCACCTGAGATCCGAAAACATGACTCCCTAAGTGACCCCATTGGGAGAAGTACCACTAATAAGGTCCAACCTGAAGGCAGGGGACACTCATCGAGAGAGTCCTATGGAAAGGAAGTTGACAACTCTGAAGGATTGTCTAGTAGCAAGGTCGGCTCGCATCCTCACAGGAAAGGAAAGAAACAAAAGAATTCCAAAACCCATAGTCCTAAAGATTTCAATAAATTCAAACCACCCTCTTTCGATGCAGAGATTAAGAAGGGAGAAGAGGTGGATTCTTGGCTGCTTGGTTTAAAGAATTATTTCAGAGTCCATGACTATTCTGAAAACTTGAAGGCTCGAATAGCCATCTTCAATCTAAATTGAAAGGCTTCCATATGGTGGGAAGACCTTTGGAATGTGAAAGGATTCCATGAGAAGGACTTTTCATGGAAATAGTTTGAGAAATAATTCAGGAAGCAGTATCTGTTAGAAAAATACATGGATGGGAAAACTAAAGAATTCTATGAGCTCCGACTAGGGAAGCTCACCATAGATGAATTTGTTAATAAATTCCTTGAACTATTGAGGTATTTACCCTACATAAAATATGAAAAAGAAAAAAATGCAGCAGTTCATTAGTGGGTTACCTCAGACCTACCGGGATAGGATTGAGTTCAATGAACCAAAGACCTTAGAAGAAGCTATTCGGAAGGTGAGGTATTGTTATGAACAATTTGGGAGTAAGACAAGACCCCACGAGGACTTGAAGAAGAAGAATAGTTTGGGATTACAGAAGAAAGGGTTTAAATCCTCAAGATTTAAGAACTATGGAAAATATTGTAGAGGGAGCCTTCCTTATAGAAGTGTATATCAGCAAAATTTCCTCTCTCAAAGTGGAAATAAACCTTTTAAGACAGTCCCAACAAAGACCGATAACCTCAAGAAGGAACCCTTAAAATGTTGGGGTTATGGAGAAGATCATAAATTGAGGGACAACCCACACAAACAAAAGAACAGTAAGAGAGTCTACAATATCCAAGAATCTACCACCGTCATTGATGTGGCTAGGAGCATGCCATGAATCTATGCAGCCTTGGACAATAGTCAAGCCAACCACCAAGATTCAGTAGTGGAACTGGAAGGTATGATCGCTAACCATCTAGTTTCTATTTTAATTGATCCAGGTTCTAATTTGAGTTATGTGGCCCCTCAGGTTGTTGATAAGTGTAAATTGAAACCAATTAGACATGTTAAATCATGGTTGGTGCAATTAGCCACTGGGACCAAAAGAAAGGTGGCAGAGGCCATACCAGCCTATCAATTCATCATGGGTGGATTGCCCACCCGAGCGACCCTTAACATACTTCCCCTAGGTTCGTATGACTTGTTGATTGGTATGGATTGGTTGGATTATTATAAAACTAGAGTGGATTTTTATCATAAAACTTTAGAATGTGTAAATGAATAAGGGAGGACGATGACCCTCCAAGGGATTCAGAAGCCTATCTCAGTGAGAAAAACATTGGCCCTTTAAATAAAGAAGTATTGCAGAAAAGGGTGTTCCTTATATGCAATACAGGTGTTGGAATCTGTTGAGGATGACAAACCAAACCTAAAATACCACCCCATATTAAGAGAATACAAGGACGTGTTCCCCGAAGAAGTACCAGATCTACCTCCGAGAAGGGATATTGATTTCTCAATAGAGCTTACACCAGGAGCGGTATTGGCATCTAGAGCGTCATATAGGATGAGCACACCATAGATGGTTGAGCTCAAGCTACAACTAAAGGAGATGATGGACAAAGGCTACATCCGACCCAGTGTATCTATGTGGGGAGCACCCATCTTGTTTGAGAAAAAGAAAGATGGCACACTCTGACTATGCATAGATTACAGATAACTCAATAAGACAACCATAAAGAACAAGTACCCCTTACCAAGAATCGATGACATGTTCAACCAATTAGGAGGTGCTTCCATCTTCTCGAAGATCGACTTAAGGACTAGATACTACCAAGTCTGGATTAAGGATGAAGACATCCACAAAACATCCTTCAGAGTGAGGTATGGTCACTATGAATTCGTGGTGGTGTCATTTGGGTTAACCAATTCCCTCGCCACTTTTATGTGCTTGATGAATAATGTACTCAGCAAATTTCTGGACAAATTTTTATTGATTTTTATTGATGATATCCTAATATACTCCAAGAACATGGAGGATCATGAAGAACATCTTAGACTCATACTTCAAGTATTAAGAGAGCATCAACTCTACGCTAAGTTTACAAAAGTGTGACTTCTTTCAAAAGCAAGTCCATTATTTATTCCATGCCATTTATAAGGAAGGGGTGGCAGTGGACCCTGATAAGATCAAATCTATTATGGAATGGCCTACCCCAAAGGATGTATCAGACATCAGATCCTTCATGGGCTTAGCAGGATACTATAGAAGGTTCATAAAAGGATTTTCCAAGATTGGTTGTTCAATCAATACCCTTCAAAAAAAGGGGATCAAATTCATCTGGACATCAAAATGTGAAGAAAGATTTCAGGAACTGAAATACCTCTTGACCCATGCACCTGTGTTGAAGATTGCAGACCCGGGTAATGATTTCCTTGTGTGTACATATGCCTGCAAGGAAGGACTCGGAGGATTCCTTATGAAAGAGGGACATGTAATTTGCTACGCGTCCTAGAAATTAAACGAGCATGAGATCAAATATGTGACCCATGACCTAGAGTTGGTTTCCATAGTACATGCTTTAAAAATGTGGAGGCACTACCTCCTAGGAAGGATATTTGTGCTTATGACAGACCATTATGGGTTGAGGCATCTGTTTGATCAACCAAAGTTCAATGCCAGGAAAACTAGGTGGATGGATCCTCTTAGTGAGATTGATTTTGAAATCAAACACATCAAAGGAAAGAAAAATAGGGTGGTCAATGCCCTTAGCAAAAGTATAAAAATGATTCACCTGGTAGCAGTAAGCACCTGTGAAATGGATGTTAGGGAAAGAGTCAGAAATGCACAAAATATAGATACATTCTTCAAGACCATGACCTCATACCTAAGACAAGAGCCTACAGGACTAAAGTATGAAGACTACCAAATGCTCAAGGAAGGGATGCTGACTTACAGAAACAGATTGTATATTCCGAACTGTGATGACTTGAAGAGGTTCATAATGGATGAACTTCATAAGAGACCATATACTGGTCACCCAGGATATCAGAAGATGATCACGCCCACTAAGAAACTACTCTATTGGCCTGGGTTAAAGAAGAACATAGCTAACTATCTAGCTACATTCCTAGAATCCAGCAAGTTAAGGTAGAGCACTGGCATCCAGCAGGATTATTACATCCCCTACCGATCCCAGAATGGAAATGGGAAACCATCTTCATGGATTTAATCACCGGATTACCAAATTCGACCAAGAAAAATGATGCCATCATGGTCATGGTGAACAAACTAAGTCTGGTCATTTCATTCATGCCAAACCAACTTGCAAGGCCATAGATATTGCCAACATCTTCATGGAGGAGATATTTAGACTGCATGGCATGCCCAAGGAAATTGTATCTAAAAGAGATACCAAGTTCACTTCAAACTTTTGTAAATCCATAATGGTCAGTCTCGAGACAAAATTACTATTCATCACAGCTTATAACCCTCAAACCGATGGAAAAATAGAAAGAGTGAACCAAATAGTAGAGGACATGCTAAGGATGCATGCAATGCATCAACTTAAGAAGTGGGAGGACTACCTACCATTGGTAGAGTTTGCCTACAACAAGGGTTATCAAGAATCCTTGAAGATGAGCCCTTTTGAAGTCCTCTATGGTAGACAGTGAAAGATTCCAATCAGCTGGAGTAATCCAGTGGACAAAATTACAATTGGAACCGATATGTTGAAAGAAATGGAACATCAAGTAGTGTAGATAAGGAAAAATCTGAAAATTGCTCAGGACCAACAGAAAATTTACGTCGACAGAAAGAGAACTCCCCGAGAGTTCAAAGCCGGAGACCATGTCTATCTCAGAGTTAGACCCCAGAAGATTTCTCTGAGAATTGGAGCATGTGCCAAGTTGGCACCTCGGTATTGTGGACCCTTTGAAGTATTATATAGAGTGGGACCTGTAGCCTATAAGATAGCACTTCCTCCCATAGTAAAGGCATATAATTTTTTCCATGTTTCATTATTGAAGCAATATATACATGATGCTAATCATATAATTGATTGGTTTGTGATCCAGGTGGAACTGGAGGGAGAATTTCTGCTAGAACCCCAATGCATACTAGATAGAAAGGAAACATCACTCAGAAACCGAACCATTGCACAGGTCAAGGTGCAATGGAAACACTTTGGCCCAGATGAGGCTATATGGGAAATGGAAGATGCCATGAGACAGGCATATCCGATTTTGTTTACTTATGTACATAACCATCATGTTGATAGATAGAACATTGAGGGCAATGCTTCCTTTAAGGGGGGGGGGGGATTGTAACACCCTATTTCCCCCAATCTGTAAATATAACGTTATTGGCCAAGAACTATGGCAAACTCAAAGTGTGAATGTTTGATTTGGTGGAACTTTGTATGAAGGTCGATGAATGTAAATCTGTTATTTTAATAGATAATGGAAACATGTTGCATGACTTCTGAGAAGGGGATGTGGTAAGAGAGACCACAATTGTTAATGAAAAGGCAGTGGAGGGGACTCAGAATGGTTGCATTAACCTCCACCAAATCAATGCTATGTTGGTTTTAATTGCTCAAGATCATAACAACCCTCTGACCCAAAATGAATTACAGTCAGGCTGGTAGGTTGGAAGGCCTCCTCAAGAGTTAATGAGGGGATGGGGTAGACCGCCCTTCTGTATGGCTTCCAGACCTGACCATGGACTGGGATTTCAAGCCACATGCAATCTTGCTAAGCAAGGCAAGAAAGGAAGCGTGGTGTAGGTAGGAAGAGGGCTTGTGAAGAATGCAGAGATGAGAGAGAAAACTCTCGGGTCCAAGGAAGGATTGAAAGTGAAAGTGAGTTCTGATCACAGAGGATAGAGACTGAGTCAGGAGAAGGAGAGTAACCTTCATCCTTATCTATTCCTGTATAGGGAGAAGGAGAGTAAACTTCGTCCCTAACTTTCATTGAGTTGGAAGTGAGAGATTGAATCTCAAAGTATTGTGGCCTAAGCTCAGGGGTGGCCAGTGATAAATCCATTAGGAGTGACTGAGCCTATGGTTGGGTGGAAACGAGCACCCCTCTCAACAATCGCATCACGCCTTATGGTTCTGATAAGTGTTTTTATGCCTTGTGTTCTGAATTGGAAATAATTAATGCATGACTTGTATTTATATGCCTATAATGGTTTCTGTATTGAATGATTAAGTTATAAGTATGCGTTCATTCCTTGAGAACTTTCATATCTGCTTTATTTCCTTATGCTCTATTTTAATTCCTCGAAAGCACTTTTCCAGATAATCTCGTCACCATCCTAGAGTCGCATGAGTACATCCCTGATTGCGGAGGTTGAACCCCACATTCACTACGGGGATAGAGTCTAATAAGCTCAGGAGAGGTAGTGCAGGTATGCACCGAGTCTCTGCAAGGTGGGTGTTGAAACAAAGTTTATTTTTTCTTCTATAAATCCAAACCTCTGTGTTTCCTAATTTGGAGTCACCCTTATCTCAAAAAAGAATTGAAAAGGTCTTTCAGGACTGTCGGTTTTCAGAGTTTGGCTATTCGCAAAGTATGCTTTCTGATCACAATTCCAAATTCCCGGTACCGAAGTCTTGAAAAGGTGTTAACGGCCTTCTAAGCCTTTCACATGTTCTTTTTTGACCATCTCAAACTTAAACATCTTTTCAAGTCCTGACGCGCTTTCAAGAAATACTTTTTTAATCATGATTAATTAAGTTTTAAACACACTTAATAGATTGTTAATCAGTCCCAATCCGGGAAATCAAAGAGTCGACCCCGAGTCTCCTTAAACCCCGATTCCTGAAGTCATGAAGTTCTTAAAGGCTAATGCTATGTTTATTAAGAAGTAAGAAGCTTTAATGAAAATAAATCCCATCATGATTTCGCGATTCGGGATTTCTTGCGTTAAAGAGTCATCGGAGTCTCAATACTCCAACCCACAAAAAGTAAAGATTAACCTCTAATCATGATTAATTAAAGGGTTAGAATAAGTGGTTAGGACCTAAATGCATCCCATCACGGTTTCGCAATTTGGGATTCACTTGTATCATACCTCTTGGGGACACGATGTTCGAAACTCCGAAACATGAAATCCCGAAAGAATTAAGCGTTTAAACATAGATTATTTTAATTTTAAAACAGGTTAAGGATTGTTAAATAACTTTTCACATTTCACCATTCGGGAGATCTTGATGACATTCCTTTTGAAATCCTGGTTTTGAATCATCGATATGTGGAAATATCTATAACGGATTAACAAAGATATTTTAAACATAGAGTGCGTACCTCTAGGCGTACCATATCCTTTAAAGAATTTAATTTTTTTGGTATGATAAATTTAAGACAAGTTGAAGGTAAATAAAGGTCTATTATTTCGAGTTTCATTCTCACTTTCAGACTAGGAGCGACTTATATTCAGAAGAACTCATGCATTTCTTCTCTGCAACAGGTTTCCATTTAGCAAAGACACCATGGCACCCAAAAAAGCACCTAAGAAGAGTGAAGAAGTAGGTGGAAGCTCAAATCCGGATGGAGATGTGGTATTAGACACTACTCCACATGTTTTGGATTCAATCAAATCTTGGAAGAAGATTTTTGAGAGTTTGGACTATGAGATTAGGAATTGTCCCGACGATTTTGGGAATGAAAGGACTGAAAATAAACTCAGAGACATAGCAGAGTCTGAGCTGCTCAAAATAGCCACACGTCCGAGACTCATGCCGTATAATGACATGGTATGTTGGGCTTTAGAGAAAACCGATGTTCTGACAAGGAGCATTCAAAATAGCCAAGGGGTAATCGTCATCTCGTTCAGACCCAGGCACATCCAAGTAATGTACAAACTGACCCCTACTTCTAAATACATTTATAATGCCAAATTCATAGCTAAATTTCAAAGAAAGGAGTACACATAATTCAGTCAAACATATCCAAATATAATTAAAGACTGGTGGGGAATTCTATCAAGATTTAGAGCCAATGCCCATGGCATTTATGCCACATCTTCGCTAAATGAATACATGTTTTATATAGCTCTGATGCTATGTAGACTCTTCAGGAGGAAAACCCTACCCATTTCCATGTAGGATGGGTGCCACTTATGCACGAAGTAGCCAAGGGTTACAATTTCAACTGGGGTAAAATTTTATTGGATAATCTAGCTAGTGAGGTTGCAGAGTACCAAACAACAAAATTGAAAGGCCAAACTGCATATTTTTACATGTATGCCTATATTATGGATGTGGTTTGTTACATGAATCCATTCCCTTTGATGAGATGGAGCTGAAACCCAGCTTGCATGGAGCCCATTCATGTTTATCATTCTAAACTATGGGAGGAGAATGTTAAAGAATTCTTTTACAAAATCTGTCACTACGTGGTGATACCTTTGCACCAAATTTTGTATGGTTATGCACCCTCACGTATTTCAGAGTCAATCATGGGAAACCTCAACGCAATTATAGATTGGTTTATAGAAGAGGGTTTCTCCTATGTCATGGTTTTCGGCTGCTTGATTCCTCCTCATGCACTTCTGAAATTCCTCCCCAACAGACTGGTGTACAGGTAGGTGGCCTACCAAATAGTAACAGGTGGCATCGACAATGAATTGAAAGCATCTCAGAAGAAGTTATGGCTGTTTTTTCCTGTATAGATTGGGAAGTGTTCATTGCTTAACTTTGGTCATTCCAAGGTTGAAGCTACAGCACTGGAAGACATCAAATTGGTAGATCTTGAACTTAGAAAACATGACCCTTATCAAATTGTAGGAAATCATCTTACTCACTGCAATATGAAGATGTATGAACATGAAGCTTCTCCCTATGACGACATGTTCAAGGGGGCCAAAACCTATGAGGAAATATTAG
This sequence comes from Picea glauca, assembly GCA_000966675.3. NCBI lineage: Eukaryota > Viridiplantae > Streptophyta > Pinopsida > Pinales > Pinaceae > Picea > Picea glauca. The sequence continues at coordinate 412,055 of JZKD02S1781120.1, read as the reverse complement.
ACAGGGTTTAGACATTATCACCCGACCTACAGACCAGCTTTCTGACTTTCCAGAAGAACAAGTGAATTGGTTTGCCGAAGATACTACAAGGAGAATCAACAACCCCTCCCCCAGCTCAAGAAAATACTCCCCTAGGTTTTGGATCAGAGGCTCATGATAAAGAGATTATAGAAGAAAATCCAAAGAAGACTGAAGCGTCTTCACAAAAGGCAGAAACTTTACACTCAAAGAATCCAGGGTATGAAACAAGTTCTAAATCTGATACTCTTTCAAAGTCGAATCAAACGATTCCACCTTTATCATCGAATATCCCTGTTGATATCCCCAAAACAGCAAGAGAAACTCAATCTTCAGAATTGGGCATCCCTATTGCATCATTAACTCCTATACAGTCAACTTTTCGAAACCCCCTTCTGCAAGTCATATATGCAAGTGACCTTACTCCTATCTCTAGAGAAGAGATACCGTCCTCTGAATACTTTTTCAGTAAGAAGAGGAAGGCAGTAGTAAAACAGGAAATACATCTAAGAGAAGGCACAATGGTGAATAAACACAAAGTGCTTGTAGATGGGAAAAACCTAGAAGAGGAAGACTTCACCACAGAAGTAGCAGGCTCTATGGGAGCCTTGGAAACTGCCAATTTATTCTCAATTGACTCTCTAAAGACAAGGCTGAAGAAGAAAAATCAAATGATAGCTCAGTTGCAGGACCAAATAAGGCACACAGAAAATAATATTCGAGAGGAGGTAAATCAAAGAGTTGAAAATGCCAGGACTGCTGACAAACAGGAAATGCAATTTTTGAAATATAGTTTAGATGAAGCAAACAAGAATATGAAAATGAGTCAAGTACAGGTTATTCGGCAGGAGGAATTATTGAGAAAGATACAAGATGAGTTGAAGTCTTTTGAAGGACAAGTTGTGAATATAAAAGCATTTCAAGCCCAAGTACTAGAGGTACATGAGAAACTACAAGCAGAACAATAGGACATGCTTTCCAAAATAGAAATCATCCAAAACTACTTTCTAGAAATAATCCACTCACTAGATAGCATTGTTTTAAATGAAAAAGAGGTTGCAGCAGCTCGTGCTGCTTTTCAAAAGGCAGTGGTGTTTTCAGCTAGCAAGGAAGTACCAACAATCCCAAAGTTGACTGTACATGAACAAATCAGAGGAGACATCATGTTGAAGACATGGGAGACTAATATTGTTGAAAGCAGGAAAATGGCAAGAGAAGTTAAGAGAGAATGTGAAGAAGTATTTGATCAACTAGATACAAAAACATTGGTCATTGGTAAAGGCAATTGTCCTCGGCTATTAGGATAGATAAATGTTGCAAGGCATCAATTGCATATCAAGGAGAGATGGAATGAAGCCCAGCACGAGATCTCACAATTGAAACAACTCAACATCGCCCAAATAGATAAGTGGTTAATAAAGTCGAATCTATAGTTGCAGTTGACAAAGTTTGCAAGGGAAAGATTGAAGACGAGCTGCCCAAAATTCAGAGGAAGTTATATGTGTTTGAAGCAAAGAATACGTCAGAGCCTTCCATAATTTTGATGCAGTTTGTAGACAGGTGCGTCGTGTGTTCGGGACCGAGCGAAGGAAGTGTTTCAAAGAAATGATGAAGTAACGCATTTGTGCTCGTTTTTGTACAACTGATAAAAAGTAAAAAGTAATCGAACAAAACGATCCGAATTTCATATTCTGTAACCGTTAGCACCTAGGAGATTAGGAGAATACCAACCGTCCAAGGTTGCTGATTTTCTTTGTATAAATAGATTTTTGGAAGATACACCAGAGGCTTCGTTTTGGCCGATTGTAGAGGAAACGTTCTTCATTTTGCCAAAATTAATAAAATGCAAGTTGGAGATTCCAGTCCTTGTCAAGTTTGAGTTATGTGTTCTTATGTTATTTCATATTTAACATCATTTATTATGTATCTTTGATGAATTCTTAGCTGCAATTTAGTACAAACTCTACTGTGGTGATTGAATTTTTTAGTGATCTAATCGTTCACAGTTTTTCCTCTGTATAGGCTATCAACACTTACAAGACCTATGAATGACTTATATTTTTATATCTAATGCTTCATTAAAGTTTGTTCCTTGTTTATTTTCTTCTTCTGTCATAATGTGAGATTCTTCCTTGTTTGAAGCCTCACATTGTTCCGCAACTTTTATGTTTTATTCCATTCCACACATCGTTTTCAGTTTTAACTCGGATACAGGAAACGACCTTTGATGTTGTTACATTGTAAATTCAGAATTCGGGAACTTTTCTTATATAATCTAAAAAAGAAGCAACAACTTAAAAAACAACCAATCTTTAAGACTTTCCTCTTCCATGACTATACCAGTTACAAGACAACCCAGTATTGAACCCACTCTTACAGATCAGACCAGTATCGCCTTAATTCTTTTCAACGCTATCTTAAAAACTGCCACCACCCGGGTTGAACTTGAACGTTCATGGGCGGCCATTGAGTAGGACATCAGTGTTCAAGAACAATTGGAAGCTAGACAAAGACAACTTAGGAATCAACCATAGCTCCTTTTCCTTTTAAAGAGTTGATTTCCTCTTATTTTATCATAAACCCTCTTTTCGAATGCCTAGACTTTATACTCCCAAGCCTTGAGTATAAAATCTGGAACAACATCTTTTTGGCGTCGTTGTCGGGGAACGGAGAGACAAAATTATTTTCCCTAGGAAAATGACATTTATAAGTTTCCTTGTTTGATAGTGAACAAAGAGTGAACACATTTTAAAGGTTCAGCTATTATTCACTTGTCGACTCCACGTCTAAGTAAGCTGGCATCCAGTCGAAGGAACACCAGAAAAAACCCAGATTCTAAGTAGACCAAGCCTGTTTCTGATCCCGAAAAAATACTAAAAACAAGAGGTTTCATTAAGAAAACTACTACGACCTACCAGCCTAAATACACACAGACTAAAGCTAAGATTCCACTTGAAACGTTAACTTCACAAAAATTTCCCACCCAAACCCTTTTTGGAGAAACGTTGACCAAGGCAGTTGAAGCTGAGACCACAAACCCGAATTTAGTGTTCCCAAAAATCAAATCTCAATCTCATCCAACTACCTCCTGCGTAAGCGAAGGTGAGAAGCCCTCAGTAAAACTCGCATCAATTGATATCCCACCAACCCTTCAGTTAGGTTTCCCGACCTCACAAAGTCTTAAATAATATACCATATACTCAGATTCCACGCCTGTGGGCTCTCCCGTTTACATTTCTTGCAAGTTGGAGGAACTGAGTCCCTGTATCTCGTTCCGCCCTCTTTCTTTTTTTTTGTCTCCTGAAGAATCTAAGGGATTTCTATACGTCTTCCAAAACCCTCTTTATAATCTACCAGTTAACTCCCCTAGGATATCTATGGTTGTTGCAGGAGGAGGAGGGAGCGGCCAAGGGAAACCTCCACCTCCCGGGATTTTCACCAAAGTAGCTACTAGAGACGCCCCTTTGGTTCTCCTAGTACCCCTTCATGATTTACCCAAGAACTATATGAAAAACATGCCTAAGTTTACCGGGGAAGGAGACCTAACTGCAGCTGAACATATCAAATTCTTCGACCAATTCGCAGATATCCTTGGTCTCAAACACGAAGACGTGTATTCATGGTTATTTGTACAAACTTTCGAAGGGAAAGTGAGGACTTGGTTTCTAGGTTTGCCCACAGGTTCTATATTATCTTATGATGCGTTAGAAAACTCTTTTCTCAAAAAATGGGGGGAAATAAAGGACCACTTATACTATTTAACTGAGTTTGGGGCATTAAGGAAGAAAAATTCTGAAACAGTTATTGAATTTATCCAAAGATTTAATAAATTATATAACAAGATCCCAATCGAAGTTAAACCTTCTCCACTTGCAACAAAGGTAACCTTTGTAGGAGCCTTCGATCCTGATTTCACACTATTATTGAGAGAAAGGAGAGCAACCAACCTTACCCGAATGCAAGACAATGTCATAGAGATTGAGTCAATATGATGGTCTCTAGGAAATTAAAAACAAAAGTGGAAACATGAAACAAAGAGATTAAACATTTTAGGGAACAGGCAGGACCCTCAGGATATAGGAGATCTTCAGATGATAAAATGGATGATATCGTTAGGATAATAAAAGAGCTATCAAACAAAATTTCAAGGATGGAGCTAGATCAATCTAAAGCAGTTCAATTTGTTAGGAGAGATTTTAGAAGAAACCCTAATCCTCAGATACAACAAAGACAGATTAAAAGTGAGGACCAAAAAGTTCAAACCCCTTTAAAAAACGAAAATTTTATAGGAGGAAATGACATACAGGAATATGAGGATCTAGAAGGAGATATGAACAGTTTGGGCGACGATTGTCTACAACCCCATTTGACTAAGGAAGATTATGAGAGGTCTTTGGAAACTGAACAACGGTCTAATAAGGATAGCAACATAAATAAGACGGACGATCTTTCCTATCAAGGAATAGTCGATACTATAATGGTTGAGCTCCAACATAAGTACAATCTAAGGACTAAAAATAAAAACATGGCAACTACTCAACCAAAGAAAATCCTGCCAAGAGGTGAAATATACGAGCCCGCTCCAAAGGACGTCGAGATACAAAACACCCAAATAAAAGGAGTAGATACACAAAATGCCAAAACAAAGATTGTTGAGACCCGAGATGGGAAAACCAGGACAACTGAAACACAGACGTAGGAAGTAAAAATAGTTGAAAACAAAGCAATGCAAACGAATAGGCCTGAAAGGAAGGAGATTGAAGTGCCAATCAGAGAAACCGATAAAACCATAGGGGATTTCAGTCTAGAAAATGAGATTAACAAAATCAAAATACCGATACCTCTGGTTGAACTAGCCAAGAATCTCGTTTACCAAAAACAAATTACCAAAATGATGAATTTTTCAGATATGGGAAGTCAAGATGACGTTATAAATTTGGAACATGATAAGCCCAATATAATTTTTGGTCCACATTATGAGGGGTCCAGAGATACTGTTGCTCCTTTCTTCATTACACCAAATGTGCACGATCAACTGCTACATAACTGTATGTTGGATTCTAGAGCCTCGCATAATGTGATGCCAAAGGCCATTATGGATAGATTGGGCCTTGAAATTACCAGGCCGTATGGAGACCTATATTCGTTTGATTTGAGAAAGGTTAAATGTGTAGGCATGATCAAAGACTTGGTATTAAATCTTGCACAGATCCCAGTAAAAAGTATTCTGATGGATCTCGTTATTGCTGACATACCTCCGAAGTATGGTATGTTATTATCCAGGTCTTGGGGTGACAATCTCGAAGGATCCCTTTAGCTAGACATGACATATGCCATGATTCCCATTTTTGGAGGACAGATCACCCGATTATACCGGGAAACGCGATTGGCATACACGGTAAGTGATCCACATAGTCCTAACAATTACCCTGTTTATATCACTGATCAAGATTTTGGAAATTGTATTTTATCAATTGATGACGATATAGATGAATGTGCTGAGGATTTCATAGAAAAAAATCAAATAGAAAGGGTAAAAGAAAGTGTATATAGTACTAGAACCTGGAAAATGTATTTCGGTGGTGCTTCGTCATGTGAAGGAGAAGGTACAGGTGTACTTTTTGTAGCACCTGGAGATGATTTTGTCATTCCTTTCTCTTACAGTCTACAGTGGAACATAGACTACACAAATAACGTATGTGAGTATGAAGCCTTGGTTTTGGGATTAGAAGCCGCCAGAAAGTTAAACATAAAAACTTGGAAGTCTATGGAGATGCGGAATTAATTGTCAAACAAGTAAATTGGTAGTATTAGGCCAAGCACCCGAGATTGAGATCTTATAGAAACTATGCCTGGGATCTTATGGAAAAAAAATTCTCCTCAGTTAATGTCCATTACATTCCCTGTACAGAAAATCTTCAAGTTGATTCGTTAGCTAAAGCAGCCTCAACTTTTTCACCTCCTATAGATTTAAAACTTAAGTATCACATTGAGGTGAGGCACAAATCTTCCATACCAAACAATATAAAAAACTGGCAGGTCTTCGAAGATGATGAACATATCAGAAAATTCCTCGAAATGGTGGAAAACTTTGTTGAAACGCATATCGACCAAGAAAACCAGAACGATCATACTTGGATTATGCAAGAAGGGGAGGATCCTCAAGAGTTCCAAGATAAGATCGCAAATCATCGCATGTTAGTGATAAAAAATAATCAAATCCCTAAAGTTCTAATCCCCCTAGAAATATTATTTGATCATAATGATATACCATTGAAATCTACATTGCAGCCTCAACTGGATGAAGTCGGAGATTGTGATATAGGCACCAAAGAAGTGCCTATAATAGTAAAAATATCAAAATACCTTCCTCCCAAGATGAAAGGTAGATATGTGGATTTACTCAAGCAATATCAAGACGTATTTTCTTGGTCTTGTGATGAGCTGAGAACTTATGACACCTCGATGATCGAGCACAAGATTCCCTTAAAGCCAGGCATTAATCCTTTCAGACAGAAGCTTAGGAAAATAAATCCCATATTATTGTTTGTGGTCGAAAGGGAAGTAAAGAAACTCTTGGATGCCAAAATAATTGTACCATTCAGGTACTCTGAGTGGGTAGCCAACCTGGTCCCAGTCAGGAAGAAGAGTAGAGAAATCAGACTATGTGTAGATTTTAGAAATCTAAATAAATTGTCTCTTAAAGACAATTACCTGCTATCCAAAATGGACCATGTTTTAGAAAATTTAGTCAGAGCGACTAGGATGTCCATGATCGACAGTTTTTTCGGTTACAAACAGATTGTTGTAAATGAAGACGATAAAGAAGAAACAACCTTCACCACCCCTTGGGGTACATTTATGTATGATAAAATGCCTTTTGGTTTAATGAATGCAGGTGATACCTTCCAGTGGGCTATGGATATTTCCTTCATCGGAGAAAGATATAAATTCGTGGTTATTTATCTTGATGATCTGACCATTTTTTCTAAATCTGATGAAGGTCATTTGATACATCTCAAGCATACATTCGAGAAATGTCACAAATTCGGTTTGTCTTTAAATCCCAAGAAGTCTCACTTTGCAATGCAAGAAGGTAAACTCTTGGGCCATATTGTATCTCGGGACGGAATTAAAATCGATCCTAAAAGGCTCGAAGCTATTGACACTATAAATATTCCTAGAAATGTAAAAGAAATCCAGTCATTTTTAGGGAAAATAAATTTTTTGAGGAGATTTATCCCGAACTTTGTTGAAATTGTGAAATTGATTACATATATGCTTAAGAAGAAAAACAAAGTTAAATGGACGGTCGAAGCTAAAGCATTGTTTGTGCACATCAAGAAAACTATAGGTGAAGCAATTGTACTGGCAAGCCCTGATTATCTCAAGGAATTTTTTATCTTCTCGTTTGCATCCGAACACACAATCGTAGCAGTACTCCTACAAAAGAACGAAGAAGGTTTCGAGCAACCAATAGCATTCTTCAGTAAAAGCCTTAGAGACGCAGAATTGAAATATGACATAATGGAAAAGAAAGCATACGCTATGCTGAAAGCACTCAAGGCTTTCAGAACCTACGTATTACACTCCAAGATAATTGCATAAGCACCCACCAGTTCTGTTAAAGACATATTGGTTCAACCTAATAGCAACAGAAAGAGAAGTCGATGGCTTGCTAAGATTCAAGAATTCGATTTAGAAGTGAAACCAACAAAGATTATAAAAGGATAAGGTTTGGCTAAGCTACTAGCTGAATCAAATTTCAGAGCACTCGGTACAAATAATCTACAAGAGTATGAAGGATGTCTGGATATGGACGAACTCGACAACCAAGTAGCTACAACAAGTATAGAAGAAAAATTTACAACTTCAGTGTGGTACAAAGATATAGTATGATATCTTCTGACTTTGAAATGCCCGGGTGATATGGCTACATCCAAATCTAGAATGTTGAAACTCTATGCAGTGAAGTATTGTATTTCAGATAGCCAATGGTATTGGACAGACCCTCTGGGTTTTCTACTAGTTTTCCTAGTCCAATCGGAGACCGAAAAAGTCATAAATGAACTCCACAAAGGGGTGTGCGGAGGGCATCATGCATGGAGAGAAACGGCTTATAAAATACTGAGAGCGGGATATTATTGGCTCAAATTATTCACAGATGTAAATGCCAAAGTCAAAGCCCATGATTCATGCCAATTAGTTGCAAGTAAGTAGAAACTCCTAGCACTACCTCTCGTCCTGGTTAAAAAAGAAGCTTCATTCCAACAATGGGGGTTGGATTTTATAGGTGAGATTAATCCACATTCTAGCGTGCAACACAAATGGATCCTGACCGCTACATATTATTTCACCAAATGGGTAGAAGCTATTCCAACTAGAAAAGACACAGATTCAGTGGTGATAGACTTCTTGGAAGAAAACATATTATCTAGATTTGGTTGTCCCCGAAAGATAGTTACAAATAATGCCCAGGCATTCAAATCTATGGCAATGATTATCTTTTTCCAAAAGTACAATATTATATTGGGTCACTCCACAACATACTACCCCCAAGGAAACGGGCTAGCAAAATCGTCAAATAAAAGCTTAATTACCATAGTTAAGAAGGTGTTGAACGAAAATAAAAAATCATGGCATTTGCATTTGAAGTACGCCCTATGGGAAAAACGGATAGGCACCAAGAAATCAATTGGCACTTCTCCATTCCAAATGGTATACGGGACTGACATGGTATTACCCATAAACGTGGCTCTACCTGTGATGAACCTTTGGCAAGATGAAAAATAAGAACCAAACCATGTCACAAGAAGAATAAATAAACTGATTGAAGTTTAGCAGAATAGGGTTGAGGTTGATGAAAGGATGCAAAAATATCAAGACAACATGAAAGAACTATTTGATCATAAGGCTAAAGACATGGAATTCCTCCCTGGTGATTTGGTTTTGAAATGGGATGCTAGGAGGGAAGACTTAGCAAAACATGGCAAATTTGATCATATTTGGTATGGACCATTCAAAGTCCTAGCTTCTGAAGGGAAGAACTCATTTCTGTTAGAAAATTTGGATGGTAAAATCCTTAATGCCCCTATCAACAAGCATTATATGAAGCACTATATGCAATAAACAATTTCCAAAATTCCATTTTATATACCAGTTTGTGTTTTCTGTTTTTATAGTTTTTCAGTAAGTTTTACTTTCACCGCAAATAAAACACGTTAGTGATCTCCTAGGAATAGAGATATGAAATTTTCAACACACTAAATCCCATAAATCTTAAAACCCTGATGTTCTTCATGTTGTCTCCTTGCAGAATTCTGGTCTACACCCCAAACATCAAGAAGAAGCAAACAAGCGGTCGTGCATCAGAAATACAGGCATCCCAAAACAGGTGATAAATAAATTATTTATTTAGATGAGAGAGAAATAGCAAATCGAAGGTACGAATTGTGTAGACTTCCAAATAATATCACCTACTACAACAATGGTCTTACATGTATGAATTTACTCACTAGACACATTATCTAAAAAACAATTGTTCGAAATCAATCAATAAGGCAAGACAAACAAGAATAGAAGAAGTAAAGTGAATTTAAAGAACTTTTTCAATAGTCGTCTTTGTGTTATAATAACCATGATTATGAAGTTCCAAACCTCTTCTGTCACCCTGTCCAAATCTTGGGTTACTCTAGATGCTTACCCACGACCTTCATAGAAAAGGAGGGGTCATCCTTTACCTCTGAAAGCTAACAAATGAATCTTTAGAAAAAGGACAAGTCCTTGTGGCTCTTCAGACTACTACTGAACAAAAGTATGTATAAGTTAGTCCTAATTATCTTAGTTCTTTTAACAGGCTTCAAATGGTGAATCTTTCTTAGAAGAATATCCCTGGAAATGAACATCCCCCCTTAAATTTTCCTGCAGACTAAGATGTCTTGAAGGTCAAAAGAAGACTTGTCCAGAGTAATCAAAGTGAGTTAACAGACCTACGTTGCCAAAATTGTTTACAGATATTACCCCTAGTATTCTTTATACAAATTGATTTCCCCCACTTCACATATCTAAAAAAATTATAAGACAAATGGTGAAAGGAAATTCACAATTGATTTCCCCCATCTAGTCCAAAAAAGAGATGATGAAAGGAAATTCATTAAATGATTTCCCTCATCTCAGCATTTAAATGCAAATCTACAGACTGAAGTGGTGAAAGGAAATTCAATGAAGGGGAGCAGATAACTTCACCGGGGTACTGAATAGGCTCGCTAGCAGTGAATCAATGTCTAACATATTTATAAGGCTATTATACATGAATTTCATTGTACTCTGGTAACTAGTTCCCTTTTCGACCTGGTCTACATCCCAAGTTCACGTAGGCCTCCCCGTTTTAAAAAATACCAAAATTACTTTGACTTGATGCAAGAAATATCTACAGAAACTGTTAGAATTCCTAAGGTTGTTTTGATTATCTTAAACAGAGCCGAAATTAGTTTCTAGAAAGGAGAATTCATAGGAGAAACTAAGGTTGAGATCAGGAAACGATTAAGTTTTGGAAGCTTTCATAGGTAAAGGTCAAACCTTTGATTCTATCTTTACCCGCTTTTTGAAAAAATTTCGCAAGATTTAAGCGATGACTCCATTTACCCAATAAAGGCACATGGTCTAATGTTCTTCTCGTCCCACGAAGAGATGAGATCCCTAGATGGAGCCTATGTTGAAACAAAGTTTATTTTTTCTTCTCTAAATCCAAGCCTCCTTGTTTCCTGATTATGGAGCTGCCCTTAGCTCAAAAAAGAAGTCAAAAGGTCTTTCAGGACTTTCAGTTTTTGGAGTTTGGCTATTCACAAAGTATGCTTTCTAATCGCAATTCCAAATTCCCGGTACCAAAGTCTCGAAAAGGTGTTAATGACCTTCTAAGCCTTTCACATGTTCTTTTTCAGCCATCTCAAACTTAAATAGCCTTTCAAGTCCCGTCACGCTTTCACAAAATACTTTTTTAATCATGATTAATTAAGTTTTAAACACACTTAACAGATCGTTAATCAGTCGCAATATGGGAAATCAAAGAGTCGACCCTTAGTATCCTTAAACCCTAATTCCCGAAGTCACGAAGTTCTTAAAGGCTAATGCTATGTTTATTAAGAAGTAAGAAGGTTTAATGAAAATATATCCCATCGTTATTTCGTGATTCGGGATTTCTTGTGTTAAAGATTCATCGGAGTCCCGATACTCCAACCCACGAAAAGTAAAGATTAACCTCTAATCGTGATTAATTAAAGGGTTAAAACAAGTGGTTAGCACCTAAATGCATCCCATCGTGGTTTCTCTACTCAGATTCACTTGTATCATACCTCTTGTGGACACGATGTTCGAAACTCTGAAACACGAAATCCTGAAAGAATTAAGCGTTTAAGCATAGATTATTTTAATTTTAAAACGGGTTAAGGATTGTTAAATAACTTTTCACATTTCGCCATTCGGGAGTTCTTGATGACATTCCTTTTGAAATATTGATTTTGAATTGTCGATACGTGGCAATATCTATAACATATTAATGAAGATATTTTAAACATAGAGTGCATATCTCCAGGCGTACCATATCATTTAAAGAATTTAATTTTTTCGATACGATAAATTTAAGACAAGTTAAAGATAAATAAAGGTCTGTTATTTTGAATTTCATTCTCACTTTCAGACTAGGAGTGAGTTATATTTAGAAGAACTCACACATTTCTTCTTTGCAACAGGTTTTCATTTAGCACAGACACCATGGCACCCAGAAAAGCACCTAAGAAGAGTGAAGAAGCAGGTGGAAGCTCAAATCTGGATCATGATGTGGTATCAGACACTACGCCACATGTTGTGGATTCAATCAAATCTTGGAGGTAGATTTTTGAGAGTTTGGACTATGAAATTAGGAATTTCCCCGACGATTTCAAAAATGAAAGGATTGAAAATAAACTTAGAGACATAGCAGAGTCTGAGCTGCACAAAATAGCCACACGACCGAGACTCATGCCGTATAATGACATGGTATGTTGGTCTTTAGAGAAAACCGATGTTCCAACAAGGAGCATTCAAAACAGACAAGCGGTCATCGTCGGCTTGTTCAAACCTGAGCACATCCAAGTAATGTACAAACTGCCCCCTACTTCTAAATACATTTATAATGTCGAATTCATAGCTAAATTTCAAAGAAAGGAGTGCACAGAATTTGATCAAACATATCCAAATATAATTAAAGACTGGTGGGGAATTCCAGCAAGATTTAGAGATGATACCCATGGCATCTATGCCACAGCTTTGCTAAACAAATACATGGTTTATATAGATCTGATTCTATGTAGACTCTTCGGGAGGAAAAACGCTACGCATTTCCCTGCAGGATGGGTGCCACTTATGCACGAAGTAGCTAATGGTTACAGTTTCAATTGGGGTAAAATTTTATCAGATAATCTAGCTAGTGAGGTTACAGAGTACCAAATAGAAAAATCGAAAGGTCGACCTGCATATTTTTACATGTCTGTCTATATTATGGATGTGGTTTGTTACATGACTCCATTCCCTTTGATGAGCTGGAGATGGAACCCAGCCTGCACGGAGCCCATTCATGTTTATCATTCTAAACTATGGGAGGAGAATGTTAAAGACTTCTTTTACAAAATCTGTCACTACATGGTGATACCTTTGCACCAAATTTTGTATGGTTATACACCCCCACGTATTTCAGAGTCAATCATAGGAAAACTCAAGGTGATTGCAGATTGGTTTATAGAAGAGGGTTTCTCCTATGTCAGGGTTTTCGGGTGCTCGATTCCTCCTCACGCACTTCCCAAATTCCTCCCCGACAAACTAGTGTGTAGGGAGGTGGCCTATAAAATAGTAACAGGTGGCATCGACACTGAAATTAAATCATCTCAAATATGGCCATTTTTTCCTTTATAGATTGGGAAGTGTTCACTGCTTAACATTGGTCATTCCAAGGTTGAAGCTGCAGCATTGGAAGATGTCAAATTGGTATATCTTGAACTCAGAAAACATGACCCTTATCAAATTGTAGGAAATCATCTTACTCACTGCAATATGAACATGTATGAACATGAAGCTTCTCCCTGTGATGACATGTTCAAGGGAGATGGAACCTATGAGGAAATATTAGACACAGTTCATGCATTATCACCTGACCTATAGACCAGCTTTCTAACTTTCCAGAAGCACAGGCAAATTGGTTTGTCGAAGATACTACAAAGAGAATCAACAACCCCTCCCCCAGCTCAAGAAAATACTCCCCTAGGTTTTGAATCAGAGGCTCATGATAAAGAGACTGCAGAAGAAAATACGAAGAAGAATGAAGCGTCTTCACAAAAGGCAGAAACTTCACACTCAAAGAATCCAGGGTCTGAAACAAGTTCTAAATCTGAGACTCCTTCAAAGTCGAATCAAACGATTCCACCTTCATCATCGACTATCCCTATTGATATCCCCAAAACAACAGGAGAAACTCAATCTTCATAATTAGGCAGCCCTATTGCATCATTAACTCCTATACAGTCAACTTTTGGAAACCCCCTTCTGCAAGTCATATATGCAAGTGACCTTACTCCTATTTCTAGAGAAGAGATACCCTCCTTTGACTAATTTTTCAGTAAGAAGAGGAAGGCAGTATTAAAATAGGAAATGCATCTGAGAGAAGTCACAATGGTGAAGAAACACAGAGTGCTCGTAGATGGGAAAAACCTAGAAGAGGAAGACTTCACCACAGAAGTAGCAGGCTCTATGGGAGCCTTGGAAACTGCCAATTTATTATCATTTGACTCTCTGAAGACAAGGCTGAAGAAGAAAAATCAAATGATAGCTCAGTTGCAGGACCAAATAAGGCACACAGAAAATAATATTCGAGGAGGTAAATCAAAGAGTTGAAAACGCCAGGACTGCTGACAAACAGGAAATGCAATTGTTGAAATCTAGTTTATATGAAGCAAACAAGCAGATGCAAATGAGTCAAGTACAGGTTATTCGGAAGGAGGAATTAGTAAGAAAGCTACAGGCTGAGTTGAAGTCTTTTGAAGGACAAGTTGTGAATATAAAAGCATTTCAAGCCCAAGTACTAGAGGTACATGAGAAACTACAAGAAGAACAACAGGACATGCTTTCCAAAATAGAAATTGTCCAAAACTACTTCCTGGAAATAAGCCACTCACTAGATAGCATTGTTTTAAAGGAAAAAGAGGCCACAGTGGCTCGTGTTGCTTTTCAAAAGGCAATGGTGTCTTCGTCCAACGTGGAAGTACCAGCGATCCCAAAGCTTACTATAGATGAACATATCAGGGGAGACATCATGTTGAAGACATGGGAGACTAATATTGTTGAAAGCAGGAAAATGGCAAGAGAAGTTAAGAGAGAATGTGAAGAAGTATTTTATCAGCTAGATACAAAAACACTGGGCATTGGTAAAGGTGATTGTCCTAGGATATTAGGACAGATAAATGTTGTAAGGAATCAATTATATATCAAGGAGAGCTAGAATGAAGCCCAGCACGAGATCTCACAATTGAAACAGCTCGACATCGTCCAAATAGATAAGTGGTTAATAAAGCCAAATCTACAGTTACAGTCGACAAAGTTTGGCAAGGGAAATATTGAAGATGAGTTGCCCCAAATTCAGAGGAAGATATATATGTTTGAAGCAAAGAATACGTCAGAGCCTTTCAGAATTTTGATGCAATTTGTGGACAGGTGCGTCATGTGTTCAAGACCAAGCGAAGGAAGTGTTTCAAAGAAATGATGAAGTAACGCATTTATGCTCGTTTTTGTACAACTAGTAAAAATTAAAAAGTAACCGAACAAAATGGTCCGAATTTCATATTCTATAACCATTAGCACCTAGTAGATTAGGAGGTTGAAGATTTTCTTTGTATAAATACATTTTTGAAAGATACACCAGAGGCTTCTTTTTGGGTGATTGTAGTGGAAAAGTTCTTCATTTTACCAAAATTAATATAAATGCAAGTTGGAGATTCCAGACCTTGTCAAGTTTGAGTTATCTATTATTGTGTTATTTCATATTTAACATCATTTCTTATGTATCTTTGATGAATGCTTAGTTGCAATTTAGTACAACTTCTACTGCGATGATTGAATTTTTTAGTGATCTAATCGTTCATAGTTTTTCCTTTGTATAGGCTATCAACACTTACAAGACCTGTGAATGACTTAGATTTTTATATCTGATGCTTCATTAAAGTTTGTTCCTTGTCTATTTTCTTCTTTTGTCATAATGTGATATTATTCCTTGTTTGAAGCCTCACATTGTTCCAAAACTTTATGTTTTCTTCCATTCCATGCATGGTTTTCAGTTTTAACTCATATACGGAAAACGACCTTTGATGTTGCTACACTGTAAATTCAAAATTCGAGAATTTTTCTTATATAATCTAAAAAGAAGCAACAACTTAAAAAACAACCAACCTTTAAGAATTCCCTCTTCCATGACTGTACTAGTTACGAGACAACCCAATATTGAACCCGGTCTTACAGATCAGACCAGTATCACCTTAAGTCTTTTCAACACTATCTTAAAAATTGCAACCACCCGGGTTGAACTTGAACATTCATGGGCAACCATTAGGCAGGACATCAGTGTCCAGGAATGATTGGAAGCTAGAAAAAGACAAATCAGGAATCATCCATAGCTCCTTTTCCTTTTAAAGAGTTGTGTTCCTCTTCTTTTATCAAACCCTCTTTTCGGATGCCTAGACTTTATACTCCCGAGCCTTGAGTATAAACTCTGTAACAACAATGGGCAGAGACCGAGACCATCCTAAGTCCTAGATTTGAGGAATGAACGTAAGGAGTGCATGGAAGAACGCTTCCAAGCGTTACATTCAAAACAAAGAGTGCAAAACTCTTAAGTCCTTTAGAGCCAACAAAGCTCACGAAAAATAGTGAGGTTCAAGTATCGAAAGGGAATATCCTTTCATTTAGAAGATGAACGGATGATGTTCGTTCAAGAGAACCCAGGGTCAGTCGCGACCATTAGATTTGAAGAAGGGGTGAAGGCGTTAAATCCTCTACTCCTTCAACCTTCACAAATTCGCACATTGGGAGGTTCACACATTGGATGACTAAACTGCCAAAACCCGAAGTTGCGATGTGATCTAGAATTTATATCTAAGGATCTATCGGGACCCTCCTTAACCGTCGGATTGGTGAGATCAGGGATTCACACGTTGGCACAACTAAACTCCCAAAACCCAAAGTTGGGACGTGATCTAGACCTTAGATCTAAGGTTCTATCGGGACCGTCCTTGACTATCAGATTGGCGAGATCTGGGATTCACACATCGGGAGATCCGCACATTGGCACGGCTAAACTTCCGAAACCCAAAGTTGTGATTTGAACTAGACCGTTGTGTTAAGGAAGGTCATGGACCATCGATCTGACACGAGTAGATTAATGCAAGAGTATGTGGGAATTCAAAATCCCCTAAGAACCAAGCTCAAAAGAGATAAGCACTTTTTAAGAGCACAGATGAGGTCCAAGAGGTGAACTTGTTTCAAGTTCATAAGATTCAGAAGGAAAGAGGAAGTAGAGACCCATATATCAGGGTTCACAGGAAGTAGATCAAGGGTCAAGGCCTTTGAAACATCTGAAATCTTCCAAGTCAGGGAAGAAAGTGAAAACTCAGGAGGAGGAGCAATAGTGACCATTGGATCGAGCACTATGAGAGATATGGACCATGGGAATTCAAGTCCAGACAATTAGAAGAGAACACGGGAGGAGATCAGATCTGGTTCGTCAGATCTGAGTGCGAGGACCAACAGTTGTTGGATCCAGAAAAGGTGCACGAGGGTTAAACCCTTCGAATGTATACAGGAGAATGGACTTTTCCAAGTCCCGAAGTTCTAAAATCATCAGAACCGTCCATCGTCAGGGTAGACAGATGGTAGCAGATCCGAGAGTTCGAGGATTCGGACTTCGAAAGATTCGCAAGGGAAAGAGTAGAGCTGATCCAATCCGTTGGTGTTGGGAAGGACACATGGCAGAAGATTAGCATGTCGCTGACTCGCACATCGAGAAAGTCAAAGGCAAGAGTTGTGATGACTCACAAAACACGAACTGGTGATTTGATCACAGTCGTTGGATCACAGAGGATTGCGGACCGTTGATTTGACACGGGTGAATTTCGGGAGATCGGGGAATCGACAAAGACCCGATTCGCAAGAAAGGATCTAGACCGTTGGATCATGGGAGATCATGGACCATTGATCTAACATCGTCGGGAGTTCGAGGACCAGAAGAGTCAGGGTTGACTCACATCCAAATGCCCAATATGGAAAGTCGCGATTTCATCCTAGCCATCCATCGAGAAGGGACGCGTAGCGAGGAGTCATTGTTTCTCTGACTCACAACTCGTGAAGTCCGAGTTCGCGAAAGGGTCACATTCATTGATCAAAGGAGGGAAACAAAGGTAATCCAACCTCCAAAGTCGTGAAACGTTAAATCCCGATTCACGAGAGATGAGATCAGGACCGTTGGATCGCGGGAGAGGGTGGTCACAGCTTGAGGACATATGAAGGAAGGGGTTAGCATGGAAATATAGCACATGTTGCTCAAACCCTTCAAAAAGGGGCCTCAGGAAAGAATCGTGGATTGGAAGAACTTGCAACAGAAGAAAGGGGAAACTAAAGAAAGTTAAGAAAAAATGAAATCTATTTATGCCTCGTTGTGGGTGTGTGACAATTGTGTGTGTGAAAGTATGATTTTCCTGTCACGACTTATTTGTTGTTAAGTTTTTATATGATTTGTTATGGTAGCATGCATGTTGTTATTAATTCTTCTTAACTTTGCTCATATGCAGAACTTGTTATTTAATTTAATGGTATCAAAATTCGTAATGCCACAGGGCGTGTTCCAGCTTAGGGTTGGGAATGTTACCAGAGCATGTTGTTGAGTCCCTAATAATGGGGTTATTACAAATTGGTATCAGATCTGATAAGAGAAATTTTTAATTGGCATATCCCAGCATGGTGGATGGGGATGTTACAAATTGGTATCAGAGCCCAACTTGCAACATTGAACCTGCATGGGCCATTTAGGAGAGCGCTAAAGTGAAATTACAGAGTTTGCAAGTGAATTGTTTGACAGAATGTCAAGAAGAGTTCATTTGCAAATTATCTGAAAAAAATGTTACGGTGTTTCCGTAGTAAAACCGAGAGCATTTGGGTGAAATTGGGCAAAAGCCCCAATTGTTTGTTGTTAAATTCCCAAGGAATTTGGGAAATTGGTCCATGGATGAGTTTTTTTTCCAAACTTTAATCTTTGTCTATGCAAG
The DNA here is from genome assembly GCA_000966675.3 of Picea glauca. NCBI lineage: Eukaryota > Viridiplantae > Streptophyta > Pinopsida > Pinales > Pinaceae > Picea > Picea glauca. The sequence continues at coordinate 393,702 of JZKD02S1781120.1, read as the reverse complement.
TTTAGACATGTAAATGCTCTAATTGAATTCAATATAAGGATATGGCCGACTTAATGAAATTAAATAAATTTAATGGTTGTCAAGCGACCATGGTAAAATGGAATGAAATTGGGGAAAAAACCCAATTTCCTGTAGCTAATTAATGGCAAATTCGAAGTGAAAGAGTCGAATTAGAAAGCAACGTACAAATGTATATGTATCAGGTTGGAATAGGATGTATTAATAATAGACGCAGAGCTCTAATGATGTATCTAGAAGGAATTTTCATTTTTGGGTGAATTTAAGCATTTTTTTGGAATTTTGGAAAATAAGCGAAATTGAAAAAAAATCAGTAATTTTTTCGTACGTCGATGTCAACATGAAGTGAGAAAGGGCCATGTGTCAACTGACATGGTGGAAAGTGGCATGTACTTCCATGGTGGTAGGTACACAGAGGCAGGGATATGGAAATAATCTAAGTATTAGGTTTATGCTTTTGTGAGTCCGTGAGTCCGCAAGTCCGCGAGTCCGAAGAAGTGGAAAAATGGCTAAGTGTTGGTACTTAGTGTGAGTCTGTGAGTCACAAAGAAGGAAAAATGGCTAAGTGTTGAGACTTTTTGGACAGACTTATGTAACAAGGTTACAAGTTTGTGGGTCTGTGAGTCCATGAGTCTAAAGAAGTGGAAAATGGTTTAGTGTTGGGTCTTATCATAAGTTCGGGAGTTCGTGAGTCCGTGAGTCTGGACAAGTGGAAAATGGTTAAGTGTTGGGATTTATCATGAGTCTATGAGTCCATGAGTCCACGAGTCTAAAGAAGCAGAAAATGGTTAAGTGTTGGGACTTATCATGAGTCTCTGATTCCATGAGTCTGCGAGTCTGAAGAAGTGGAAAATGGTTTAGTGTTGGGACTTATCATGAGTCTATGAGTTCGCGAGTTCGAAGAAGTGGAAAATGGTTTAGTGTTGGGACTTATCATGAGTCTATGAGTCTGTGAGTCCGAAGAAGTGGAAAATGGTTAAGTTTTGGGACTTAACCATTTGACTCTCTGAAGACAAGGCTGAAGAAGAAAAATCAAATGATAGCTCAGTTGCAGGACCAAATAAGGCACAGAAAATAATATTTGAGAGGAGGTAAATCAAAGAGTTGAAAATGCCAGGACTGCTAACAAATAGGAAATGCAATTGTTGAAATCTAGTTTAGATGAAGCAAACAAGAAGATGAAAATGAGTCAAGTACAAGTTATTCGGCAGGAGGAATTAGTGAGAAAGCTACAGGCTGAGTTGAATTCTTTTGAAGGACAAGTTGTGAATATAAAATCATTTCAATCCCAAGTACTAGAGGTACATGAGAAACTACAAGCAGAACAATAGGACATGCTTTCCAAAATAGAATTCGTCCAAAACTACTTCCTAGAAATAAGCCACTCACTAGATAACATTATTTTAAAGGAAAAAGATGCCACATCAGCTCGTGTTGTTTTTCAAAAGGCAGTGGTGTTTTCGGCCAGCGAGGAAGCACCAGCAATCCCAAAGATGAATGTAGATGAATAGATTAGGGGAGACATCATGTTGAAGACATGGGAGACTAATATTTTCAAAAGCAGGAAAATGGAAAGAGAAGTTAAAAGAGAATGTGAAGAAGTATTTGATCAGCTAGATACAAAAACACTGGGCATTGGTAAAGGTGATTGTCCTGGGATATTAGGACAGATAAACGTTGTAAGTCATCAACTGTATATCAAGGAGATTTGGAATGAAGCCCAACTCGAGATCTCACAATTGAAACAACTCAACATCGCCCAAATAGATAAGTGGTTAATAAAGTTGAATCTACAGTTGCAGTCGACAAAGTTTGGCAAGGGAAAGATTGAAGATGAGCTGCCCCAAATTCAGAGGAATTTAGGTGTGTTTGAAGCAAAGAATATGTCAGAGCCTTCTAGAATTTTGATGCAGTTTGTGGACAAGTGTGTCGTGTGTTCAGGACCGAGTGAAAGAAGCGTTTCAAAGAAATGATGAAGTAACGCATTTGTGCTCGTTTTTGTACAACTGGTAAAAAGTAAAAAGTAATCGAACAAAATGGTCCAAATTTCATATTCTGTAACCGTTAGCACCTAGGAGATTAGGAGAATACCAATTGTCCAAGGTTGATGATTTTCTTTGTATAAATACATTTTTGAAAGATACACCAAAGGCTTCTTTTTGACTAATTGTAACGGAAAAGTTCTTCATTTTGCCAAAATTAATACAAATGCAAGTTGGAGATTCCAGACCTCATTAAGTTTGAGTTATGTGTTCTTATGTTATTTCATATTTAACATCATTTCTTATGTATCTTTGATGAATGCTTAGCTGCAATTTAGTACAACCTCTACTGTGGTGATTGAATTTTTTAGTGATCTAATCGTTCACAGTTTTTCCTCTATACAGGCTATCAACACTTACAAGACCTATGAATGACTTAGATTTTTATATCTGATGCTTCATTAAAGTTTGTTCCTTGTCTATTTTCTTCTTCTGTCATAATGTGATATTCTTCCTTGTTTGAAGCCTCACATTATTCCAAAACTTTATGGTTTCTTCCATTCCACGCATGGTTTTCAGTTTTAACTCAGATACGGGAAACGACCTTTGATGTTGCTACACTGTAAATTCAAAATTCGAGAATTTTTCTTATATAATCTAAAAAAGAAGCAACAACTTAAAAAACAACCAATATTTTAAGACTTTCCTCTTCCATGACTGTACCAGTTACGAGACAACCCAATATTGAACCTGGTCTTACAGATCAGACCAGTATCGCCTTAAGTATTTTCAACACTATCTTAAAACCTGCCACCACTCGGGTTGAACTTGAACATTCATGGGCAGCCATTAGGCAGGACATCAGTGTCTAGGAACAATTGGAAGCTAAAAAAATACAACCCAGGAATCAGCCATAGCTCCTTTTCCTTTTAAAGAGTTGTGTTCCTCTTCTTTTATCATAAACCCTCTTTTCGGATGCCTAGACTTTATACTCCCAAGCCTTGAGTATAAACTCTGGAACAATAGTGGGCAGAGACCGAGACCATCTTAAGTCCTATATTTGAGGAATGAACGTAAGGAGTGCATGGAAGAACGCTTCCAAGTGTTACGTTCAAAAGAAAGAGTGAAAAACTCTTAATTCCTTCAAATCCAACAAAGCTCAGGAAAAATAGTGAGGTTCAAGTATCGAAAGGGAATATCCTTTCATTTAGAAGATGAACGGATGATATCCATTCGAGAGAACCCAGGGTCAGTCGCAACCATTAGAATTGAAGAAGGGGTGTAGGCATTAATGCCTTGACTCCTTCAGTCTTCGCAAATTCCCACATCGGGAGGTTCGCACGTTGGATGACTAAACTGTCGAAACCCGAAGTTGCGGTGTGATATGGACCGTAGATCTAAGGATCTATCAGGGCCCTCCTTGACCGTCGGATTGGCGAGATCGGGGATTCACACATCGATAGGTTCACATGTTGGCATGACTAAACTCCCGAAACCCGAAGTTGCGACGTGATCTAGACCTTAGATCTAAGGATCTATCGGGACCCTCCTTGATCGTCATATTGGCGAGATCGGGGATTCGCACATCGGGAGATCTGCACATTGGCACGACTAAACTTTCGAAACCCGAAGTTGCGATGTGAACTGGATCGTTGTGTTAAGGAAGGTTGTGGACCATCGATCTAACACGAGCAGATTAATGCAAGAGTATGTGGGAATTCAAAATCCCCTAAGAACCAAGCTCAGAAGAGATAAGCTCTTTTTAAGAGCGCAAATGAGGTCTAATAGGAGAACTTGTTTCAAGTTTGTAAGCTCTAGAAGGAAAGCGGAAGTAGAGACCCATATATCAGGGCTCATAGGAGGTAGATCAAAGGTTGAGGCCTTCGGAACATCTAAAATCTTCCAAGTCAAGGAAGAAAGTGAAAACTCAGGAGGAGGAGGAGCAGTGACCATTGGATCGAGCACTGTGAGAGATATGGACTATGGGAATTCACGTCTAGACAATTAGAAGAGCACACAGGAGGAGATCAGATCTGGGTCATCAGATCTGAGTGCGAGGACCAACAGTCATTGGATCCAGGAAAGGTGCACGAGGGTTAAACCCTTCAAAAGTATACAGGAGAACGGACTTTGCCTAGTCTCAAAGTTTCGAAATCATTAGAACCATCCATCGTGAGGGTAGACAGATGGCAGCAGATCCGAGATTTCAAGGATTCAGACTTCGGAAGATTCGCAAGGGAAATAGTAGAGCTAATCCTATTCGTTGGTGCTGGGAAGGACACGTGGCGGAAGATCAACATGTTACTGACTCGCACATCGAGAAATTCAAAGGCAAGAGTTGTGATGACTCACGAAAGACGAACTGGTGATTTGATCATAGTCATTGGATCACAGAGGATTGCAGACCGTTGATTTGACACGATTGAATTTTTGGAGATCGAGGAATCGAGAAAGACCTGATTTGCGAGAAAGGATCTAGACCATCGGATCACGGGAGATCATGGACCATTGATATAACATCGTCGGGAGTTCGGGGATCAGAAGAGTTAGGGTTGACTCACATCCAAATGATCGATACGCGAAGTCGCGATTTGATCCTAGCCGTCCATTGAGAAGGGATGCATAGCGAGGAGTCAGCGTTTCGTTGACTCGCAACTCGCAAAGTCCGAGTTCGTGAAAGGGTCATAGTCATTGATTGAAGGAGGGATCCAGAACATTCATCTAGAAAGCAAATATCAGGAAATCGGGAAATCAAGAATCGGGGAAACATAGGTAAACCAACCTCCAAAGTCGTGAAACGCGAAATCCCGATTCGCGAGAGAAGAGATCAGGACCGTTGGATCGCGGGAGAGGGTGGTCGCAGCTTGAGGACATATGAAGGAAGGGGCTAGCATGGAAATATAGTGCATGTTTCTCAAACCCTTCAAAAAGGGGGCTCGGGAAAGAATCGTGGATTGGAAGAACCTGCAACAGAAGAAAGTGGAAACTAAAGAAAGTTAAGAAAAAACAAAATTTATTTATGCCTCATTGTGGGTGTGTGACAACTGTGTGTGTGAAAGTATGATTTTCCCATCATGACTTCTTTGTTGTTAAATTTTTATATTAATTTTTACGGTTGCATGCATGTTGTTATTAATTCTTCTTAACTTTGTTCATATGCAGAACTTATTATTTAATTTAATGGTATCGAAATTCGTAATGCCACAGGGCGTGTTCCAGATTAGGGTTGGGAACGTTACCAGAGAATGTTGTTGAGTCCCTGATAATGGGGTTGTTACAAATTGGTATAAGAGATGATAAGAGAAATTTTTAATTGGCATATCCCAGCATGGTGGATGGGGATGTTACAAATCGGTATCAGAGCCCAACTTGCAACATTGAGCCTGCATGGGCCATTTAGGAGAGAGCTGAAGAGAAATTACAGAGTTTGCAAGTGAATTGTTTGACAGAATGTCAGGAAGAGTTCATTTGCAAATTATTTGACAAAAATTTTACGATGTTTCTATGGTAAAACCGGGAGCATTCAGATAAAATTGGGCAAAAGCCCCAATTTTTTATTCTTAAATTCCTAAGGAATTTGGGAAATTGGTCCAAGTATGAGTTTTTTTTCCAGACTTTAATATTTGTCTATGCAAGTTTAGACATGTAAATGGTCGAATTGAAGTCAATATAATGATATGGCCGACTTAATGAAATTGAATAAATTTAATGGTTGTCAAGCGACCATGGTAAAATGGAATGAAATTGGGGAAAAAACCCAATTTCCTGTAGCTAATTAATGGCAAATTCGAAGTGAAAGAGTCGAATTAGAAAGAAGAGTACAAACATATATGCACCAGGCTTGAATTGGATGTATTAAGAATATTCGCAGATCTCTAATGATGTCTCTAGAAGGAATTTTCATTTTTGGGTGAATTTAAGCATTTTTTTGGAATTTTGGAAAATAAGCGAAATTGAAAAAAAAAACAGTAATTTTTTCGTATGTCGATGTCATCGTGATGTGGGAAAGGGCCACGTGTCAATTGACATGGAGAAAAGTGGTGTGTACTTCCATGGTGGCAGGTACACAGAGGCATGGATATGGAAACAATCTAAGTATTAGGTTTATGCTTTCGTGAGTCTGTGAGTCTGGAAGTCCACGAGTCTGAAGAAGTGGAAAAATGGCTAAGTGTTGGGACTTAGTATGAGTCTGTGAGTCTGCAAAGAAGGAAAAATGGCTAAGTGTTAAGACTTTTTGGACAGACTTATGTAAGAAGGTTACAAGTTCCTGGGTCCGTGAGTCCGTGACTCTAAAGAAGTGGAAAATGGTTTAGTGTTGGAACTTATCATAAGTTCGGGAGTCCGTGAGTCTGGACAAGTGGAAAATGGTTAAGTGTTGGGATTTATCATGAGTCTGTGATTCCATGAGTCCGCGAGTATGAAGAAGAAGAAAATGGTTAAGTGTTGGGACTTATCATGAGTCTCTGATTCCATGAGTCTGTGAGTCCGAAGAAGTGGAAAATGGTTTAGTGTTGGGACTTATCATGAGTCTATGAGTCCGCGAGTTCGAAGAAGTGGAAAATGGTTAAGTGTTGGGACTTATCATGAGTCTGTGAGTCCATGAGTCCGCGAGTCTGAAGAAGTGGAAAATGGTTTAGTGTTGGCACTTATCATGATTCTGTGAGTCTGTCAGTTTGCGAGTCCGAAGAAGTGGAAAATGGTTAAGTGTTGGGACTTACAATGAGTCTGTGAGTTTGCGAGCCTGCGAGTCTAAAGAAGTGGGAAAATGGTTTTGTATGTGAAATTTTCGGACAGACTTATGAAAGGGGAGAGTTATTCTTCCATGAGTCCATGATTCTGTGAGTCTGCAAGTCCAAAGAAGAGGAAAATGGTTAAGTATGGGAAATTTTTGGACAGACTTATGAAAGGGAGAGTTGTGCTTCCATGATTTCGTGAGTCTGTGAGTCTGTGAGTCAACATAGATGAAAATAATCTAAGTATTGATACTTTTCAGGAGGATTCATGAAAGAAAGAATCATGATACATTATTGGAACATAATCATATGAATTTTTTTGTAATTGTAAATTATTAATCCTAACAAATTTTGTTGGTTGCACATTTTTCATAATTAACGACATTTATATCAGAACAAGATCACCACAAAGTTCAGAATCATGGAAGATGCACAGGGGGCTTACAGCCATGAGGATGAGATCAAAGAGTTGTATGTTGATATAGACTATGAAGGTACAAATTCAAATGGAAATGGAGAAGGAAAGGAAGAAAGCATAAACTTGGTAGAGACCGTAAAAAGTTTGAAAAAGGATGTCCAAATTTATAAAGTTGATAATGAGAGGCTTATGAAAGCCAAAGAGAAACATGAAGACTTCAACATCAAGTTAATGCAGATCTTGGAAAAAATAGAGAAGAAGATGGATAAGGAGACTGAGTCAAGTAGATCGGGGAAGTACATGTCTCAGGATGAGAGGGAAAGAAAAAGAAGTGTTGGCAGACATCACCATCATTCCCCAAGGCATTCAACTAAGAGAGCACACAAAAGTTACACTCCATCCCATGTTAGGAAGCATAATAAAAGGTCTAGGGTGGATGAGCTACAAGGGGAAATGAACAAAATAAATCCTTTTTCATTTCATGGTGAGCACAAGGAGAATGAGCATGCAGAGACATGTTTGTTAGGCATGAGGAAGTATTTCCAATTGAGTAACTACTCTTCACAAGCAGAAGGAAGAATTGCCATTTATCATTTCAAGGGAAAATAATCAATGTGGTGGGATGAATTTGTGAAAGTGTAGCATGTTGATGAGAAAAAGGTCACTTAAAGGGAGTTTAAGAAGTATTTCCAAAATAAATACTTGACTAAGAGATATTATGATAAGAAAATGAAGGAGTTCTTTGAACTCAAGCTTGGGAGTATGACCATAGATGAGTATGAGAGAAGGTTTTTAGAACTGTTGAAATATGTTTCTTTCATCAAGGATGAGAAAGTTAATATTCAGAGGTACCTGAGTGGGATGCCATCTTTTATCAGTAATAAGATACATTATGATTATCCCAAGACTCTAAAGGAAACTATAAGGAGAGCTAAATGCCTTTATGATCAACATATAGGAAGACCAATTTTCCAAAGGACGTGGGAAAGAAAAAAGAAAAGTATGATGGACTAGAGGAAGAGGGGGACCAAGCCACCATTCCTCATAAACAATTCTCAGGGACATCCAACCTCTAAAGAACCCAGAATGATAGAGGAAATCAGGAAAATACCAAGGCAGCCACCTATTTAATGTTGTGGTTGTGGAGGAGATCATGTGTTGAAATATTTCCTTCACAGAGGTGGAAAAGTGAAGACTGCTTACAATGTACAGCAATCTGAAACAATGGAGGAAATCGGAAGAAGTGTACCAAGTATCTATGCAGCTCGAGATAACAAGCAAGATGAGTTTCAGTCACACATGATTGAAGTGGAAGGTAAAATCAATGACTAAACCATTGTTATTTTAATTGATTCAGGAGCTAGTCATAGTTATCTAGATTCTAATATGGTGGGAAGATTTCAATTGCCAAGAATCAATCTTGGAAAACCTTGGATGGTGCAACTAGCTATAGGAGCCAAAATAAGAATTAATGAGGTGGTTAAGGCATGTCCAATGGGCATGAATGGATTGAGCACCAAGACTGATTTGAACATCATACCTTTAGGTTCTTTTGAATGCCTAATTGGCATGGGTTGGTTGGACCAACATCATGTTGTCCTAGATTCTTATAATAAGGAATTCATTTGCTTGGATGAGGAAGGAAACTCAAGGACTGTACAGGGAATTCCCAAGGTAGTAACAATCAGAGAAATTTTAGCCTTGCAGTTGAAGAAGAGTTACAGGAAAGGGTGTCAAATATTTGCAGCACATATGGAAGAGACACCTAAATATAAGGTATCAAATATTGAAGATTATACAGTCCTAAAAGAGTTTGAATATGTATTCAAGGAAATACTAGGATTTCCACCCAATAGAGATATTGACTTCTCCATCAATCTGATGCCTGGAGCAGCTCCAGTATCTAAGACCCCTTACAGGATGAGTACACCAGAACTGAAGGAATTGCAAATGCAATTGGAAGAGCTTCTAAAAAAGAGATACATACGCCCAAGTGTGTCACCTTGGGGTGCCCCGGTATTATTTGTGAAGAAAAAGGATGGAACTTTGAGACTATGCATAGACTTCAAGCAGTTGAACAAGGTAACTATGAAGAACAAGTATCATTTTCCTAGGATAGATGACCTCTTTGATCAGCTCAAAGATGCATAAATATTCTCCAAGATTGATCTCAGGTCAAGCTATCATCGGGCAAGAATTAAAGAAGAAGAGATCAACAAGACTACCTTCAGAAAAAGGTATGGCCATTATGAGTTCACACTGGTGCCATTTGGGTTGTCAAATGCACCAGTTGTGTTCATGTGTCTCATGAATGGTATATTCAGGAATTACTTAGATAAGTTTGTCATTGTCTTCTTAGATGATATTTTGATATATTCTAAGTCCGAAGAAGATGCATGAACAACACTTAAGAATTGTTTTACGCGTATTGAGGGAGAATCAGTTGTATGCCAAATTGAGCAAGTGTTCATTCTACCATAAGAAAATTCATTATTTGGGCCATATCATTTCAGAAGAAGGGATAGAAGTGGATCCAAAAAAGATAAGGGTCATTGAAGGATGGTCAACACCAAGGAATGTCTCTAAGGTGAGTTCATTCATGGGCCTTGCAGGTTACTATAGGATATTTATTGAAGGATTCTCAAAGATTGCACACCCAATCACTTATTTGCAAAAGAAAGGTGTGAAGTTTGAATGGACAATGGATTGTGAAAGGAGTTTCCAACACTTGAATAATTTACTAACAAGTGCTCCAATACTAAAGATTGTTGATCCAGATGAAAATTTCATTGTATGCATTGATGCATGTAAAGAAGCACTGGGTGGGGTCCTTAGTCAGAATGGGTTTGTGGTGTGTTATGAATCAAGGAAGTTAAAGGAGCATGAAAGGCACTATGCTACAAATGATTTGGAGTTGGCAGCCATAGTGCATGCCTTGAAGATGTGGAGGAACTACCTCATGGGAAAAATATTTGAGTTAAGGACAGACCATAGTAGTCTGAAATAGTAGTCTGAAATATTTATTTAAACAACCAACCAAGTCATATTCGCTGATGAAATATTTAAATTTCATCGGCGAATATGACTTTGATATAAATCATATCAAAGGTAAAGAGAACAAGGTGTCTTATGCACTCAACATGAGGGTGCATGAGATGTATGCTACAACCATTAGCATGTACCAATCAGATTTGAAAGATAGAATTCTAGAGGCTGCAAAATCACATCAGAAATACATGGAGGTAAAGGAAAAACTTCAGAAAGGTATTTTGCAGCAGAAAAGTGAAGAATACAAGCTGGAAAATGATGAAATTCTCATATACGGGGGCTGAATTTATGTGCGAAATTATCGGGAATTGAAAAACTTGGTTTTAAAAGAAATGCATAATGTGCCTTATGTTGGACACCCAAGTTACCAGAAAACTATTGCAGCTATCAAGAACCAACTCTATTGGCCGAAAATGAAGAAGGAGGTTATTGATTTTATTGCCAAGTGTTTGAAATGTAAAAAACTCAAGGTTGAGCATAGACACCCAGTGGTTTGCTACAACCATTACCCATTCCTAAGTGGAAGTGGAAAGTTGTAACAATGGATTCCATCACCAAGACGCCCAGAACAACCAAGCAACATGATTCCATCATGGTGGTGGTGGACAAGCTTACTAAATATGCCCACTTTATTCCAGTAAACCTCACACACAAGGAAATAAACATTATTGATATTTATATGAGGGAAATTTCTCGAATGCATGGTGTACCCAAGACCATTGTGACTGGCAGAGACACAAAATTTACCTCAAAATTTTGGAAGGGATTATTCAAAGGGTTTAGGACCAATCTGAACTTTAGCACAACCTATCATCCAGAATCATATGGGAAAATAGACAGAGTAAATCAAGTGATTGAAGATATATTAAGGATGTATATGATGGATAAACCATCCAAATGGGAGGATTACTTGCACTTGGTGGAATTTGCTTATAAAAATGGGTATCAAACATCCTTAAAGATGAGCCCATTTGAAGCTTTGTATGGCAGAAAGTGCAACACACCAGTGAGTTAGGACAACCCAATAGATAGAGCAATGGTTGGACCAAAACTACTCAGGGAAATGGAAGAGAAAATGATGAAAACAAAACAGAATTTAAAGGTTGCCCAGGATAGGCAGAAAAGCTATGCTGATAAAGACATAACCCATAGAGAATTTAAAGTGGGTGACCATGTTTTCTTAAAAGTAAAGGCCAAGAAAAGTTCCCTAAAATTGGGAAATTGTTCGAAGTTGGAAGCTCGTTATTTTGGGCCATTTGAAATCCTATAAAGGATTGAGCCTATAGAATACATGATTTATTTACTTACATCAATGAATATTCATAATGTATTCCATGTATCATTGCTTAAAAAGTATGTACTTGATGCTAATCATGTCATTGATTGGAATGTGATTTAGGTGGAGTAGGAAGGTGAATTTCGAGTGCATCTGGTTTGCATATTGGACCGAAAGATCAAGCAGCTTTGGAATTGAGTCATAGGACTAGTAAAGGGCCAGTGCACCTGGTACGATCCTAAGGATGCAACTTGGGATCTTGAAGACGCTATGCGAACAGAGTACCCACATCGTTTTTTTAAATATTAAAGTTTTGTTTGTTTGTGTGTATATACTGCACTGAGGACAATGCATAAATAAGGGGGAGGGGAATGTAATACCCCTAGGAAGAACCCCAATTGTACATATAAATGTAAATGAACATGTAGGATGGTAAGTCATGATATTTTGGGCCAGGGTGTCTGCGTTGTTATTAGACCAAAGAGCCTAAATGCTAAAGTCAATGAGCCTATTTTTGTAATATGTAAACATTCATATTATTTATGAAAACACACCGACCACATAAAAGAGTATGGGGAGATAAACTCCACTAGAAGGGGAAAATGGGGGATAACATTCTAGGAAGGGGCTAAGCTAGGGGGCTTAATCCCAATGGAATATTATAATATTATTCATTTAAGCTAAAGTAATGGATATTAATATATATCCTAAGTCTCGAAAGTAGGGACAAGGGAGTCCCTTGGAGTGCCAAGTGTCTTAAAAGACACATGCATATATATAATTGTGGATATAGTGTGAGGGGATATTATGTATAGGAAGGACTATTCTTTCAGGGTGGGAAAATGTTAGTCGTACCGAAAGGTATTGGACTGTAACGAGGAACCTGCACTTGTATTGTTAGCATGAGAGTTGAATGGAAGAAGTGGTTGTCAGGTTGTATTATGGAAGAAGTGGGTTGCCAGACCTGTGAGTAGTTCTCTAAGCAAGAAACTACTCGGAGTTGTTCCCTAGTGCGTTGGGAAATAGATACAAGGCTCTGAGAATTCAACTCTGACTTGTTGTTGAAGCCCTGGAAGGGAAGTGGGGCAGTCGAGGGACTATTGTGCAGAGAATGGGCACACTTCCTAGGGTGGGACAGGCATGTGGGGAATGAGAGACTGTAGGCTAGTTGTAGCAGTTGGCACCTTGGACGAAGCATTTTTTTTTTATCGGACCTTATACTAGCTTAGTATTCTCTTTTCCCTGGTAGAGTTTAGCCCCAGCTCGGTGGTGACCCGTTGCTGAGAGTTATGAGTAGTGTGATCTAAGGCTGGGAGGAACGTGGAAGGTCTACATGTTGTTGGTGTTTTTTTTCCTGAGATAAGTGGCTTTCATGTGCTTATTTCAATTACGGTGTGTGCGCAAGTATGAGTTTTTTGTCATGAATTCTCTATAATTGTGTATATGAATTGTTATGGTAGCATGCATGATGTTATTAATTCCTCTTAACTATGTTCATATGAAGAACTTATTATTTAATTTAATGGTATCAAAATTCGTAATGCCACAAGGCATGTTCCAGCTCAGGGCTGGGAATGTTACTAGAGCATGTTGTTGAGTCCCTAATAATGGGGTTGTTACAAATTGGTATCAGAGTTGATAAGATAACTTTTTAAGTAGCATAGCCCAGCATGGTGGATGGAGATGTTAGAAAGAGTTTGATATGTCCATGTTAGGAACACTCTCCTTCTTTCTTGGTCTACGGATTCATCAATCAGAAAGAGGAATTTTTATTTCTCAAAGTAAATATCTCAACGGAATATTGAAGAAATTTGGCATGGAAAACTATGCATCAGTGAGCACTCCTATGAGTGTCAGTTGCAAACTCAACAAAGATGACGATTCTCCAAAAATAAATCAAACCATGTACATGTCTATGATAGGCAGTTTACTCTATCTCACAACTTCAAGGCCTGACGTCATACAAGCAGTTGGTTTGGTAGGAAAATTTCAAGCAAACCCTAAGGAAACTCATGTTCTTGCAGTTAAAAGAATATTTAGATATTTGCAAGGCAGTGTTGATTATGGCTTGTGGTATCCAAAAGACACAAACCTCGTTCTCGGAGCTTATACAAATGCAGACTGGGCAGGAAAGTAATAGATAATAATGATCAATTTCCTAACTACCAACTATCCAATAAATTAGTATAAATGTTGCCACTTTAAAACTGTCACCTTTATTTATTCATAATCACCGCTATATAGCAAAGAAATACAACCCTAATAATAACTATGAATACTGCTTCATAAATAAATAAGAGACACCTCTAAAACTTCATAAATTATGTAATTTGTCTCTTTCCATTACTAAAACTATTCAATCTTCCCTTATTAATAGGGTGCTTAGATTTAGTGCACTAACCCCACATCAAGAGTAAATCACCTCACCACTTTGCACCTAAGTTCTAGTTGTTGAATAAATAAAGCTTTTACAAAATTAAAGATAATATGATAAGATTGACCTTAATTTATAAGCTTATAAAATTAAAGCCAATAGAATGAGATTCTCTTTTTAGAATGTTTTAAATTTTATGACATACAATGGAGAATATGATAAGATTGGCCTCTATTTCTAAGCTTATAAAATTGAAGGTAATAGAATGAGATTATCTTTTTAGAATGTTTAAATGTTATTACATATAATGTTTGTTAAATTGGAGTATAGACTTTGATAAATACAAAATTTTGAATTATAAGTTAGTTGAATTTAACAAAATCTATATGAATTATTAATTTTAAAATTATATATATATGATAATAATTATAAAAATACTTTATGACGACTATGACTATTTGTATATGGTTCAATTTTAAATAAGTTTTTTTTCTACTCTCTCATGTTCTTGGTCCAATATGATTGGATGACCCCTTTACTCCAATGCCATTCATTTATGAACTCTTACCAAGTTATCTTATTTTTCTAAATATTTTTCCGAATGTTTCCCGTAGTTCCCAATAGGTAAAGATGTTAGTAAATTCAGAGGGAGAAAAACAATCAATATTAGTAATAGGGGATTTGAAGAATATACAGTAGAACTTTGAATTTTAGAAGTTCCACTAGAAGAAGCAATATCCTTGCCTTCTTTTTCATGTTTCAATTGTGACTAGATTCTAAAGGTTTGATTATCCATTACTACCCATTCAGTAGGGTGTTCATGCTCCAACCAGTTTTCTTTCCCAATTTTGAATCTGATCTCTTCTGCTTTCACATAGGCTGGATGTCTCTCATGTTTACCATCAACACAGCAGGTGCTGATCTTTCTTGATTCCAAGATTCGATATCTTGAACAAAAGCAGAGAATCTATTTTTTATCTCTGAAATCTTGTCTAGAGGCTTTTGTGCTAATTCTAGTGCAAAAACATTTTCTCTATCAGTTCTGATCATTTTTTAAACTAGAGCGTTGTCATATTTATTGAAAGGATTAAATTCTTCAATATAGTCTTAAGGTCAAAAGGTTTTGGCTCTTCCTCAATGAGCATTTGCTTAAGATATGAAATAGCCTCTGTTATTATGGCATACGATTCTTGTAGGACTTTCATTATTTCTATCAAATCATTCAGCTTGCTATCATGAGACTCTATATTCTCTACATCCATATGAAATTCAGACTAGTGTTGCTTAATCTGTAATACAGATATAGTAACACTATCTAAATTTTGCAGCATACATTTTGTTTGGTAGTTCCCATTCAGAGGGCTTGGGATCCTTTAGTTTTCTTTAATAAATGAATTCCAAATCAGAAACCATATTGCCATAATGGAAGCTCTGAGTGTAATTTGAAGGGCCTAAGCATCTTTCAGGGATTTTCTGTTAAATCTCCTTTCTCATATTCAACCTATTATCTCCGTCCTTCCAATGGAGTAGATTGGTAAGATGAGATTTGTTACCCGTTTCAAACCTGCGCAGTCGGGCAATACCTTATCTTGTATCACTTCCTTATAGTTTATGGGGAGCTAAAGATATAGCCTTAATGTTTCAGACTGCTTCCATAGTATATAAGGGTGGGTCATTAATTACGTCGAAAGGTTTATACTTATTGATCATGGGCACATTTAATAGGTTTTTAGTGCTTAATCAGTTTTGTATGGACAAGATTAAATATTGATGGAATATTCTTAGTAGTCCCAATAAATCAATGGTTGTGATTTCAACCAATAACTTTCTCACGATTATAAAGACATCAGTTTACATGTTTATTTTTTTACTTTTACTTAATCATATTTAAAATTTACTATGATTATGCGTTATTATTTAGTCATTAGGGCTACCAATTTCGTGGGCCTAGCATGAATGCGTTTTTACATTCACGATAAAATATAATTACGGTGAAAGGCGTATACTTCTTGATCATGGGTACATTTAATAGGTTTTTAGTGCTTAATCAGTTTTGTATGGACAAGATTAAATATTGATGGAATATTCTTAGTAGTCCCAATAAATCAATGGTTGTGATTTCAACCAATAACTTCCTCACTATTATAAAGACATCATTTTATATGTTTATTTTTTTACTTTTATTTAATCATATTTAAAATTTACTATGATAACTCGCTGATTGCCACGTATGAGTGATTAGGGTTTCATTTTCTAGGGCAACCTAAACCTTTCGCCTTCACCAGCCACGTTCTTTTTGCAAACCATCTTTTCATTTTATGAAACCAGCCAAATTAACATTATTTACTAATTCATGCCTTCACCTTCGTGGGCCTGGCGTGAATACGTGGATTTTCGTGAATGCATTGATTTTAATTACATGCGTGAATGCGTTTTTACATGCGCGAAGTTTAATAGCCGTTTCGGTGTTCAGTAGCCGCGATTTAAAGGCTGTATTAGTAGATAAAATATAAGTATACATTTAAAATATAAGTAGTGTCTCGGCCATCTAGAACGAAGTTAATGCATATGTCTCGAATCACTTTCATCGCGCATCATGACATTAGACAACATGTCACATCGTTCAACATTTTCGTCATTTTGGAGTAATTCTTTCAGTATGAGCCTGATCACATGGCAGCAAATTCATCAATGGTTTGCAGAGAGGTCTTGAGCTTTCCTTCCGTTCCAATGCCCAAAAATCTCATTGTTTTCCATATACTACAATTTAGGAATGATGAACCGCTTGATGGTTGCATCCACCGCCTCTTCAAAGGATTTTGCTATCTCAACGTTTAGTCGTCCAGGAGGACTGAGAGAACCCAAATCCACTCCAAGACCAATAGTACACATGTTGTCCAAAGCAAAGCGAACGAGTATCTCCTGATTCCTGAAGATTCACGGCTGTACCGTTTTGCTTTAACATTGAATGCTGAGTGGAATGATGTATAAGATGTTGGATTTGAAAGTAATTCAAATTTAACCTAACCTGTAGATCATTCAGCAGCCTTTCATGTTAAGTAGTTGTTGTATTAAATGTTGGATTTGAAAGTAATTCAAATTTAAAGTGTAGATTATTTAGCAGCCTTCAATACTACCTAGTAGGGTGGATGATGAATATTGACATCTTATACACATGGATTCTGTATGGTAGGGGCATGGATGGTATAAGTCTTGAATAATAAGTTAATTGAGGAGTAAATATATCTGGCAAAAAAATGGGTCTGGCCAGATTTTTAGGGATAATCTGAGTTTCATATAGATCAAAGTTTCATGTATTTCAAAACTTATCTTAAGTGTTTTGCTCCTCATTTTAAACCAATCCAGATGCTTAGAAAATCTATCAGAACTCTGGATTGACCCAAAATTTAAAATGGAACAGTTAATAAACCTACCCGAACAGTGAAAAAAGGAAGATTGCTCCCCAATTAACCCATTCCAATAATATATAACAAAGTGAATATTGACAATCTATGAACATGGACACAAGAACCCATGGATTCTGTATGGTAGTGGGTATGGATGGTATATATTACCAAGCAAGCTTTAAAGCTATGTAGAAGGGTGGATATTCACAGCCTATAGACATGGATATATGGATCTATAGTAAAAGGTTGGATATTGATGGCTTATGTACATGAACTCGTGGATTCGTAGTGTGATTAAAGATGGAATTTGATAGACAAATTGCCAATCAAATATGGCGAAAATTTTGATATGACCTTCAACATTCTTCCTTAAAAATACATTCTTCCAAAAAAAAAATGGCAGATGGCATAATAATAAATAGACTTTTCAGTTTGAAATTCCAACGACGGTGGACATGGATGGATAAGTGCATATGCATAAACATTAAACGATGGATAAAGTTTGCCAAACTGAAGTGGCTCGCAGGGAAAATGACGACCGTAAACACACGAAGTTGACAGCTGATTAAATTCTGCAATAAGATCGTGTACTGGCTCCAGGAAATGCAGATCTCGAGTTTGAACTGCTACTACTGATGGCAGATCCCTGTCACGGCGTTGGGTATTACATTAGTGGATCATGTGGATGATGGCTCGCCTTATGGGCATCAGGGTACTGGAGTTTGGCAGGTCTTTACGTCTACCCAATATTATGCTCTCTTCGCAGCAATGCATTTAATACGATCGATGTTGGGATATAAATTTTGAGAGTAATTTCAAATTCGAAGATATACATTCTAGCAACAATGAGAACCTCAAATTCGATGATATACAATGCCCTTAAGTGCATATTGATCGGCTTTAAAACACTGGCAGATAGATATTTGGTAATAAATAAATATGTAGAACAGAGTATCAACTGTTACATAAATATTTGGGCTTTGAACCATTCTGACTTAGTTGGTAATAAATAGTCTTTGAACCATTCTGACTTAGTTGGTAATAAATAATTATTTAAAGAAAGTAGAGTAAAAAATATTTTATATTTTATTAAATTTGAAATCATTTCCATCACTATTTATTATTATTTATGGTTTAGTATTAACTGTTATGTAGGGTTGTGTATAATTTCATGAAATACATTGTTTTAAGTGCATATTGATAAGCTTTAAAAACACTGTAGCAGATGGATATTTGGTAATAAATAAATATGTAGACCAGAACATCGACTGAGCCATATATATTTAGGTTTTGAATGCACAATATCAGAACTGATATGCATAGTTGGTAATAAATAACTATTTAAAGAAAGTAGAGTAATAAATATTTTATATTTTATTAAGTTTAAAATCATTTTCATCACTATTTATTAGTATCTATGGTGTAGCATTAACTGTTATGTGAGGTTGTATATAATTTCATGATATACACTATCCTTAAGTGCATATTGATAAGCTTGGCAGATAGATATTTGGTAATAAATAAATATGTAGACCAGAACATCAACTGTGCTATATATATATATATATATATTTGTGCTTTGAACCCTTTCTGACCTGCATAATATCAGAACCGATATGCATAGTTGGTAATAAATAACTATTTAAAGAAAGTAGAGTAATAAATATTTTATATTTTAATTAAGTTTGAAATCATTTTCATCACTATTTATTATTTATTAATATCTATGGTTTAGCATTAACTGTTATGTGAGATTGTGTATAATTTCATAATATATACTGTCTTTAAGTGCATATTGATAAGATTTAAAACACTGTGGCAGATAGATATTTGATAATAAATAAATATGTAGACGAGAACATCAATATTTGGGCTTTGAACTCTTTCTAACCTGCACAATATCAAAACGGATATGCATATTTGGTAATAAATAACTATTTAAAGAAAGTAGAGTAATAAATATTTTATTAAGTTTAAAATCATTTTCATCACTACTTATGGTTTAGTATTAATTATTGTGTGGAGTTATGTATAAACAATTAAATTTGCTATACATTCTAGCAACACTGAAAACTTCAAATTCTATGATATACATTTTAGCCACAATGAAAACTTCAAATTCCATGATATGCAACACTGAAAACTTCAAATTCTATGATATACATTTTAGCCACAATGAAAACTTCAAATTCCATGATATACACTGTTGTTAAGTCCATATTGATCGGCTTTAAAACACTGTGGCAGATAGATATTTGGTAATAAATAAATATGTAGACCAGAGCATCCACTGCTCCATATATATTTGAGCTTTGAACCTTTTCTGGCCTGCACAATATCAGAACGGATAAGCATAGTTGGTATTAAATAACTATTTAAAGAAAGTAACCTAATAAATATTTTATTAAGTTTGAAATCATTTTCATTATTATTTATGGTTTAGCATTAATTGCAATATCAGAATGGATATGCATAGTTGGTAATAAATAACTATTTAAAGAAAGTAGGGTAATAAATATTTTGTATTTTATTAAGTTTGAAATCATTTTCATCATTATTTATCATTATTTATGGTTTAGCATGAACTGTTGTGTGGGGTTGTGTATAAGTAATTGGATTTGAATGAATAAATATAAATCTAACTATGCAATTGTTGGTGAAATGACAATTTTCCATCGTTTAAATTGTATTTTTAATGCATAAATTAATAAATTAATTCAGCGCATGGAGTTAAATAAAAATGGTTATCTCATGGTTAAATGGTTAGAGCATGTAGTTAAATAAAAATGGTTATCCCTCCGACAAGGCTGCTGAAGGTGTCCATGCCTCCGCATACGAAGAGTATAACGCAGGTGCCAATAATGGCCCCGGGAATGGGAGAGTGAATACATTCAACAAGATGCCAAGAATGGAAGAGAGTATAGGCACTCGAGAAGTGAGAAGTGTTGAGATGTACGTTTGGTCAGAAAATAGGCGATATTAGCTTTAATTTAGAGTAAAATATTGAAAGCCCAATGGAGATGGCGATATTAGCTTTCTCCCACTTTGTAATCATATTTTTTTTTAAAGGGAAACGCTTTAATTGATATCTCGATATGTAACCACCTATGCGCTTTATTCCCGCATTAAAAAATCTATAACAAAAATAATTTTAATTTTTTTTTTAGGGTTTTTATAAAATGAAGTAAATGGTTATTGTATTTATGTATTTTGGCTTGAGTATTTTTAAAAACAGATACACTACTTTAAAATGAGTAATACTATGCTTTCACGCTGACGTTTGGTCGGAAAATAGGTGATATTATCTTGAATTTAGAGTAAAATATTGAAATCAGGTGGCAATATTAGCTTTCTCCCTCTTTGTAATCATATTTTTTTAAAAGAGAAACTCT
Source organism: Picea glauca (assembly GCA_000966675.3). Lineage (NCBI taxonomy): Eukaryota > Viridiplantae > Streptophyta > Pinopsida > Pinales > Pinaceae > Picea > Picea glauca. The sequence goes on along the minus strand of JZKD02S1781120.1, from coordinate 373,054 downwards.
TTGATTGATATGTGGATATGTAACCACCTATGAGCTTTATTCCCGCATTAAAAAGTCTCTAACAAAAATAATTTTAATTTTTTTTTTTTTGGGTTTTTATAAAATGAAGTGGTTTATCACTTAGAAGATTCATGAAATATCTATGCTTTGTATGTATTAAAGGTGATTAAAATTGACCAAATAAATTTTGGCATATATAATGGTTAAGTTTAACTTCATCCCATGGGACAAAGTGATTTTAGTTTATTATGAACATGGATGCATACTTCTCAACGGAATAAATAAATAGGGTTTATTAATATGAGCAATGGTTTTAGTGATTTTAGCTCATGTTTTTTGTTTTTTCACAACACTAATAAAGTTTATTAATAAAATAAATTAACTTTGTAAATTAATATATTAATAAAGTCTATTAATAAAATAAATTTAATAACTTTTAAGATTTTAGGTTTAGGATTTTTAATAATATATTACTAACAAAATTTATTAATAAAATAAACTAACTTTGTAAATTAATATATTAATAAAGTCTATTAATAAAATAAATTTAATAATGTATTCATAATATATTTAATAAAGTAAATGGTTACTAGGATTAAGGTTAGGGTTATTAATATTAATGTCACTGTCATATTAGGGTTATGGTTATTCTTATTAAAATTAGGATTATGGTTATTCTTATTAAGATGATTTTAATTCAATTTAAATAATAATAATAAATGAAAACTTGAATGTATAAAAAAGAAAAAGAAAAAGAAAAAGTAGATATCTCCAAATATTGAAAAATAAATGAAAGTGATTTTAATTACAAATTGATAATAGTCTACTTTTCATTTTTGGGAGATTATATATATGAAAAATATTTGAAAATAAATAGAATATTTTAAACATTTCATATTTTTATCAAAAAAATATCTTTGATAGTGAGGGTCTTTTTTATTGATAATGAATGCTCTTTTTTTAATTGATGTGGGCATAATCTCGAGATAGTGTAAGAAATTTAATGTTTCTTATATTCTTTTTTAATCTCTTTTTAGGAACAAAAAAAAATATTATCTATTTTTTATAAAATTCTTAAATATCAATTTTTCTTATATTAAAATAAAATAGAATAAACTTGAAATTTGGTGCATAAAGTTCATTTGGGATATGTCAATTACTACATAAATTTAATTAGATATTAAAATTGTTTGACATAATTTCAAGATATATATATATATATATATATATATATATATATAGTAAAAAGATGAATCTTGTTATATTAAAGCTTCAAAAAAGAAATACACATGACATACAGGCGCTAGCTAGCTGTCCTGCCTATGCAGGAAACCAGGACAGCTGGCCTGTCCAAAATAGCATGCAAAATCAAACATCTCGTTTCGCCACCCTGCCTGGAGGAAACTAGGGTGCATGTCCATTTTCATCAGCAGTTGAGTAAGGCCTATGCTAACGCTAACCAAGCTAATAACTAAAGAGTTACAACTCTGATAAACATCAAAAGAAATGGAGTTGGAGACCATGCGAAACAGAAGAACATGTTCACCGGAGTCCTCGCAGTTGTCTTTCTCCTTGTCGCTGCTGACAGGAATGACATAGAGCTGAGCACAGGTGGGGCATTGTTGTCGAGGTGTGGCACTAGAGTAGGTTGCGTATAGCATGTCCAAGCATTGGCTCACGTGGACAGCTCTGAAAATTTGATCATCCACCAGACTGCAGACCTCAAAGATTAGGTTTAGGTGCTTCGGGTGTAGGAGTGGCGGCAGGGGCAGCGACTTTGGCTTGGCATTCGTTTCCTGGTGACCCTGCGTCTTCCTCTACGGCTGCGAGTCGGTGTTGCTTTCCGGCAGCTCCTCCTCTACCAGGAAAGTGGCGAACTCTTCATTAGGAGCATCGTTGGGACCGTAAGTCTCTCTCGAACTGGGCGATGGTGCTACTTCTTCAATGCACACCGGGGGGTTCCAATTATCTGGAACTATAAACATTTGGCTCTCAGAGAAGTCCGATGGGAGCTCCATGGTCGGAATTTCCTCTACGTAAGTTCTGGGGGGCGAGTTTGTTGCTATGGTCTCCCTGCGTCGCTTCCTCTTGGCCAGGAGCAGAGCCCGTTCAAACCTCTTGTGTCTTTTCCTCCTGGAATCAGTCGCGTACCAGCCTGCTCCTCTACGAGATCTCCCCCTCGCTCGCGGCATAGTGAGAATGAGGACCAATGCTAGGATGTCTCCTATGCTTCTATTCCTACTCTGCTCAACGAGCTTCGAATACATTCTAAGAGTTCCGGTGAGGCGGATAATGGCATAAACAATGGCTACAGCCATTAAAGCCGAGAGCTTAATGCTCTAGCTAGCCAGCCTGTGCTCGCGCGTGAGAGGCCCCATCGATAGACGAAGGCCGACGGAGGTGAGAGCCTTCCTAAATGGCTATGGTGTGAGGTGAGAGCCACCATAAATGGCCTCTCCCCACCAGCCTTCACATGCCCTTCCTTTCCGCGTGGCACCCCATCCAGGGGTGGGAAGTCCTTGTTGACTAGGAGTTGGCATTGTTTGGATATGTCTGAGGCTTCAGAGCTTCTAGTGTCCCAGATTATTTGTTCAGTTTCCCTCTAGACTCCTTCGTTTTCCAGGTAATCAGCCACTCCATTTGCCTCCCTCTTAACATGGGAGGGGGTGATGTTGATGTTGTTCCCGAGTATGCCTTTGAAGTCCTCGAGCATCCCTACTAGGCACCAACTGGGAGAGATTTTTTGTGGATTTCCCCCATGTAGGATCTTGGTGATTAGCCGAATGATGATTTGTGAGTCCCCCTCCAGAATTATTTTGTGGTTAGGTAGGGTTGTTGTAGTTCGAAGGCTCTGTAATAGGCCAGTTAATTATGATACATTGTTTGTGGTCTCCCCCAAATACCCTGCTGTCAGAGTTAGAATTTCCCCTTTAGAGCTCCTGATCACAGCTCTGTAGCCTGCAGGTTCGGGATTGCCTTTTGAAGCTCCATCAAAGTTGATTTTTATGAATCCTGTTGGGGGAAGGGTCCAGGTGGTTGGGCTGGGGATTCGATTCTTGGGAGCCTTAATTGCCACTAAGTCATTTAGTTTGAGTTTCCAACTTTGGAGGGTGTATAATCCCTCCCAGTTACATTCCTTGTCCCCAGGTTGCCAGCTCTTACTTCTGATTGTTTCTTTGATGAGTGTGGCAGCTCTGTCTCAGGTTAACTCCGAAGTGGAGTCCTTGGATTGGAAGATGCGTTTGTTTCGCTCCTTCCATATTTGCCAGAGAATAAATCCAGGGAGGAGTTGTCAGATGTAGTTCAGAATGGGGTTGTTATAAGTGATTGAGTCCCAATTTTTGATAGTGTCTCTGATGCTGCCTCTGTTTTGATTGGATCTGCGTATGATTTGAGCTCCCTAGTCCCAGACAGCTTGACTGTAGTGGCAACCGTTGAAAAGATGCTCCTTGGTTTCTTCTTAGCATTGACATAAGACACAAATTGAGGGCCCAATGAATCCCCTTTTCCTAAGATTATCCCATGTTAGAATTCTATTATGGATGATTAACCAGAGGAAAGTAGAGACCTTAGGCCAAAGTGCCTTATTCCAATTTTTTCTCCAAATGGTGTCCATTTCCTGATTGTGGTAATTGCCTTGTAAGTAGTAGGCTTCTTTTACTGAGAAATTGCCAGAAGCGGAGTGCCCCCATCTGAGGATGTATGGCCCTTCCTTAATGGGGATTTTCCTGCGTCCTGATTCATAATTCCAGGCTGACAAGTTTAGGTCGGGTGGGATTCCTAGATCTTGGCTGGAGGTCTTCCATTGCCGCCAAGTCTGACTTGCTTCTAGAGGTTTCCAAAGATCCTTTACCTTAAGTGAAGGGGCTTGATTAAGAGCTTGTTGGAGGGGTGTGAGCTCTGCTAGTTCATTTAGAGGTTTAAGTTGTTGCCACGAGTCTTGCCAGAACCTTGCACTGTCTCCATTACGTATTTCCCAGAAAGCATATTTTTGTATTATGTCTTTATTTTTCCAAGCTATGTTCCAAATGTTCGAACCCTGTATTTGAACGTTGTGTCTTATCAGTTGATCAGACTGCATGGAGGGAGCGTATTTATTATTCCAGATTTGTGCCCATAATGTGTTTAGTGTTTTCATCCATCTCCACCATATCTTGGCCCCCATTATCTGGTTGAGCTTTCCCGGGTCTTGAAGCCCAAGGCCTCCCATGCTTTTTGGTGTGCAGACCTTATCCCAACTTACCAGTTCCCATTTCTTAATGGGTTGCAGACCTTGCCAGAGGAAATTTCTCTAGATGTTTCTGACAGCTCTAATGATTTGCTTGGGAGCTGCTAAGGCGGTAAAGAGATAGGTGGGTAGGGTCTATAGAACAGATTTTAGCAGGACCAATCTGGCTGCAATGTTTAAAAGTCTGAAGGTCCAGTTGGCCAATCTGTTTGAGATAGAAAGGAGGAGGCTATCCCAGGAAATGGATTTGGTTGGCGCTCCTGTGAGAGGAATGCCTAGGTAGTTGGACAGAACGGAGCTCCTGGGGATGCCCAAGATTTTGGAAATGTGTAGCTGAACTACAACAGGAGTGTTGAAAAAGAAAAGCTTGGATTTATTTAGGTTCAATGTCATGCCCGAGGCTTCAGTGAAGTCAGAAAGGATGGAGTTGAGCTTAAGGGCTTCACGCGCAGTGGGGGAGTTCATAAGAAGGGTGTCATTGACGAATTGGTTGTGTGAGGGGGATGACCTAATGTTATGCAAGGGTAGGCCTTTGAGGGTGCCTTCCAGAACCAATGATTTAATGTAGTGACCCAAGTCTTCCGCCATTACAACAAAAAGGAAGGGTGATAATAGATCCCCTTTCCGTATGCCTCTAGAGGCTGAGAAAGGATGGGAGGGGACTCCATTGACTAGGATTGAGAAGAAAGCCGAAGAGGTGAAATTCAAAATCCAGTTTACCCAATCTTGATCAAAGCCAAAGGAATTTAGGATAGCTCTGAGGTATTTCCAACTGGCTTTATCAAAATCTTTTGAGAGATCAAGTTTGATTAACATACCTGGGGTTTTTGTTAATTTGAGAGAGTTGATCACCTCATGTGCTAGTATGATGCTATCCATATTCTGTCTTCCTTCAACATAGCCAACTTGTTCTTTGGAAATGACAGATGGCAGTATTGGCTTGAGTCGGTTTGCAATCACCTTGGTTATGATCTTGTAGATTACATTACATAAGGCGATGGGTCTGAACTGTTTGGGGTTCGTGACTCTTTCTTCCTTTGGGATGAGAGTGAGGAAGGTTGCATTGAAATCCTGGAGAACTTGACCCGATGTTCATGAGTCCTCGATGACCTCCCAGACGTCCTTTCTTATAATGTCCCAGCAATGATGGAAGAAGTCTGTAGTGCAGCCATCGGGGCCTGGGGATTTTTCTGGGGGCATATATTTTACTGCCTGGTCCACCTCCTCCTGGGTGATTGGCCTTATGAGAGCAACATTCTGGTGATTAGTGAGGGAATATGACTGGTGACTCGAGTGATGGCTTCATTTCTGTCCTCCTTGCTTTCCATAAGGAGGTTCTGGTAGTATCTATTGAGCTCCTCTTCAATGTGTGCATGCTCTCTGATCAGATTGCCCCGCTCATCTTCCATATGTGTTATTCTGTTGATGTGTCTCCGGTGTATCATTGTTCAGTGGAAGAATTTTGTATTCTTTTCCCCTTCTTTGAGCCACTACACCCTGGATTTCTGCCTCCATAGTATTTCTTCTTGTTTTCTTCTTTGCTCCAGTTGCACTTGTAGTTTCTCCTCTTCCTTCATGAGCTCAACAGTTCGAGCCCCTGATATAAAGATTCTTTGTATCTCGGCTAGTCTGTTCTATGCGTCCTTAATGCCTTGGAATATATTGCCAAAAGTGTTTTTGTTCCAGTGTTTGAGCATTTGTTTGAAGTTTTTGAGCCTTTGTTGAAATCTGTACATCTTGGTGCCCTGATCTGCCTCAGACTGGTTCCACCAAGTTTTTTCCAGCTGTTGGAAATATGGGTGTGTGAGCCAAAATTTCTCAAATCGGAATGGTTTAAATTTAGGTGTTGTCTCTATTGCTATTTGAAGGGTGATTGGCCAGTGATCAGAGCCTTCTTTGGGGGGGATCAAACTTTCCATGCAGAGGTCTCTTTCAATCAATTCCTCCGTTACGAGAAAGTGGTCGAGTCGGCATGCTACATGCTAGTTCCCTGATCGGCGATTGGACCATGTGAAAGTGCCATTGTTGTTCTCTATGTCTACTAACTTTAATTGTTCAGGGAGGGTTTTGAACTTACCACTGTCTTGCTCAAGTCTTTTTCTCCCGCCTATTTTTTCCTCCAGTGACATGATCATGTTGAAGTCCCCTCCTAGGATCCAGTTAGGTGTGTTTGCCAATGATTTAACTTGGGTCATCTTTTCCATAAATTTGATTTTTTCCTATTGTCCTTGAGGGCCGTAGACATTAGTGATGGTCCCCTCCTGATTCAAGCCTATTACTTCAAAGTGGGATGACAAGGTACCTGCAATGGAGAAGGGTCCACTAAGGATAGTGTGGTTTGGGTTCCACAATATTGTTAAACCCTTCGAGGCTCCCGCAGAGTCTGTGTGGATGTAGTTACAACCTTTCCATATACGTTGGAAGATGATTTTGGCTTCCATTCCTGCACATTTTGTTTCCTGTAACATTAGAATGTCTGGGCTTTCCTCCTTGATGCAATCCCTAAGGATTCTTTGCTTGGATCTGTCGTTGAGAACTCTAATGTTCCAAGTGATAATCTTCATCATTATGAGGAGGGGTGTGGGTGGAGGTATCCCTCTGAGAGCTTCTGTATTTGACCTGAGTTGATCATGAGATTTTCAGCTTCTTTGATTAGTTGATGTACTGGTTTCCATCCCCTTCTTTTGTTCTCGAGCGGTATTTTCTTGGAGCCAGAGCTTGATTCCGTAGCGATGCCAAGGCGAGCTGTGGATCCCGCTGTTGAATCGAGGAAGACTTATGCACCTTTCTAAGTTGTTCTTCTAGAAGGCCTTGCAAGTCTTTCTGATTGAGGGCTTCCTCCAGTTTCTCGAGGTCAATGCCTGCCAGATCTTGGGCGTCCATTTGCATTAGAGTATCTCCATATGCATCCCCTTTTTCCTCTGCATTGATCTCTTTATTTGGGCCGAAAGGGGAGAGTGTGGGGTTTTGGTCTTTGCCTTTCTATGATCCGTCATGTGGATCTTGGATTTCCTTGTCCTCAGGTAGCTGGCTCAGTATATCATAGGTGTTCCTGGTCAAGATCTTAGGTCTAGGGTCGGCTATTTTCTTTCGAGGGGGATTTTTCTTCCTCGTCTGGATCGTTGTGAAACCATCTTTCTACAAATTTTGATTGGCTTTGGAAGCTTATTGATTGAGAGGGCAGTCCCGGAAGAGGTGGTCGTGTTCATGGCATTTTCTGCATCTAAACGGGATGTGTTCGTAGTCAAGGGTTTGTGACCAATCCTCATCCTAATAATCCAGTATTACTGCACCTGGTAAGGCTTTAGCTATGTTCATGTAGACACATATTCGAGCATATGAAGTGTATTTTCATTACTTTGTGGCTTCTGAGGCCTTAACATATTGACCGATTGTTTTTCCTATTCCCATAAGAATCTCCTCCAGCCAGAACTCCTGTGGGAGGGAATAGAGGCGGATCCAGATGGGTGCCATTGTAAATTCCTCCTTATCTGGGCTGAAGCGCTCTATCCAGAACCTTAGGAATATCCCTGCTGAATTGTAGAAGTAAGGGTCGTTCTCAAAGATGCGATCTCTGACTTCTAGGTTATATAATATGATTGTGAAGAAGCCTTTCGAGCTGAGCTGAACCTCATAGTCTCCTTTGTGATTCCACCAGTGTTTGATCCATTTGTTCAAGTCCCTTTCTGATGGCCATAGTCCCAAAAATTTGTTGATGAGGGCCTGTTCTTGCATGAACTGAGTGTGCTCCCCAACCCTGGTTGAGCTTATGAGGTACATGGGCTCCTTTTCCATATGCATGATGCATTTTCCAGGCTCCCATCCTTGTGGTGCTCTAGGATGGGACGTTCTAGCTTCCGTTTCCATTTCCTTTCAAAAGCCCTGTTCCTTGGCGAGGAGTTGTTCCCGGATTTGCTATGGCGGCTCGAACACGGGTCGTTTTTCCCTCGTTCCCGATTTTTCGTTAGCGTTTATGTTGCTATATGAGGGGGGTTTCCCCCCCTCTTCGGTGCTCATGGCTGCAGATCAGAGCCAGTAGTGGTTCGCGCTGGAGCTGTGTTGTTGCGTTGTCGCGGCGTGTCCTGGATCGATCAAGCAGAGGCTCGCATGGGCGCAAGGCTAGGGTTTCGCTCTCATTTTTGTTTATTATCTATAACATATATATTACTACATACATTTTTATACAATTGGATGTTGAAAATGTTGATATAATTTATTAAATTTCAAATTTTATTATATTAAAAGAAAATATAATTAACTTGAAATTGGTTGAATAAACTTCACCTAAGATAAGTCAAACATAGCCTTGTCATCGTAAAATGATGAAAATAGCCTCCTCATCGCAATGTTATGCAAATATCGTGTCATCATAAGGTGGCAAACAATGTCTTGTCATCGTAATGTGATGACCATAGCCTCATCGTCACAATAAATGTCCTCTTGTGACAATATGATGAACATATGACATTCATGTTCATCACATAGCCATATGACATACGATGAACATATGATATTTATGTTCATAAAATAACCACTTTTTACTTAAATTTCATGACGTGGCAATGTGATGAACTTAGCCCCATCATCGTATTGTCCCTATCATCGTCAATATGTGACAAACATTATCTTATTGTTGTAATGTTATATGAAATATCCTCGTCTTTGCAATGTGATGAAAATATCCAGTCATCATAATGTGATGCAAATATCCTACCCTCCCAATGTGACGAACATGGGCCTGTCATCGCAATGTGATGGACATAACCATATTGTCACATTGTGACGAACCTAGCCTTATACATTGAACATACGATGTGACGAACATAACCATATTGTCGCAATGTGATGAACCTAGCCTTATACGTTGAACATACGATGTGATGAACATAACCATATTGTCATGAACATAAATATGGTTGACCTTGATTGACCATGACCATGGTTGACTATGGTTGACCATGGTTGACAATGGTTGAACATGGTTGGCCATAACCATATTGTCACAATGTGACGAACACAACGATGTTTTTCGCAATGTGACGAGCATGTCTTGTCATAACCATATTGTCGCAATTTGATGAATATAACCATATTGTCACAATGTGATGAACATGAATGGCCATAACCATATTGTTGCAATGTGATGAACATAACCTCATCATCAAAATGTCATGAAAATAACCATATTGTTGCAATGTGATGAACATAACCTCATCGTCCTAATGTGATGAACATATCCTAACCGTCTATGAAACAAATATCCTATCGTCATAATGTGAAAAAACAACATATGAACCTAGCCTTATACGGTGAACATACGATGTGACGAACATAACCATATTGTCGCATTGTGACGAACATAAATTTGGTTGATCTTGATTGACCATGACCATGGTTGACAATGGTTGACAATGGTTGAACATGGTTGTCCATAACCATATTGTCACAATAGGACGAACACAACGATATTGTCGCGATGTGAAGAGCATGAGTTGCCACAAAAATATTTTTTGCAATGTGACGAGCATGTCTTGTCATAACCATATTGTCGCAATGTGATGAACATGAATGGCCATAACCATATTGTTGCAATGTGACGAACATAACGTCATCATCACAATGTGATGAAAATAACCATATTGTTGCAATGTGATGAACAAAACCTCATTGTCCTAATGTAATGAACATATCCTTATCGTCTGTGACACAAATATCCTATCTTCATAATATGAAAAAACAACATATGAACCTAGCCCTATATGTTGAACGTACGATGTGACGAACATAACCATATTGTTGCAATGTGACAAACATAAATATGGTTGACCTTTATTGACCATGACCATGGTTGACTATGGTTGACCATGGTTGAACATGGTTGGCCATAACCATATTGTCACAATGTGAAAAACACAACAATATTGTCGCGATGTGAAGAACATGAGTGGCCATAAAAATATTTTTCTCAATGTTATGAGCATGTCTTTTGATAACCATTTTGTCGCAATTTGATGAATATAACCATACTGTCGCAATGTGACGAACATGACTGGCCATAACCATATTGTCGCAATGTGACGAACATAACCTCGTCATCACAATGTGATGACAATAGCCATATTGTTGCAATGTGATGAACATAACCTTGTCATCCTAATGTGATGAACATATCCTCACCGTCTCTAACACAAATATCCTATCATCATAATGTGAAAAATAATGTCCTGTCATCACTCTGTGATGAACATCGCCCCATTGTCGAAACAAATATCCTTTCATCACTATGTGATGAGCATACGACATTTATTTTCATCACATATCCATTCGACATATGATGAACATGCGACATTTATGTTCATCACATTGCCACTTTTTACTTAAATGACATGTCATTGTAATGTGATGATCATAAATCCCTCGTTGCAATATCCCCGTCATCGTCAATATGTGACAAACAATATATTGTTGTCGCAATGTGATGAGCGTAGCCCCATCATTGCAATGTGATACAAATATTCTGTCATCATATTGTGATGAAAATATCTTGTCTTCGTAATCTGGCGAACTTATCCCCTCCCTTGCAATGTCACAAAAATAACCATATTGTCACGATATGACGAACATAGTCTCGCCATCCCAATTTCATCAAAATAGCTTCATCGTCACAATGTTACGTGAATATCATGTCGTCATAATGTGACAAACACTTCCAAATTTCACTATTTGAATGTCATTAGTAGTCTTGGTCAACTATGGTCATGGCCAACCATGGTCACCTATGGATAAAAACTGTCAAAATTGGTTAACCATTCTGAACCATAGTCAACCACAGTCAACCATGGTCATGGTCAACCAAGGTCAACAATAGTGAAGGTCATCCATAGTGAACGTCAAGCATAGTGAAGGTCTACGAAAGTTAACCATGGTGAAGGTTTATGGAAGTTAACCATGGGCATGGTCAACCATAATTAACCATGTCAACCATATTGAGCCTTTCCTTCCCAAAGTCAACAAATTTCTACCAAATTTAGCCATGATCATGGGAAACCATAGTCAAGCATGGTCATTGTAAATTAATGTATTATTTTCATCACATAGCCATTCGACATACGATGAACATACGACATTTATGTTCATCACATTGCCAATATTTACTTAAATTACCTATCATTGCAATGTGATGAACCTAAAACCCTCGTCCCAATATCCCCATCGTCGTCAATACATAAAAGTGGTTGTTAATTAATTAATTTATTAATATATTACATAATGTGTTAATATATTAATAATGTGTTAATGTGTTAATGTATTTATTTATGTGTTAATGTGTTAATGTATTTATTTATTAATATATTAATAATGTGTTAATGTATTTATTTATTAATATATTAATATCGTGTTAATGTGTTAATGTGACAAACATAACCATATTGTCGCAATGTGATGAGAATAACTATGGTTGACCTTAGTTGACGATGGAAATATGACATGTATGTTCATCCCATACCCACTTTTTACTTAAATGTTATGTTGTCGCAATGCGATGAACATACTCTCATCATTGCAACATCCCTGGCGTTGTTAGCCATTGTAAACCACAATCATTTTCAATAAATGTATAGATATTTTAATAATGTATTAAAAATGTATTATTAGTTTATTAATGTGTTTATTAAAGTATTACTACTTTAGTAATGTATTTATTAATGTATTATTATTTTAACAATGTATTAATTAATGTATTATTAGCTTATTAATACATTAATGTATTTTAATAATGCTTTACTAAATGTATTAATACATTAATGTATTAATATATTTAATACATTAAGGTATTTAATGTATTTAATACATTAATGTCTTTAAATACATTAATGTATTTAAATACATTAATGTATTAAATACATTAATGTAAAAAGTGGTTGATATATCTCGAATTAATGTATTAATGTATTAAATGTATTAATGTATTTAATATATTAATGTATTAATGTATTTAATATATTAATGATGAGGATAACTATGATTGACCTTAGTTGAGGATGGAAAAACTACATTTTTTTTTAAGTAAAAAAGGGTGTTGCTTGCTATATTATATTAACAGAAAGATACAGTGGTTGCTCAGCCGCCAAGTATGCCGCCATTTTACCAAAAACCAGCACAACTTGGGGCTCATATGTTCCTTTTGGATAAAAAACAAAAGAATGTTTCGCCATCTGTCCTGCCCGAAGGAAACCATGATAGATGGCCATGCATCGACTTAAAATTGTTTAAGGCATTACAACGAGCTTTGTTATAAGCCTGGACTTGACTCTGAACAGCAAGAATTAAAGCAAAAGGGAGCCCCAACATGGATGGAAGTAAAAGAGAAAACCAGACTGAAATTGACTAGATCAAATACCCGGTGGCCTGTCATCCTCGTCCTCTTGCCGCGCTACTCTGGCCTGGATGACAAACGGTTGGGCGCACGTTGGGCATTTTTTATTTGTTGGGGCATTGGAGTACAGGTCTAGAAGCATATCCAATCGTTGTCCCATTAGAAGGACTTGATGCTCCTATTCTGCCACTTGTCCTCGTAATTCGAACACTAGATCCAAGTGTGTTGCATGGAGGAAGGGTGGCAGCGCACCCGGATGACCATGCACGGTTCGGTTGGGAGTTGGCACCGGGGTTTCGTCACCCTCACCCAGAGTGACCCTAGTTTCCCTTGTAGCTGCCTCGCCTGGAATAACCACTTATGTGTCTGCGCTGCCCACACCCCTGTCCATGGCGGCTATGTCTATATGGTGCACCATTACCGCACAGGTCCCCTGCAAGACCAAATCTGTGTAAGGCACTTCCTCGACATAACACGTCGGGAATTCCTCACAGAGCCCCCCCCCCTTGTGTTGCCTCTTTCCTAAGGTTCCAAGGTAGTCGGAGTGTTCTCTGTGTATGGCACTTCCTTGACTTAATAGGTTGGGTATTCCTCATCAAGCCTCCCCCTTATGCCACTGCCTGCTTGAGTTTCAAGTGTAGTGGGAGGATTTTCTTCCTACGTAGTGCCTGTGGGCTGCCAATTATCTGAGAGTGAGAGTTGTTCTGGTGGGGTCTAAGCATGCTCCTCCATCGCAGACTCAATAGCATAAGCCTGGAGTGAGAGACAGGCTACCTGTGCTCTCCGACAAAGAATGGAGTTGGCCAGTGAGAGTGCTCTTTACAAATGTTGTCTCCTCTGGCGTTGAGCAACGTGGGTGTACCAAGATGACCCCCGACAAGGTTTTCCTCTCCCCCTAGGCATCGTGGTGAAGGAGTGGGTATCAAACGCACTAGGGCTCAGAAAAGTCGGAGGGATGCAGAGAAAAGCGCACCAAATCTCACAAACAACAGAAAGTTCCAGAGCAAGAATGAGTTGAATGAGACCATGCCGCTTTGATTTCACAATCTTTTGGGATGGCTAAACATGGCTTCACAATAAATCTGCCATAGTAAATTCTTGCAGGGTCGGCCCTTTCTCGCGAGGGATAATTCGCTCAACCGGAGGTCGACTATAATGGCCTGCTCCCATCGTTATTGTTGAATAGATGGGGAGTGGCCTGCCTCATTTAATACGAGGTTGGGTGCTATACCAGGTGGCGGTACTATGTGATGTGTCACCCCATTCGGGGCTAAGGCATCCCTACTAGCAAGGTCTTTGCCACGCCTCAAGAGTTCAGTACATTCAGAGAAATTGGCTTGCCAGTGGATGAGTTCTGACTTGGTATCGACTCCCGCATTAGCCAGGCAGTCTGCTACTTTGTTTGCTTCTCTTTTCACATGTGAAGGGACTATGGTGAGTTTGGGGTGGATGAGAGCTCCAAAGTATTCCAAAAGTCTCGAAAGCCTCCAACTGGGGGAGATTCACAATGGATGTTCTCCGTGAATTTGGTGATGAGCTGAATGATGGTTTGAGAGTCTCCCTCCATAATGACCTTTTGGTGTTGATTTTGAGTCGTAACCTTGAGGCCTTGAATAAGGCTTAGAAGCTCAACAACATTGTTTGTGTTTTCACCCAGGAAGCCTACCACCAAATGTATGATCTCGCCAGTATGGTTCCAAAGGACTGAGCCGAATCCTGTCGGTCCTGGGTTTCCCCTTGAGGCACCGTTAAAGTTTATCTTGATGAAACCTAGTGGAGGGGGGGTCCATCTTGTTGGGCTATTGGAATGGTTTCCTTTTTCCTTCACAGGGGTGTGAGCATGAATGTGTATATTCCAGCTTTTGAGAATATTTCTCTCTTCGGGAGTGCATTGTAGAGCTTCAGGGTTCCACGGTTTGTTGTTGACCATTTCTTGAATTAACTTCTCAACCCGTTCCCACGTGGTAGCAGGAGGGGAAGCTATCGAATGAAAGATTCGTTTGTTCCTTTCCCGTCTAAATTGCCCATAAAGTGAACCCAGGGAGCAGCTGCCAAATGCGTTCGAGAATTGGGTTGTGGAAGGAGATCGTATCCCAGTTCACAATTGTGTCCTTGATACTGCTCATGTTTCTATTAGTGCGTTTCATTGCTTGGGCTCCCCAATCCCAAATCTGCTGACTATAGTGGAAATTGTTGAAAAGATGTTCCAGGGTTTCCTCTCTCTAGTGACATAGGGTACATCTAGAAGGGCCTGTAAAGCCTCTTTTTAAGAGATTATCCCAAGTGAGGATATGATTTTGAATTGTGAGCCATAGGAAAATTGAAACTTTGGGCCAAAGGATACCATTCCAAATTTTTCTCCAAATGATTTCTAGGTCCTGATTTTGGTAGTTCCCCTGTAGGTAATAGGCTTCATTAACCAAAAAAATACCTATGGTGGAGTGTCCCCATCGTAGGATGTTCGGTCCCTCTTTGATTGGTATTTTCCTGTGGGCAGTGCATGCTTGCCAGGCTTGGAGATCCGTGTCTTCTGTGAGTTGTAATTCCGATCTCTCTGTTTTCCATTGTTGCCAGGTTGGTTCCTGTGAATCAGATTCCAAAGGTCTCTGACTCTCCGAAAAATATTCGGATGGAGTTTTTGTCTGAGAGGATTGAGATCTTCCAAGTCGCAAAGGTGGGGTAGCTACTACCATGAGTCCTGCCAAAATAGTGTGCTTGCTCCATTCTTTACTTCCCAGAAGGCGTGCTTTTGAATGAGAGGGCGATTTTGCCAGGCCGTGTTCCAGATGTTGGATCCTTGAATATGCTCATTGAACCTGATTAATTGGTTGGCATGTGTATTTGTGGCATACTTTTGTTTCCAGATTTGTGCCCATGGTTCCGTCGGATGTTGTAACCATCTCCACCACATTTTGGCTCCCATGACTTGATTGAGCTTTCCTGAATCACGTAGTCCCAGCCCTTTGAACTTTTTGGGCTTGCATAGCTTATCCCAGCTAACCAGTGCTCATTTTTTATTGGCTTGGTGGCCGTGCCACAAGAAATTTCTTTTAAGGCCCTTGATTTCTCAAATTACTAAGATAGGTGTTGCCAGAGCAGTGAAGAGGTAGGTGGGCAGTGCCTACAGGACTGACTTGAGGAGCACTAGTCTAGCCGCAATATTAAGAGGTCTGAAGGTCCAATTTCTTAACCTATGGGAGATGGAAAGGAGAAAGGTGTCCCAAGAGATGGAATGCGTCGGGTCCCCTGTGAGGGGTATGCCAAGATAAATGGAAGGAAGGGAGCTCTTAGGTATTCCTAAAAGTATGGAAATATGGTTCTATACTGCAATTGGCGTATTGAAAAAGTAGAGCTTAGATTTTTTCAGATTTAAGAGCATGCCTGAGGCTTCCGTAAAGTCAGAGAGTATGGAGTTTAGCTTGGTGGCTTCACAGGCTGTGGGGGTATTCATAAGTAAAGTGTCATCGACAAACTGGTTGTGCGAAGGTGTTGGATGGATGTTATGAAGGGGTAGTCCTTTGAGGGAGCCTTCCAGAATCAACGCCTTGATGTAGCACCCTAGACCTTCGGCCATGAGCAGAAAGAGGAAGGGAGAAAGAGGGTCACCATGTCTAATTCCTCTGGTAGACGAGAAGGGTTGGGAGGGTATCCCATTAACCAAGATGGAGAAAAAGGCTGAGGAGGTAAGCTTGAGAACCCAGTTGACCCAAATTTTATCAAAACCAAAGGACTCCAGCATGGAGCGTAAGTATTGCCAGCTTACTCTATCAAATGCTTTTGAGAGATTGAGTTTAATAAACATACCTGGTATCTTGGTCATTTTCAAAGAGTGGATCACCTCATTAGCCAGAATAACGTTGTCCATGATTTTTCTTCCTTCCACATAGCTGACTTGATCTTTGGAGATAATAAAAGGTAGGATTGTCTTGAGGCAAGTGGCGATGACTTTTGTGATGATTTTGTAAATGACATTGCAAAGGGATATTGGTCTGAATTGCCTGGAATGAGTGACTCGCTCCTCCTTAGGGATGAGAGTGAGAAAAATTGTGTTGAGTGCAAAGAGTACCTGTCCAAACATTCTAGATTCTTCGATAGCCAGCCAGACCTCTTCCTTAATTAGATCCCAACAGTGATGGAAGAAGTCTGTGGTAAAGCCATCCGGGCCAGGTGCTTTTCCTGGGGGAATTTCCTTAATAGTTAGGTCCACTTCAGCTTGAGTGATGGGGCACAGAAGCGCTTCATTCTTCTCAAGGGTGACCAACAAGGGTATGTGATTCATTATTTTTTGGATTGCTTCCTCCCTGTTCTCGATGGTTTCCCTGAGAAGGTCTTTGTAGTATGTGTTGAGTTCCTCGGCAATTTGGTCATGTTCTCGTATAGGAATTCCTTGAGCATCCTCCAGTTGAGTAATGTGGTTGATGTATCTATGGTGCACCATTTCTCTGTGGAAGAATTTTGTGTTTCCCTCGCCCTCTCTGAGCCATTGAACTCTGGACTTCTGACACCATAGAATTTCTTCTTGCTTTCTCCATTCCTCCATTTCTTCTTGGAGTTTCTCTTCTTCTTTCATTAGATCTGGGTTTTTGCTTCCTAAGATGAATATTCTTTGCAGGTCTTCGAGCCTGTGTTCAATTTCCTGCTGTCATTGGAAAATATTTCCAAAGGTGGATTTGTTCCAGATCTTCAGTTGTTGCTTGAAGTTTTTGAGGTGCTGCTAGAATTTGTACATGTGAGTTCCATGATCCACTTTAGCCTGGATCCACCAGTTTTGTGCCAGCTGATGGAAGTCTGGGCGAGAAAGCCAGAACTTTTCAAAGCGGAAGGGTTTAGGTCTGGGGATGTTGCCAGGATCCAGACAAAAGACAATAGGCCAATGATCTGATCCTGATTTTGGCATTATGTTGGCTTCCATTGTCGGGTCTTCCTCAAGAAGGGTTTCAGCAACTAGGAAGTGGTCTAAATGACAAGCTACGTGCTGGTGGCCAGAGCGTCAATTGGACCAAGTGAAAATTCCATTTCGGGTTTCAATATTCACCATGTTTAACTAATCTATGAGGGTTTTGAACTTACTACTGTCTTGCTCCAGCCTTTTGGTTCCTCCAGTTTTCTCCTCCAGCATCAGGATCATGTTGAAGTCTCCACCCATGACTCAGTTGGGCGTATACAACAGAGTTTTGACATGTTGTAGTTTTTTTATGAATCTTTCCTTGTTTTGTGCGCTCTGCGGTCCATAGATGTTTGTGATGGCTCCTTCCTTGGTGAATCCTGTTACTGTGAAGTAAGCTGTGAGAGTGTCTGTCGTGGAGAAGGGTTGTTGAAGTGTGACAATATGAGGGTTCCAAAGAATGGCCAACCCTCTGGAAGGTCCCATGGACTCTTGATGGAAGAAATCTCAACTCCTCCAGCTTCTTCAGAAGATATTTTAAGCTTTTGGTTCGACACATTTTTTTTCTTGTAAGAGTAGAACATCCGGGTTTTCAGCTTTGATGCAATCTCGGAGGATCCTTTGCTTGGATCTACCATTGATCCCTCTAATGTTCCAAATGATTATATTCATCATGAGGAAGGAGGGGGCGGTGGAGGTATCCCTCCGATAGCCTTTGAATCTGTCCTGAGTTAATCATTAGATTTCCTGCTTCTTTGATGAGATGGTGGGTTGTTTTGCGTTCCCTGCTTTTGTTTTCCTTAGTTGCCCGCTTAGGTTCTATGCTTGGGTCTGTGGTTATGCCCAGTCTTGCCACAGATCCTGATGTGGAGTTTGTGAAAACTTTATGGACTTTACGGATTTGGTCCACAGAAATGTGTTGCAGGTCTTTTTGGTTGAGAGCTTCCTCCAATTTTTCCAAGTCTATATCCTCCAGATCTATTTCATCCAACTGCATCGTGGTGTCTCCGTCTGTTCCCATTTGAGAAGCTTGGGTTGTTCCTTTGGTTTGAGTCGGATTGTGTTCCTTTGGGCTTTTCCCCTTCGCTTGGGTTTTTGCTTGATGAGGGTTTTGTATTTCCTCCTCTTCTGACAGCTAAGTCAGAACGTCATAGAAATTTTTGGTTGGGACTTTTGAGTTCGTGCTCTGGTTTTGTTTTCTTGGTGGATTTTTTTTCTAACCTATGACGCTGGTGAAGTCATCTTTTTGCTTACTATCACCAACCTTGGCGCTTCGAGTGTTCAGGGGGAAATCTCAGAAAAGGTGGCCATGCTCGTGGCACTTCCTACAGCGAAAGGGGATGTGTTCATAATCGATTGTTTGATTCCAATCTTCGTCCTGATACTCTAGAGTGATTGATCCTGGAAGGGCCTTTGAGATGTCCATATAGACAAAGATGCGGGCATATGAGGTATACTTTCTCATCTTTGTAGCTTCCAATGATTTTACATAGCACTCTACTGTGTTCCCGATACCCATGAGTATTTCTTCTAGCCAGAACTCTTGGGGCAAAGAGTACAGACATATCCATACTGGCGCCATTGTAAAGTCCTTCTCTGGGCTGAATTTGTCTGTCCAAAAGCGCAGAAATAATCCTGTTGAGTTTTAGAAGTACGGTCCATTATCGAAGATTCTATCCTTGTCTTCAAGGTTGTACAAGATTATTGTGAAGAAGCCCTTGGAGCTAAGATGAACTTCGTAGTCTCCTTTGGGGTTCCACCAATCCTTGATCCAGTGTGTGAGGTCGTGTTCAGTTGGCCATAGGCCTAAGAATTTGCCGATTAGGGCATGCTCTATCATAAACTGAGTATGCTCACCTACTCGTGTTGATCTGATATGATAATGAGGGGGTTTGTCCATTTGCGAAATACACTTGCCCGGTTCCCATCCTCGAGAAGCTTTTGGATGAGACATACTGGGCTCTACATCCATCCCTTTCCTGAGCCCCTTTTCATGGGTGAAAAGTTGAACTCGAAGATGCGGCAACGGATCGAATGTGGGTCATTTGGCACAGGTTCCCTTCTTGTCATTGGCTATAACATCACTGTACGAGGGGGGTTTCCCCCCTCTTCCGGACTCATCCTGGTTGCTCAGTCGTCTCATGGTGTCGTCACCCAAGCAACTTAGTCTGTTGTCTTGGAGCAGTAGTGTTAGTGCATGCAGCGAGTGCGCCTGAGGCGTTGCAGAGCCCTAGGGTTTCATGTTTGATGGAAATACTACATTTATGTTCATCACATACCCACTTTTAATAATGCTTTACTAAATGTATTAATGTATTTAATATATTAATAATTCTTTACTAAATGTATTAATATATTAATAATGTTTTACTAAATGTATTAATATATTAATAATACTTTACTAAATGTATTAATGTATTAATACATTAATAAAGATTTACTAAATGTACTAATATATTAATGTATTAATACATTAAAGTATTTAATGTACATTAATGTATTTAATATATTTAATGTATTAATGTTATTTGAGGCATGTCAGTCGTCAACTAGCAACAACCACTTTTTACATTACTTTTATGTAAAAAGTGGTTGATATAAGCCGATCGACTTTTTACATTACTTTTATGTAAAAAGTGGTTGATATAAGCCGATCGACGCCATTAATTGAAAAAGGTGGAAAATGTTGTGGATCGACGTATATCAACCACCTTTTACATAAAAGTGGTTGTTGCTAGTTGACGTCCGACATGCCTCAAATATATTAGCTAAACAACATTGTAGATTATAAACAATCAAATCTTTTAGGTGGTCTTTTTTTAAATTTCAGATCAATTTATAACTTTGAGCATTTGGATTGGTTTAAAATGGAGCAAAATCTCTAGAGTCTAATACTAAAATGCATAGAACTTTGATCCATGTCAAACTTAGACTACCCCTAAAAATCTAACACCCTTAAATTTGCCTTAAAAAAACAGATCTTCTCAATAGATAGTCAATTCTATAAGTAATTACTTATATAATATTGCTTTGGATTAGCTACTTCCAATAAAAAAACTATGGATAATGTAACCTTTTATAAGTGTAACATTTTATAAGTGCAATTCAACAAAAATAGTCCGTTTGTTTATTTCCTTCCCTCCAAAACCCCTCGTAGTTTCAAAACTTATTTATCTAAGATCCCTCAGCACTTTACGAATAATAAATTAATGAAAGTAAAGTTTCAGATGCCACATGGAGTAAACAATCAAATGTTTGAATTTAAAAACGTCCCAAATATCAAATGTTACCTCTCATATTTTGGACATTGCTTTTGAATGGCTTTCCTGAAAAGTCATTGTTTCTACTAAGGCCCCGATTTTCTTTACTGACTAAATAGCCTATGCTGCGAACCGAACCGAATTTCATCGAATTATTAGTAATTCAAATCGAATTATCAAATTTTCTTATTTCTTTTCTCCAATAGAAATCTCGACCAACAACGATTATCACCGTTGAATCTTTACACCATTTGTTACCAAATTTGGTAACTATTCTTCAAATAGAAATCTCGACCAACAACGATTATCGTTGAATATTTACATCATTTGTTTCACTTATGTAACTATCTCAATGCAACGTTCCCCTTGTGGAACAACATAACCCACCAGAAAGTTGACTTCCATCAAGTATATCTTCGAACAACTTGCGAGTCCATCGAAATTGCAGCAGGCTTAGAAATTTGTCAGTTTCTTCCTCTCTAGATGAGAGCATTCTCTTACATCAACATAGTGAATCGAACACTTTCTTTTGCATAGTAGAAACGTTTTTCAATAACTCTTCACCAATCATCTCTAATCACAAAACACAGTAGTGTAGTGATCTCTAATGAATGAACATATCTTCCAACTTCTAGGCTTTCGTCGTTTCACTATATTTTTCAAGTTCATACAGTTATGCTCTTATCATGGAGACCAAATGAGATTGGCAATGGTGCCAAAGTGTTGCAATTAGGGTTTCAACATGCATTCAATAATGTACTATATTGAGTGAATAGATATGGGAGATTTATGTGGTGGAAAGGTTAACCAACTAAGTTCTATTTATATATCATGAGTATCTATACAATTAACTAAATGGTTGGAGAAGTTGTACCCACTCTTACTAATAGTTTACTTGTAAATTTACTTTATTCATACATTTACATTTACATTCATATATTCACTTTAATTTAATGTCTTAATGTATAATGATTTTTACAAGGGCATAGTAGTCTTAGAGTCTTTCTTCTTGCATTGGAAGGGAAAAATATCACTAAGGGACTATGGAGTAGAGAAAGGAAAGATCTTCCTTGTATTGAGAAGCAAAGAGAGTATCATCATGGTATGAGAGAAATAGGTTGGGTTGAGTGAGATTAGAACCATGTAGGAACTTCCTTAGCCTTGATGGTATTATGGTCTAGCTTGGAGGTGGAATCCATAGTTAATTCTTATGGTTGGGCAGTGAATCAATCTTCAACAACCATTTGGTGGACTTGCCTCTATTTACAAATAGTTTTTTGAAACTTATATCTTAGCAGAATACTTACTATTTGTGTGATTCCATGAAATTGTGTGGGTATTGTATGAATTCAAAAATATGCATGGTTATTTCCACTACTATTTGTTGTGCATATATAAATTTGAAACTGTATTATTGTTAGAGTTTAAATTGAGAACAATTCTTGGAAATACACCCTCGGTCATTACAGGTATAACATTCCTCCACCTCAATCACCTCTATATCCTCCTCTGTCATTATGACAACCACTAGTATTATCATTACTTGTTTCCTCTCCTCTGAATAAAGTCCTTTGAAAGTGATTGGCCAAGACTTGCAAGGATCTGCAATTCTTAGTATTGTGAGTGTTGGACCCATAGAAGTCATGAAACAATTGGCAAATATTTCAAGTTAATGAGGTAAACTTGGAGTAGGTGTCTATAAGTTCTACAAATTTCATAGAAATCACTTGAATATTTTCTCATGAAGGGAAGTGGAGTAGGGTTAGTCACAACCCCTCACCCTATGGAATGACACTTATTAGCTAAGTGGTCCTTTCTCTTAAGCATGACATACCACACTTATTCTTGGCCATCCTCAATTTTGGTCAACACCTGGATTTTCTCACTTAAGGTAGATAATTGGTTCTAAAGTTGTGTTATCCTTAGAGTTGCTTCAAAAGTAGAAGCATGTGTAACCCAGGTACCTATGTACCTATGTTCCTAGAATACCCAACTATTGGCCTGATTCTCACGGATTGCTCCAAATCCTTCCTTTGATAATCCCACCCTTACTACGTGAGGGGGAAATGCCAAAATATCTAGTCAGTTTCCTAGGTGATTTCTCCCACAACTTGCTTAATGTGTAACTCTAGTGTTTTGTCTTTTTCTTCTAGAATTCAACTATGAATGAGTGTCTTACTTCAATGAATGTTTTCATAGTAGCCACTGGGGTACTCTAAACCACATAAAATCATAAGGATCAATACTTTTCATGAAGTGTAAAAACCTTGGGGAATTTTAAATACTCATTCTTAAAAAGCCAACTATAAAATGCTTGACAATATTTTTGTAAGACTATCCAAAGTATTTTATATAATTTCTAGAAATTTTGGTGAATTTTTAAGTAAAACAATTTCAACCTATTGAATTTGAATGAATTGCTTTTGGAAAAAATGAAAATTGACAAATCATTTTTGGAAAAGAAAATGGAAAATTAGCCACAAGGTGAAATTTAACCCCCAAAATTTCTCCTACTCTCGACATATTTCATGTACCACTAGAAGGACTGACCCCACACCCACAACATTGGCTAAAATTCAACAAAATTTGCATTAGGGATCATAGTATTTGTAGCACTCCATATTTCTTCACATAAGAACCCATGTTTCTCTACATCACCATCACCTTTCCCTGGGAATTTATGGAATTGTAGCGTTTAACCAACATGTACACCAAACATTTTTGCAATTAGTGAAGGAATAAAATAAATCCTTGTGGGCTTGGATAGCTTACTAAAGTTTGGGTAAGGCCAATAATGTTATGACTTCTTCTAGTTCCACTAGAACCAAACTACCTCCTTTTATGACTCATTGAGCCTCCTAACTCCTTAAAACTAGTAGATTGTGATACTAGGTGAAGAATATCATAATACACACAAGTTACCTCACTTGAGAGAGATGTGCAAGGGGTATGGGTTGGATTAGGCTTGATCCAATACCTTCATGATGCACCATGTTTGCATCTTCTTCGTTCTCCTTGTGGAACAACTAGAACATATCCTACATCACTTCCTTAGGTGGTACTTTTCCAGTCAAGTTCTCATTTTAAACTTGTCAAAATTTTCTTTGAATAAAACCTCTTGTTGTAGCATCTCCGACACATGTTTTGGCACCCCCTCATAATAATAAAAGAAATTTCCAACATGTCCATATGATCCTAGGAATTCTCCTATATTCATTTCCCACTTAGTCGACCTTCCCTCCAACATCAATCCTCTTTCCTTCAACTACCAACTAGCTCTTTCTCTTCTCTTCTTCAGACTCCCGAGATCTCTTAGTTGTGAATCCGTATTTGCTTCATTTCTCATCTCCTTCTACAATACCTCATTGTGGTCCTATCATGCCTCAAGGCTCATTTTTTTCATTCTCTAGCTTTGGCATCTTTCTTACCAACCTCTTCCTTCAAAATTTTCACTAGTTCCATGAAAAATAGTCCCTTTGATCAAGGATTTATGCTTTCATAGGTATGGGGATGAAAGACAATGTCTCCTCCTTCAAAATAATCTTCAACCACAAGGGGATTTCTTTCACTATCCTTCCCTATAGACCTTCATAATCAATGCCTTAGCTCGTGAGAATGACAAGTTCATTTCCACGGACAATTCTAAGATGTAGCCTTCTATGGTGTTCTTTACCTAGTGATCTAAAACTCTCGCAACTAGTTCATCACACCATTGCAACTCCACCAAATTTTGAGCATGCTAGTGACAATTCTTCCTTCTCTCCAGACAAACCTCAAGTTCTCCTCTAGTTTTCACAACCACTCATACAAATTTACTATAAAATCCATTGTGAAAATATCATATTGAACAACACGAGCTCTTCAAAATTTAACACACCCCACCAAATGAATGGAGCCTTTTATTTCATGAATAGGTCAATCTGCAAATCAAACCAATCTTGCAAGTATGTGCAAGTGAATTGATCCTCCATAATGCGAAATTATTACACTTAACATTATTGGAATCGATAATAGAACCAAATGTTAGTTTGAAATATAAACCGAGCTCCACTTAGGTGTCCAACATAGGCATTGTGATCTAGCACTAGAATATCAATACTTCGTTTATAGGGAAGGCTTTACTCAAAGCACATTACATGAACCTTAAGACAATGCAAGAAAAATTTAAAACCTAATAGAGGATGCAACTCAAACTGATATTCTAGCATCCATCCCATCATTAGAATAATCACCTCAACATGCACTATATTATGACCACATTCATCTTTTGTATTTCCTAAAGATGCAATAGATCAAACTGATGCAATATCATTCATTCACATCATAAATTACATCTAATGGGGAATAAACATTATCCATATAAAATAGACTAAAGAAAATTTGAAGGGACGACGTCATTCTATTCTTCTATATCAAATCATATCCATTGTTTCGGTAGAGGATGGACATGACAATTGTGACTCAATATTCTACTAAGTAGGTCAACACATGTAGACAAATAGAACCTGAAAAATCCATTACAATCTCAATAAAAAATAACTTTTTACAAAATATTACCAATAATGTTAATCCATACAATCTCCATAATGGCAACCTTATTCATAGAATTATCCTTTACATTTCATAGCCACATCTCTAACCCATTCATGGATCCAGAAGATGCATTGTTATTAGCTATCAGATGGTGGAATTTACTCTATGTCACTCACTCCATGTTGACATGTTCAAGCTGCACTTACCTTTCCATTACCTTTTCTCATTGGTGTGAGGAATCACATTCCTCAATATCTACTATCTCCTACTCCAATCACCTTTCCATTTGTCTACCTATACCCCATCCTCGAAATACGCAAAATAGGAATCATGTTCATATATATCTTATGCTGACTTGGCATTGCCCTACTAGCAAAGCACCATCACAACCTTTACTAAAAAAATGAGGAAGGGGATAACAACAACTCTTCTTCCATCCACAACATTTTTATCAAGCTTGGAATCTTGGTTACTAGTCTTCCTTGAACTGTTCTTCGACCTTGTTATAGAATTGATATAATTCTAGTACAAATTGAACAATATATCCCTACATAATGCTCTTAACCTATAAATCTATATCCTGACTAGTACGATTATCACAATGTTGCATAACTATGATACTCTATACATTCTAGTTTATTGTCTTTCCTTCTCTCCATGGATATTAAGAATTTTCAAAAAGCCTATGTAACCACTCATATAGACTCATTAGAAATTCAACCTAGAAAATCTCATAAGATTCTTCATACAATGATTATTTTTTCAACTAATCCACAGTTCATCCTAACAACATGGATTCTTTTTAGCAAAGCGATCAATCTTAACATCAAATCAATCTTGTACTTGTGCCTTTAGAAGCCTCTAGTTCATTTTGTTGAGATCCCACACATAGCATGATCTAGTACCGACAACCGAACCATTTGTTGGTTCAAGGTTTCAAACTAGGGTTCATTTTCAATGCTTGAAACAAAGACGCATTGCTTAGATACTCGATAGGTGGTAAGTGTAGCATAACAAAGGATTAACCTTATTACCATGCATTTCCATTATAATTAATTATTCTTGAATAATTCATAATATCTATTTAATAACAAAAAGCGATAACATTGATCACCATTGTAGAAACATTCCTCAAAATTAAAGAATGAATAAGCAAAACATGCATATCATCCATGTAAATAATGAACCACAATTGGGAAAGGGAGATAGGTGATTTGTCATTGTATTCAATCACCAACATGAAATATATTATGCTCATACATTAAAAAACCAACAAAAACTAGCCACATCCATAACTCATACCAACTTAATAATAAAATCATAATCAACCATTTCCAATGAACTCACAAGCCATAACCAAAACAACAAAGAACTATCCAAAAGCACCCAACTAGTAACCCTATAACCATAACTTAATAATAAAATCATAATCAACCATTCCCAATGACCTCGCAAGCCATAGCCAAAGAAATTGAACTATCCAAAAGCACCCAACTAGTAACCATATAACCAGACTATAGAGGACTATCCAAAAGCATCCAACTAGTAACCCTTTACCCAACCTATACAACTTAATTTATACAATGAAGCTTGAACGTAGAAATCTTAGTCCAAAACCCTAATATAATTGGCAAAGATGATTGAATAAATGTATGTAACTCTATGATTACATTTATCCATGAAAATTGAGGATGACACCCTAAAAATCAACTACTTTATTTTTCCCCGACCACCTTTTTATTTCACTTCTTTACATGGTTTTCCATATTATCCAAAATATGTAGTGGCACCTTGATTCAACCTGTGTTGATCTAATAACACCACTTAGCCCCATCATCCTAAAAATGAAGGGGTCAATAATGACATCATCCAAATCAGCCTCATAAGAGTTGGTGTTGTGTAAGTTAAAGGTAAGAAATGGATGGCACAACGCGAAAAAAATTGTTATATATATATATATATATATATATATATATATATATATATATATATATATATATATATATATATATATAATTAATGATTCATATAAATCTTATTAAATGAAACTAATTTATAGTTCAAAACTTATATGATGATGATGATGATGGTTAATGTCCACTGAGATCAAAATTGGTCCATCGGATTTTAAGAAAAGTAAGAAATTACTTGGATTTCTTTAAAATGTTATTTTGAAACTTGAAAATTGTTAAGAGAAGTGTTCCAGGATCACTAAAGTTTTGATGACTTAGAAGGTTAGGAAGATCGGTATTGTGACAAATATTTTGAAATTGAGATCTAATTTGGGTATACACAAGGCACTCTCGGAGAAAGTGTTTTTCATCTTCAACCCTCTTGGTGTCACAAAAGTGAGAAATTATTTCATGCCATGGTGTTTTGAGATTTACCAACACCTAGTTTCACTATGGAGCTCATGCAAATTAGTTCTTATTTTAACAATATTGATTCTTTTCTTTACGCTAGTCAAAACAAAGAGATACATTTGATATTCAATATTAGGGTTAACCACCTCCTTATAATAGCTTAATTTTCTTTTATATCCTCTAACTCTTTAGCGTGCCATAGATTCTCCTTAAATTTAGCTTGTACAATACTTTTAATATTATCGATATTTTGCAAAATAACATATTTTTTATTCCCCAATGATTTTTCCAAGACTTGGCATCATTATTCCATCCATGCTTGAGTCATTGGTAATTTTGGCTAGAATCTGAAGCAATTTTGAGGAGCCTATTGTCATCCATGTTGTTTATCTTGTTCTTATACATTAAGTACCTAATCATAGTTGTGCTCTCAACGGGGAAATGCTCACTTATATGAGGATAGGATAGGGTGTAGTGCCTTTAATTTTTACATTATAAGTTATAACATTCTTTTGGATCCACTCCATCTTTCTTTGAGATTCTTGAGAGATACTACATTCTGAAACTCCACATCCATATAAGATAACAAGAGTGACAAGAGTATCAAAGAGGAGATTTTTCTTATACCATAGTCAAAGGTCTGTTGATTTACAATTATTTTCAAGCCCATAATAAACTTTCCACCCTCCATTTATCCTTTTCTCAATGCTATAGTTCTAATTGAGCATGTGATGAATATCAATTCCAAGATACTTGTACGAAGGCACTTCCTCCAAGATATTGATGTTATATACAAAAGTACTGTAGGTGATCTTATTGGATGTAATGATCATAATCTTTGTTTTGTCAGTGCTCACAGTCATACCTATACTAGAGCATAAGTCCTTGAAGATTTTGCGCTGCTTACTAAGGTCGTAGGGATTCCTTGCCATAAGAACAATATCATCGACATAGAGAAGAAGGACGATTACTATACTAGCAAGAGGTGGTCCAACACAACATGCAACTTCCAAACAATCTTCTAACTTGTTGATGTAAATGCCAAAAAATATTGGAGATATGGGACAACCTTGTTTGACTCTTATATTACAATTAATTTAGTCAAATGTGATCATAATAAAATATCTCAATCACTACATTATAATTTAACAAAAATAAAATTAAAAACACTAAAAAATGTGTTGTCAAACTGTTCTACGTTTTATTCCTTTCGATAGAAATCTGCATGAAATCACAATTTTTTGTTATTTAAATTGCATTTCTGAATGTAGAAATGGATTCAGTGTGCAGCAAACCCTCAAGACACTCGGATTATACAAAATTAACCATTGAAATTTACAGATCCAATAATTTCTAATCAGATTTAAAACAAAATTAAACAAAAAAATAAGCCTAAAAATTCAAGCAAATCCGACCATATTCTCTTTAAGTTTAATTTGTTGAATAGCTTGATTTGTTAAATAGCGAGAACTTAAGTGGAAAGTGGTGAGGTGATTTACTATTGAAATATGTGGTGTAGCTGCACTTAATCCAAGGAAGATTGAGTAGTTTTAGTCATGGAAACTTAAACAATGGCAATCTTGACTGTGCATGTAAACTTATTTATGAAGTTTTATACGTGTCTCTTATTTATTTATGAGGTGTGACCCAGACGTACTGCTAGGGTTATATTTCTTTGCCACATAGGCGGTGATTGTGAATAAATAAAGGTGGCAAAGTTTCATACCAAAATCGAAATACCAACCTTTTAATGAGAGAGTCCACCAATTAAATGAGAGAATCTGTCGATTTAATGTCGCATGTAGTATTACATCACATCAGAATTTAATATTGAACATGTGTGTTTTCGTGGCAAGTTAAGGTTGATTTTGGTAATGGTGAGTTTTATTTATTTTTATAAATTTTTTAATAATTCAGTGGTTAGTGAGTATAGTAATTATTGGTTGTTGGTCATGAATGTAGATTAAGATAGACTTTCATGTTTGCTTTAGTGTTATTTCTTTACTTGTTCACTTTTTTTTTTTTTTTTTTTTACTATTTTTTTTTTCTCGAAATAATTAGGGGTAGACATCACATCCACTTTTCTAAAAAACTATGTTATTTGAAATGATCTACTAATGGTTTGTAAAGGGGAGATTTTCACTTTTATTAAATGTCTTTTAAGTGTGGCTTCAACAAGTTATTAGAATTTAGACACTCATCCTATAATCAACTATTTGTTTGTTGTTTGAACTGATGGAGCACTGGCGACTTTGGCGCCCATGGCGTTTTTTTGAACCAGACTTCGGCTCTAGCTCATACATCTGGCGGTTGCTTGCCCTATCACAGCCGATCACTGGTTTCATAAATCTTTAGGTAATACTTCTTGCAGTCGACACAGCATTTGCTCTTACATCTATTTCGCCTTTCTCCATCACACAGGCCGGTATCATTGATCACTGAGCTCACTCTATCCAACCAGCTTCATTTTCTATCTTTCTCTTTTTTATACTCTTTTCTGGGATTACTAGAGCAGACAGCTTCACTGTCCCCAAGACCATTTCCGAGCTCCTTCCTCTCCATCTGGCAGAATCTATACCCCAGACCATTTCCGAGCCCACTCTCTATCATAGCTATCTTTGGTCCCCCCCAAGCTGCTCTGAGGCTCATCTGACAGCGCTCCTTCCACTGACTACTTTTGCACTTAAATTAACCCCTTGGCGAGCGGATTCTCCTCCCTAACTGTGTATTCAGTCAGTGTCCTGAGTCCTCCTCTCTTTTCTCTACACATGGGGACAAAAAACAGGACCACACTTGTCGGGAACCTGGGGGACCCATGGGAACACCCAGAAACTCTGTCCAAGATTGATGATCTATGTGCTTCTTACTATCAGTCAAATAAGTCACCAGTCGCCTCTACTCACCCATCATCTAGCCACTTTCCTCCCTTTTTTTCTGCTGGGCCACACCAGATATCTGCTTCTCTTTCAGAAGATCCGACCCTTCCACATTTGGATGAGACTTACCCAGTCACTCGTCCCCTTAAACCCTGTACATCCCCTCTCTTCCGGACTTCTGTGCACCAACCCTCTCTCTTCAAACCAGGTCCAAGGAAGCGCACTCAAAAAGTTTGGAAGCCCAAACGCAGGCATCCCAAACTTGTTTTGGGTATGGATATTGGTCTGACCGAAGCTTGCAACTTAGCTTTATGTGCTTTGGTTGTCCGACTTTCCTACAAACAGAACTGCAAACAGAAGCTCGAAGACTGGATGAAGTTGACCTGGGAACCTATCCTCGGTTACCTTCCAAAGTTTCACCAGCTACAGCATGGATGGCTTGGATTCATCTTTAAGTCCATGGATGACTCTGCTTTGATCCTGAGAGAATTTTGGCCCATCGATGGGGGAAGTCTCATGCTGAAGCATTGGAGACTCGGATTTAACCCGGCTACAGAATTCTTTAGCTTCCGACACACCTGGGTACTTCTCCCAGGTCTCCCTCTTCAACTATGG
>JZKD02S1781120.1:285943-297715 GCA_000966675.3 Picea glauca | reverse complement strand
AAGAATGCTACTAGAGGGATCGTTAGACACAGTTGTCATATCTGACGTGCCCACATACACACACATGCAAAGAATATAACACATACCCAACATTATCCCACTTGTTGTTTTCTTTGAATCCAGGGGTCCAAGGGATTATATAGTCAAGAATCCAGGGCAACAATTCCCATTGTTACTCTACACCAGTAGAACTTTTCCATGCTCACAGACTTTGTCAATGAATCTGCAACATTCTTCAAAGTGTCAACCTTTTCTAGCAACACCTTGTTTTCCTCAACCATGTGTCTCACAAAGTGATACTGAACATCAATATGATTTGTCTTCGAATGATAAGCTTGGTTCTTTGCCAGGAAGATTGCACTCTGACTATCACAATCTAATCTCATTGCTTTTTGTACCAACCCAATACCCGAACACAATCTTTGTAACCATACTGCTTCCTTTCTTGCATGAGTGGCTTCCATGTATTCAAATTCTGTAGTTGAGAGTGCCACTATAGTCTGTGTTTTTCTCATCCAACTGATTTCTCCTCCAAATAGGTTAAACACATAGCCACTTGTATATCTTCTACGATCCAGATCTCCAGCCCAGTCTACATCAACAAAGCCATGTATGTCCAACACTCTGTCCAATCCTGGTCTTCCTTGGTAGCACAATCCATAACTGGTAGTGCCACAAAGATACCTGAAGACCCTCTTTACTGTTGTCCAATGCTCCTTCCCTGGTTTTGAAATATACCTGCTCAAAACTCCCACTGCATGTGCAATGTCCGGTCTAGTAAAGACCATTGCATACATCAAACTGCCAACTACATTGGCATACAGAACATGGGACATGTCCTCTTCTTCTTCCTGTGTTTTGGGACACTGATCCGCAGATAAATTTACACCTATAGGAATAGGAACCTTGACCGGTTTACTTCCATGCATATTAAACCTCTGCAATATCGTCTCAACATATTTTATATGATTCAACCAGAGTTTCCTATTTGCACGATCTCTTTTAATCTCCATTCCTAGAATGAAGTTAGTAGCACAGAGATCCTTCATGTCAAATTTGGAGGATAGCTGGGATTTCACCTCCTTGATAACATCGATGTTATTTCCTACCAATAACATGTCATCAACATACAACACTACATAAATGAAGTGATTACCAACTTGCTTGGAATAAACATAGTGATCAACCCTGCTTCTTACAAATCCCAATCCAAGGATGTATGTGTCAAACTTTTGGTACCACATCCTAGGTGATTGCTTTAGACCATATAGTGACTTCTTTAGTTTACAGAACAACTCTTTCTTTCCCTTCACAACAAATCCTTCTAGCTGCTTCATGTAGATTTCTTCTTCCAAATCCCCATGTAGGAATGTTGTCTTCACATCCATCTGTTCCACTTCAAGATCAAAGGCAACAATGATATATAAAAGAAATCTAATAGAAGTTAACTTAGAAACAAGAGAAAAAATCTCACCAAAGTCAATTCCCTCTACCTGGGAATAACCTTTTTCTACTAACCGAGCTTTGTATTTCTCCACTTTTCCTTGTGCATTAAACTTCTTCTTCAACAACCATTTGCTACCAACAAATTTTCTTCTAGCTAGCAACTCAACTATATCCCATGCCTCATTCTTATCCAAGGCATCCATTTCTTCAACCATGGCCTTCTTCCATAGTTTACTATCCTCTGAATTAACTGCCTCCCTAACAGTTCTAGGATCATCATCAGTAATAGATAAAGCAAAATTAGAACGAAAATCAGGTGGACTATACCTTTATGGTTTTCTTTTATCTCTCACTGATCTCCTCAATACTGGGGTATGAGGTTCTTCTTCTTCTTCTTTTGCTTCCTCTTCTTCATATGATTAAGATTTTACATCATCCAACTCAAGCTCTATTTTCTCAGGTTCGTCTTGCGTTGGTAGGAATTCTTGTTTGGACACATCTTTTACCTCTCTGAAAACAACATCTTGACTGTAAACAGTCTTCTTGGTTTCTGGGTTCCAAATCTTATAACCTTTCACACCATCTTTATAACCAATAAATATACACTTTTCAGCCTTTTTATCCAGCTTACTCCTATTTTCCTTGGAACATGTACATAAACATCACAACCAAACACTCTAATATGTTGAAGAGAGGGTTTCTTTCCAGACCATACCTCATGTGGAGTTTTATCATCCAACATTGATGAATGTGATCGATTGACCAGGTAACATGTTGTACCCACTACCTCTGCCCATAATTCTTTTCCTAAACCGACACCGCTGAGCATGCTCCTTGCTTTTTCCATCAGTGTCCTATTCATACTTTCTGCAACTCCATTTTGCTGAGGAGTGTATGGAGTAGTCTTCTACCTTGCTATACCACACTTCTTACAGAATTCTTCGAATTCATTTCCACATAATTCTCCACCATTATCTGTTCTTAATACCTTTATTTTATTCTCTATCTGATTTTCTACCAGAGCCTTAAACTCTTTAAATTTATCAAATACCTCAGATTTCTTTTTAAGAAAACAAATCCATATGTTCCTTGAAAAATCATCTATGAATGAAACATAATACACAGATTTACCTAGGGATGGAACATGAACAGGTCCGAACACATCACTGTGTATCAACTCTAAGATCCCCTTCGCTCTTGTAGCAACAGATGGGGATCTTACTTGATTCTGTTTACCATATATGCAATGTTCATAGAAATCAAAATCCAGAGTGAAATTAGAAATACCTTCAACCATACCTTTACCGTGTAGTGTTCGAAGGCCCTTTTCTCCAATATGTCCCAGTTTTTGATGCCACAACATGGTCTTCTTTCCAGGGACAATATTGGTCTTGTCTTCTTTATTACTCTGTTCAGGGACAACAAAACTGTTACACCCATTAGTATAAGTGATTCCCAACAACTTGTACATATTTCCACACCGAACTCCCCTCATCAATACCATTGCTCCTTGTACCATCTTGCAAGTGTTCTTTCCAAATACAGTATCCACTCTTGTATCATCCATCTTGCTTACATATATTAGGCTCTTGGCTAGTTTTGGAATGTGCAGAACCCCATGGAGAGTTCTAATCCTGCCATATTTTAGCAACAACTTAATCCTTCCACGTCCCAAGATTTTTGTTGTCGAGTTATCTCCTAGGAATACATCATCACCATCGTATTTTTCATATTCAGAGAACCACTCCCTGTGAGGAGTCATATGGTATGACGCACATGAGTAGATCAACCATACATCACGGTCTGCATATGTACTTGTAGATGCCAGGTAAACATCACCTCCTTCTTCAGTGGAGGTTTTCGCCTCTGTGGAATAGGTACTATAAGATCCCTTTGGTTTATCAACCTTCTTAGACTTGCAATCTTTCTTATAATGCCCTATTTTCCCACATTTCCAGCATTTCCTCAAAGATTTTCTTAGAGACTTAGATCTACCTGTAGATTTAGATCCCCCCCCCCCAAAGGTTTACCAGGATTCCCGTCTTGGGTATGACTTCTTACAAATAAAGCATTTGTACTATGACTATCCATGCTTTTTTGCCTCATGTCTTCAGATAACAAGGATGAAACTACATCCTCATACTTCAATGTAGATTGAGTGGTACTACCAATTGCTACAACCATATTATCCCAAGAATCTGGAAAAGAACATAACAAAGTAATACACTTATCCTCTTCTGCAATCGTAATATTAACAGAGACAAGTTGACTTACTAGAGTATTAAAGGCATTTAGATTTTCTGTCATAGAATCTCCATCTTCCATCCTAAGATGATACAACTTCTTTCGAAGAAACAACTTGTTTACCAAGGACTTTGATTGATACAAATTCCACAACTTATCCCATAGTTCCTTGGTTGTAGATTCTTTCGAGACATTCAACAAAACCGAATCTGCCAGGCAGAGTCGAATAGTACTCCTTGTTCTTCTGTCCAACTTCTCCCAATCTTCCTTCGACATACCAGTAGATGGTGTACTAGTAGTTTGTGTACTAGTAGGTTGTGTACCAGTATCTTGTGTGCTAGTAGACAATGTACCAGTAGGTTGTGTACTAGTATCCACAACGATCCATTGTTCTTTGTCTACAAGAAGGTCCTCCATCTTGAGCTTCCATAGCTCAAATTTTTTACCGTTGAACCTCTCTATCTCGATTCTAGATGAGCTCTCCATTCCTCTTTCTATACTCGAATCTACACTACAAAAGCTCCCACTAAACCCAAGTTTATCATAGACCCAAGATAAACTTGATCTATCAAGATCGAGCCAAACCCTCAACAATAAAGGCGTCCCTCTGAAGCCAAAAACGAGCTCTGATACCACATGTAAGTTTTAAACCTGTGAAGTTAAGCAATGCATATAGATTCTTAAGAAAAACAAAATTTAATTAATGGCTCATACAGAGAGTACAAAAAGATTTTATACCGGAAAACCTCAACCGGGAAAACCTTTCTTATATTCATTATATCGAATTTTACCATTCACCTTACAGTATATATACAATGTTTTTAGGTATTCTGTAGATACCAAAACCCTAATCTCTTAATCTGGGATTAATTTACAAAACCGCTAAAAATAGAAAAAACCGCCCAAAAAAAATTTCAGGGCGCTGCCCCGGGGGGCTACCGCCCATTGCCAAACGCTGCGCGTAACTAGGGGGGGAATACCTGCCCCCCCCTGGGACCCCCCTAGGAAAGCGCTCAACGCACATGACACAAAGAACACTACTAGAGGGATTATCAGACGCAATTGTCATATCTAACGCACCCACACACACACACATGCAAAGAATATAACACATACCCAACAATGTTTTCTCAATGCACTTTGTATGTCTTTGAAATTGATTTAAGAGTTGTTCATAGTCCTCAAGTGGGTTGGAAGAAAATATCTTCTCTGTAGCTAGCAATCAAGGGTCATCTTGAATGGATTGATGAATATCCATGTGTGTGTCATGGTTTGCTCTAGGATTCCAGGCTGTAACATAGTTATCAAATAAACTCTTTTCATCATAGATTTGATTTGGGTCTTCCAAATTTAATGTTTCCATGTTTGGAGCACCATCAAGTCATATAAATCCATGTATATGTGCAGAGCCACGATGTTTCCATTCATACCTACAAAATGAATATAAAATGATTAGTATAGAGGATATAAATGTATAGGTTGGGGAGAGGTACTTTCAAGTATTATAGATTATGTTCCTATACCAATAGTCAGTTGCATGCATATTTTTTTGAAGTATCTCCTCATGGAATATTGAAAAAAATTTGTGCATGTATGCAGCTACAGTGTGGGGGCGATCAATGACCTGTAAGCCAATGTTGGTGGAGCATCGGGTCATGAGGTCTATCCTTTTGCATAACTGCATGTAAGTCTGGCCATTTTGTGTCGGCTGCACCAAGAGTGAAGAATAAGGTTGGGCATTGAAGTTGTGTTATCATTTATGTTAGTTCAATCCTTCTCATAGTCCATAATTCTCTAGTCCCACGTAGATGTACTCCAAAGTGCATGACTTGTTCTGGGAGTTTGTCTATAGGCAGTTCTTTGAGGTGCGCACACAACTCTTGGATAGTGGTCGGTGTGTTATGATCTTGGCTTCTCTTGACAAAGAAGGTAGCTGTTGATTGAATTCGATGGCGCATAATCAAATTATAGAAGAAGTATCTGAAACGAGAATGGCTACCAAACCTATTGTCATGGTATCTCATAAAGTGTATTACATAGCTATCAATCAAGATGTTTCTCATGCATGGTTGGTGAAGAAGGGCATCCCCAGTGGGGAAAAGAGTAGGAAATGCCATGTCAAATAGACACTTTGTGTTGTACTCATTTATTGGTGATAGGCCAATTGTTGGCCATTCAATTATTTCTAGTGGATCGTCATTTGTAGTGTCAACAAATGATCTTATTTTTTCCATTTCTCATTGTGTATTAGGCAATCTAAATGCAAAGGAAGACACTAGTTTCTCCTCTTAGACAACAACATTAATTTTATATCTATGATATATGAGTCTTCATTGGGAGAATTGAGAGTTTTTGTAGAGATAGAATGGAGGTGAGAGGAGACATTGGTGCGAGTGGTGGGGAGTGATGCAAGTGAGTTTTGATCAATTTGGACATCATTGTAATATTTTTTATTTTGCATCTTGTAGAGAAATGCATTCATGACATGATATTTTTTCACATAACAATCATAACATTTCTCCTTTCCTCCATGTCTCTTGACGAACAAGATGTCAAGATCTGAAAGGCGATGTGGCAGGTGAGTTGCTATTTAAACAATTTGTTGTGGAAAAATGATAGCGTGGCCACTATATTTGTATTGTCCACCCCGAGCATGCCTAACTTGCAAGATGGGGCTAACTCGAGAAATTAACATTTCCTCAACTTGTGTTAGTATTGACAATACTATGGGTTGGTCATTGGGGTCCATATTATTCCATTTGGAGAGACGATGACCATTATTTTATCTATGACATCGAGTACAAATGTGTCCATTTGGAGATGGGCAAGTAGGAATGCCGGGATATGATTCCATACATGCACTACATGTATGTATGTTAGACAAGGCATCAATACGTTTTCAGAAAGATTGGGAAGCATGTGTATGGGGTTGATTTTCTAGAACATGCGCTGGCAAGTCCACATGAGGTTGGTTTTGGTTTATATGTGAAGTCTCTCTAAGTCTTTTTAGTTTAGTTTTTTTTTCAGCATATTTTATACGACGTTGCTCATTTTTTTGGCTCTTAGATGTAGCTAGAGGAGTGGTGTCTGGGCTAGTAGTTTCTATATTAATAGCGTCATTGTTCCATCAATATCTTCTTTTTTTGTTTATTTCTGTAGCTTGAATTGTATAGCGATGGCGATTGTATAGAGCCTTGCTGGAAAGTTGAATGTGAGAATAATTTATATGAGAAGTATTTGATGTGATGTCTTGTTGAAAGAGAACTTCCCTTTCTACTGATATTGAGAGTCCCTCACATGTGGTGTTTGTTGGTGTTGTTTGGAACGTGGGGGAATTTTGTGTTCCATATGGAATTGCCTATAAGAGAAACAATGAACAATTTGTAGTTAAAACTCAAATTTCTTGATAGCACTTTTTGTATTTTGTATGTTTGATATGATGTGTTTTTAAACATATTCTCAAAATAGTTACAAAAGCAATAGAATGCAATTTTTAAAACATCTTCTAAGTGAATGCATAGGTTGGATTTCCTTGCATATAAATGTTAAATGAAGAAAACAATATCTGAAACATAAACACTTTATATAACACGTATATGCACAAAAATAGGGAAATTACAAGTTGGTGTTTGAAAGAAACACCCATAACACTTTGCGTTCACTATGTAGCCAACAATTCAAGGATTGGGATGTCCTTTTTTGGCTTTGATATGTGATCAATTTTATCACATGAAATCACGATGCATTTGATTTGTTTTTGATTGGAAAATGTTTCTTCATGCACTACTAGTTTGAATAAGTAATTATGAAAGAACAACTGATCCAGAATCAGATCCAAGAGGCTTCTCAGGTCCAGAAAAGGCTCAAAAATTAAAGTTCTCAGAACCAGACAAAACCAATTCCATTGCAACTGGTTCGTCACGTTGATTTCGACCATATATTTACTTTCTCAAACGGGCTCTGTATGCAAGATTTATCACACTCTGATCGTTTTCCCAAACAAGTAAAAAGTCAATAGTGAAACTGGCAAAAAGTCATTGACGACGTCAACATGACATCACCAAACTGACATCATCATGATGACATGTGGTAGCACGACAACAGGGTGACTGGACAATGACATGGACCTATAGCATGTTGACACATGGCATCAAGGACAACAAATGGTGGGATTCCACGTGGCCCAGACATGGGCTGCCACGTGGCACCCATTGGTTGGACATGAGGTTCATTGCAAAAATTATTGTGGAGTAGCAAGAATTGAACCAACAACCTCTCCTACAAGCATAATGCCTTCACAAAGTCCTGAATGTCAACGCGCCATGATGTGACTTATTAAACCATACCACTTAAATTATATTTAAACATGTATGTAGTTGTATTGGAAGGCGTAAAGGGGCTGGGGCTAAGCCCCAACCCAAGGTTTAATATGTAACATATATGACCACACCATTTGGGCGCTCCACCATGCGGGTAAGACACGGGTTCCGGTTTCCACTCCCATGTGACCCAGTTCCAAACAACTATTTCGTTTTTCAGTTAAGCCCTTTTTTGGGGGGGTTCCACCTTTGAATGCGCCATGCGACCACAAGTTACGGGCTAGAGGCCAACGCTCAGCCCTTTGGGTTGGCGCTTGGCCATACATAGCTGTAATATGACCATAATAAGGGGGGACATGCAGGGATAAAGGGGCCAAAGCCAAAATATAAACATAAAGTGGGTTTCTTTATATGGTTTTGGATTTTTTATTGTTTTTAAGCCTGTTAATGGAGGATTTGGCGCATTTTTGGGAGATATTGGGTTCTTTTTGAGCCCAGATTTTGGGAGGAAGTCGGGGAAGGATAACCAACTTCAGATCTATATAAACCAGGCTTATTTGAGGCCATGGGGGAGAGTCAAAGCAGAGTTATGCTGAAGCAAAGCCAAGCCAAAGCCAATTTTATGCAGGGAAGTTGTTGAGGATGAGACCTTTGTGGGCCATTTCCAAGGGCTACACTCAGTCTTTTTCAGTGCCGTCATTTGTGTTGGATTTCTGAGGTCGATCAAAAAATAATGATATTAGAATGGGTTCCATTTGATGTACTTTTGATGTACTTTGCAAGCATTGAAGAATTAATAAAGAAGCCCCCCCCCACTGAGACAAAGGCCCAAAGACATAGGCAATTTTGTGTTGAACTCCATTATCACTTCTCTTGTTATGGTTTGTTGTTCTTATTGCTTATGTTCATTTCTGTATATGAGTTTATGGTTGTGATATAATCCTCTTATCTTCATCCTCTTTCATTAGCTTCTTGAATGATTAATACACACATGCTTAATAACTCAACCACAATCATTAAAAGATCTTTTCAGATCAACAACTTTCCAAATATGTCTGTGATTTTTTTGGTATTTTCCTCATATTCATATTCAAATAACTTCTTAGCAAATATGCCTATACATTGTTCTGCAACTTCTTAGAATGCAATAACATTGATTTTGCTTGTTTGGTCTTCAATGCTGAA
Organism: Picea glauca; assembly: GCA_000966675.3. NCBI lineage: Eukaryota > Viridiplantae > Streptophyta > Pinopsida > Pinales > Pinaceae > Picea > Picea glauca. The sequence goes on along the minus strand of JZKD02S1781120.1, from coordinate 288,521 downwards.
CTGGAAAATGTACTTGTATTCACATTCAAAAACATGTTGATTGCACCTGTGGCAATTCCAAACACCATCCTCAATAGGTGTGAGTTTTTTTTTGCACTTTCGGTCTTTAAATGTAAGTGGGCATGCAACATACCAACAATTGTCTGCATTTAAAGAAGCAATAGTTGCCTCAACTAAAATGAATGTAGGGTTTAGAACTTTTCCAATTCCCTCATTTTCTATGTCAGCCAAGTGCTTTTGAATGGAAGGGTGCTCGCCTGTAGCTCCATGTGCAGATAATGAGTGAAAATATGTATATGTTAAAGGGTTATCAAACTAGGTTGCCAAATCTCGGGCTTCTTTGAGAATATGATTGATGAAAGTTCGGATGTGAAGGTTGTAGTAATTGATATCCTATTAAAGGAAGTTACTTTTCCTGCTTTGAGAGCGATTATTGGAAAGATATTTGAGATAGAATATTGGTCTATATTATGTTTACTATAGAATACCCCCCATAATGTGACCTCTATATTATACCTTGACATGTCCTTTAGTTGGAGGGTTCTCTTATGCGTCGTTATTCCATTCTTTCTCATGATGGTTGCTAAAGGGATAATGGAGATAACAACTCCAATAATATCAACTATACAGTTGTTGACTAAATTTGGTACCATATTAATAGGAGTGAACACAAAATTGTGTTTTTCTATTGAATAATCATCCTCTAAACAATCGTCAATGGTTGAGGTAATATCTAGAGTTATTTCCCAATCATTTTTTAAATGATTGAATTCTTTTTTTGCAAGTTTGATGTACCCTTTTGAGATGACATAAACTTTGCCAATGTGTATGGAAGGATGGAAGTTTGTTGCTTGGATGTTGAAGCATGTAATGTGTATTTCACCATTTGTTGCATCAATAACATCGAAGATAAATACATGGCCAAGTCCCTTAGCATTGGTGAATGTGCGTACATAGGTTTTTGAAAGTACTCTAACTTTCAGAGTCCATACCTTTAGGGATGAATGCAAAGATGAAATAGGTGTAATTTTGGGGGGTGTATTAGTAGGTTCTAATGGCCGTTTTGTAGAAGAACTTACATCTTCTATCAATGTTGGGGCACCAACAATGTCTTCTTTAAAAGTGTGTACTTGGATTTCATGCACTATTAGAACCTTGCAAAAAAAACTGTAAACAATGTACAATTAGTACTTTCACTATTGGTCACATAGTAAGAAAAGAAGAATGTAGGTGGTGTGTGTGATACATGTGAAAATTAAAGGAATTTGTAGAGGGAAAGTCAAGATAATAGTTGTATAAATTATAAATAAGCTTGAGTCATGCGAAGAAGGTACAGTGAAGACATACGTGTTGTCTTGGATAGATCTGCAAGTGAAGTCTTGTAGTTCAACCAAGGACCCTTTTTCTATTTGAGATGAAGTGAAATAGTGACCAAGTGTTGAGGCAAATAAGCTTTGCAATGTACTATCCCCATCGGATAGGACAATTGAGTAACGATCTTCTAATGTTACTTTGAAGTCCATAGTTTGTATAATAGGATTGCAAATAATCTCTCCATTTCGAATCCTTGTAAGCAAGTTTGTTGTTAACATAGATGCCATTCCTTGGATATTTTGTGTAAAAAGTGGAAGTATAAGGGAACTGAAAGACCACATAGGGAAAAAACAAGGAAGGAATGTATTAAGTAAAATATAATGGACACAAATGGAATTAAAGGAGAATACATATGCGAGTAGAGGAAAAAAAAGTGTTAAAGTATCACTATATTTGTTGATGTATGACTATAACTATTTGAACAACAATATTTTATGTAGTTGTGTAGACTTTAAGAAGTAATAAACATGAGATTATAGGAAAATAAAACCATGATATAGTAGGAGAGGAAACCAAAAAACATAAAACTATAAATATATTCTATTATTTAAAGAAAGACATTTGTATGTTGATGATATGAAAAATATTTGCATCAGGGTAAGAATAAAAAAACTTTAAAAGTTTATGTTCATGATATACATGTATAAAGGGAAAGAATGAGAGATATACACATTGAAAATGTTCATGTAGTTGGATTATAGATATATAAATATATATTTGTTTTAGTTTAGTCCAATATAAAACTCAATATTTATGTTTCAAATACTAAAACATGTGTTACAATTAGAAATATAAAAGAGAATATAAAGCTCTAGTTAAAAGAGAATATAACGAATACTCAAGCAAAATAGTGAAGAGTATGGGCAAGAATTAATGTGTAAAAATAAATATGGTGGATTGACATTCATATGGAGTGGAATAAATACTCATAGATTTCATAAAAGGACAAGAAGAAACTAATAGTGTTGGTTATGTTTATCAATATTGAGTGTGATCTATTTGGGTTTAAAATATATAACTTAAGATGTATACTAATGTATATGATTGATGGTTGTTGAAATAGTGTAACTACGAAGAGCATTCTTATTCTTATTATTTTATTGTTGGATTAAATCCCCATTGCGGATTAATCATGTCATTATTATTATTATTGTTATTGGATTAATCCCCATTGAGGATTAATCATGTCGGTAATTGTATAAGG
>JZKD02S1781120.1:264893-281159 GCA_000966675.3 Picea glauca | reverse complement strand
TTGGGGAGGACTTTCTGTATTGGTTTGAGTTATCTCTTGAACATTGTATAAGCTATTTATGATAATGAAGTTTTTGCTGGGTTTTCTTCCCCTAGAGGGTTTCCCAGGATAAATGATGTGTCTCTTGTGAATGTGTATTTCTCAGTGATCCTGTTCTTATTATGCTCTTATCTATTGAAATGAAAAGAACTATAATAATGGCATAAACATTAACAGGTCCCTCGTTAGATGGGGTCAATGAAATGTCCATTGTCAGTCTACCATCCAACTTGGCATGTGTAAGGGGGGCTTCATAAGTCCACACAACCCTTACTCCTGACGTAAGATAACATTTCTCACCCATCAAATTTCGAGTTTGAGTAACACTGTCAAATGCTACTCTTTCCATCAACCTAACGAAGATGACTAGGACTATTTAAGTTGCATGTTGATTTCAGGGATATTGAAGAGTTTTGAAGTAAACTAAAGAAAAAAATGACTATTTAAGTTTCATGTTGATTTTAGGAATATTGGAGAGTTTTGAAGAAAAAAGAATTTAAAGTATATATTGAACATATGTAAAGTTAATATAAGAAATTTAAATATTGTGAATATTAAGTAAATCATCAAAATTAATGAATATATAATAAAAATAAAAAAACTAAACAATTTCATCATAGAACTTTATATAAATGTTACCAAATATTTTTTTATGATAAAAAATGAAATTGGATTTTAAATCAATACAAGTTTCTTTTCACCATAAATTAGTATAACTAAATATCCATTATATTTCCATAAAATCCAATTCCATAATATATCTTAAAGCAATTAACTAAAATATTATTTAAAAAAAATAATAAACAACACAAAATTTCTAAAAAATACCATAAGTATCTTAAACCGCATTTAAAATAATAGTTAATAGCATCTTTAATTAACGCTGCTACAAAATTTTACAACTAAGAAAATTGATTCTACTTTAATCATGTCAAGATATACTATTAGTATTTTCAAAGTAATCCGTAACCACATCAAGATCTTAAACATTATGACAAGATAGATTATTATTATTTTCAAAGTATTCATTGAATCTTAATTTCTATTAAGACAATAAACATTTTGGAAAAAACAAAACTTATATAAAAAAAAGTAAATAAGGAAAACAATTTTGAAAAAGAAAAACTAAAGAAAAACATTAAAAAAAAAACTAAATAAGTAAAAAAAAATATTAATGGAAAAAAAGAATAATTAAAATTTTATAAAATATAAAACTTAGCATTAAATTTAAATAAAAAATTAAAAAATATATATTGTTTAAAATTTGAATTAAATAATAATAAGTCTAAATAAAAACCCTGTTTTAGATACGCCATGTTTGAATTGTTCCCTTTCTAGTATGGAGGAGGATTGGACATAGGGAAAATTTGATTGAACTAGTCTTCTCAAGATTCTCGGAAAACATTCTTGGGAAGGTAGCAAATAAATCATACTTCACTTAACGCATTTGCCAATAGGAAAAATTATAATCCACATGTCTTTCCTTTTCTCATATTTTATAACTTGCAGATTACTATTACTGATCCACATTTGATTGAAGGGATATTCATTATAAAATATACTATTGTGGTAATCTGAGGCCTTATTTTCTGTCCCTGCTCAAGAATTACCATGTGATGGGCATTGTACTATTGTCTGAATCATCCCAAGGATTGATCTCATGATTAATGGATGGTCCATACACGATATTGTACTAACACACGATACATTTGTTTATTCTTAAAAAAATAGTTACAGATCATATTTATTTTGAAATTGAATGTGCTTTCCAGAATAGATCAGAATTCAGTCGGATATGAGGCATTCACGTCCCTAAAGGTTAGAATCTGCCACAACTCCCTAATAACATTCAGGGTCTTCGTCCTCTGGTTGTTGAAAATCACATAAAATTGAGGTCGCTCTTTGCTTCGGCTATCTCCGAGGATTTGGTTTGGCTCTGCTTACGCAATTTTGAATTCATATACAAATGTGGAAAGGGGAAAGATATTTAAAGGTCTCCAAGGTAAGGAGAATTTAAAGCTGAGATAGCTCTTTGCTTTGACTATCTCCGGGGATTTGGTTTGGATCCACTTAGTCATTTCGTGATAATTAGTAGATGATTCATGTAGTCAGTTCATGATAATCAATATATTATTTTTGTTGTTGTTTATTCATCTCCATTCCTTCTACCATATCACTGCAAGGTTTACGAGTTTTTCAATAACATCGATGAAGTAAATATAGACTATAGTCCCAAGTGATCATGTTCATGTAGTCATTTAGTGATAATTAATAGATTATTCATGTAGTCAGTTCGTGATAATCAATAGATTATTTTCATTGCAGTTTCCCTCAGATTTGTTTCCTACATGTAGTCAGTTCGTGACAATCAATAGATTATTTTCATTGCAGTTTCCTTCAGATTTGTTTCATATATGTAGTCAGTTTGTGACAATCAATAGATTATTTTCATTGCAGTTTCCTTCAGATTTGTTTCCTATTTTTCTATGAAAAGATTAAAATCCACTCTCTGTTTGGAGATTCTTATAAATAAAACTTCTAGAATAAGAAACTCTTTGTCATAGTTCACCATGTGCCTTTATTGTCATTATTTCCTATGATTTCATAAATTCTTAAATTTCAAACTATGGGAGATTCTTAGAAATAAAACTTCTAGAATTATAACTTCTAGAATAAGAAACTCTTTGTCATAGTTCACCATGTGCCTTTATTGTCATCATTTTCTACGATTTCATAAATTCTTAAATTTCAAACTATGGGAGAGATGTAGTTTAAATTTAAGTGAGAAATTCAAAGTATTTCATGTTGAGCAGCAACATTACAGAGTCCATTTTTCAGAATCTTTAAATGTTGAAAAGGAAAATAAGATTACATAGTACACATAAGGAAAAATACCATAGTACACATAAGGAAAAATACCATGAAAGGAAAATAATATTACCAATTTATATATGTAAAATTGGTTGTAAAATTCGTTGGCCTACCTGATATACGTACGCGAGTTTGCAAATGACTGAGATGAACTGATCTTTCAAGCTATCAAACAGATGAATCTTCAAAGCTATCAAATGAATGAAGAAGAATGTAGACAAAGCAAAGGTTTGATAATGTGAATGGAAATTGTCCATTCAAGAGTCTTTATATAGAAAAATGAGGAAGATCAGACGACCGACTTAGTGATGACTGACTTACCAGCGGTTGCATAAACCGATTTCTTGATTGCGTGTAGTAGTTACACTTCTTAGCTGCTTCTAGGCCGATATTTGATTTCCGTCCTCAATTGCCTCAGGTAGTTTTAAATGTGATGACCGTTTTAAATGTGTTATCATACATCAAATTTAATACAGATGGCAGGTTTTAGTTGGACATCAAATTTAATACAGATGGCAGGTTTTAGTTGGAGGAAGACAGATGATGAAGGCTCGAGATGAACGCCCCCTTAAAAGAATGCCTTCAACATAATTATTGATATTTTGCATAATGAATTCTTCCATTATTCCCTAATGATTTAGCAAAGACTTGGAATATTTATGTCATCCTCGCTTGAGAATCTGTTGGTTTTGGCTGGAGTTTGAAGCAATTTTGGGGAGCCTCTTGTCGTCCATGTTGTTTATCTTGTTATTGTTGGGATTGGGTGGCCCAAAACACAAAAGTTAATCAACTAGAGAAAAAAGAGATACAACATCACACACAACACAATAAAGACAAATTTGGGGGCAATGGTATTCTTTATTGCTCAACCAATATGGTGGAGAAATGAATACAAGTCTCAAGGAGCTCCTCATGGGATTCTTCATTTAAAAAAGAGATTCTCAAGTGTTTCGAGGCATATTGAAAGCCAAATACTTGAGAAACCTCCGCCCAAATGAATGTGTTGTCACAACCCAACAATATCCGCAAGGTGTGTTGTCACAACCCAACAATATCCACCTTACAACAATTTCCTGATACCTTGCCCAATGAATCAAACATCACCTTCTTGCAAGTCAAGAGAAGCGAAACACCACCACAACTTCTCTAACAATACTTGTTGCATGAACATGTTTGCACAATTTACTCCAATATGGACCACTCCACCTCCACTAAACCAAATTAACCACAAACTAAATCGTTGCAACCACTGTAGGCGATACTCGTGCTTCTTAGATATTGAAGCACTCATTTCCATGCTCTTTACCTGGTTTTTCCATGTGTCTACTGACAACATCAACTGCGTGTGAAATATTTGAACATTCCATTGCAGTCATCAACCTTCCTACTGGATTTGCATAAGGTACACGAGACATATAATCCTTTCTTCCTTACTACTAGGACATAAACTTGAAGAAATCTTACAATGGAAAGCTAAAGGGATATTTTATTGGTTTCACAAAGTTCATACTAAACCTCATAAGTGAAAACCACAACTTACCATTTTTTTTTTGTCTTAGTCTACTTCTAGTCCCAAGTTTTTTTTGTTGCTCCTAGATCCTTCATCAAAAGTCCTAGCAAACTTAGCCTTTAACCTGCTGATGTCAACCATGCTTTGCTTACATCAATCATATCATCAACATAACACCAAGATAATGAATATGCCATAAACACATTGATCATACTAATTTCTTAAGAAAATTTGGCTCACCACAAAGGAATCAACCATCTTGTACCATTCTCTGGGTACCTTAGGCCATGCAATGATTCCATGAGTTTGCAAAAAAATATCTCTTTGTGATCCTGAACAACTTCTGATGGTACATATCTCTGCTACTGATAATTTCTGTGCAGTAGGATCCCACAATCTACATCCCATAACTCCATCACCATAACCAAAAAAGATATACAAAATTGTTTCGTTGACCAAATCCGACCAAGCCAGCCAAGTGAGCCTTCACCTCTCGCCTTCAGGCTAATTTCAATGGAATATCCAATCGATGGGCTCTAGAACTATGAGCTACCAAAAAACCACATGTGCACGAAACCACGAGTCATGTGCTAACTTCCCCTCCCCTTGGGGTTTCTCATGACCAAATCTAGCCAAACCTCCCTCAAAGTCAAAGTATCCGGGAATACCATATGCTCCTCCTATCACCTAGACAGTCTAGACTTTACCAATGACATTTCAAAAAATTGGGGCACGCATGTCTACCCAAGTCTTACAGTCGTATGCCCATTTACATAAAAAAATGATGTTAACTCCACCAAAAAACTTTGCATTCAAGACTTCACCATTGCTCCGACTCCTTGTGCATCTCTTCCTCTCGCTCCCTATGCATTCCTTCCTTGACAACCCATTGTCCTCAATGATAAAAACCACTTCCACCATCGTCGTTTCCTTGTCGTATCTCGTACACGGGTACCTACATGTCGCAGGCACATCATACATCCTGGTGCAGGACCTGCATCGTTCACGTCCAACCAGGGGGTTTCGCCCTATACACATTGCTAATGTGTATCCCCCATCTAGATGTTCATGATCAAAAGCCTCTTCCAGCTAGGGAATCTCCACCATGCACCTTTTCCCCCTCCACCAAAACACAATTCTTTGGCCAACTGGTCTGACTGTAGTGGCTAAAAATGAGAGCGGATATTTCAATTAACTTAGAAGATTTCTTCCTACCAAAAACATTTTGAATAATTTCTTTATTTTCTTGCAAGAACCACAACAACAACACCACCACCATGATGGCCAACAATCATAGGTCATCTTAAGTTTCTTATGCGAAACTGGAAGATCATACCCATATAGAGATTTCCTATTAAAAACACATCCCTACATAGACCCTTCATGTTGATGTCAAAGAAAACAATATTTATTTTCACATATCAATCATGGTGATCAATAACATCGAATCTTTGCAGAAACCAAATGTAGCACAGTGTCTTTCCAAGTTGTGGATCCATGATAAAACACATTGCCTCGAGCACGAACTAACTGCTTTGGGTTCAACCCTCCGTGCCTTCACTAGATAAAGACTTCACCTCTGCGCAGGCTTCCTCACCTTTCAACAAATGGTTGTTTTCCCTCTCTTCGCAGATGCGTCCACGGGTCCAAAAAGACACGTGGCCAGACAACCCTGTGTGTGGATCCTCTGCGAGTGGATTTCCATCAAATCGCGTCTGCTCCATGGATAGGATTTCCTCTGGACATGGGACAGACTCTCTAGATAGGCACGACCTCTCACGTCCCCGTACCGCATGCTTGGCAGCAACCAACGAACACAACTCCTCCTCACGTGGATCTACTCGGCCCCCTTCTCCCACTGCACATGTGAACCTTCCCTTTGGATTTAAAAAACCACTATTCGACCTCAACTCTGATACCACTTATTGTGATCAGGCAGCTTGTAACAAAAAAGTTAATCAACTAAAGAAAAAAAAGATATAACATCACACACAACACAACAAAGACAAATTTGGGGGTAATTGTATTCTTTAATGCTCAATGAATATGGTGGAGAAATGAATACAAGTCTCTTCCAGACATATTGAAAGCCAAAGCCAAATGATTGAGAAAATTTCGCCCAAAAAAATGTAACTATAATGTGTGTTGTAACAACTCAACAACTTAACAATTCTTGTACGTTAAGTATCTAGTCATAGCCAATGCATGTTCTCAATGGGGGAAAGACTTGCTTCTATGAGGAGGATAGGATAGGGTGTCTTTCCTTTAATTTGTGAGATTATAAGTTATGAAATTCTTTTGGATTTGCTCTATCTTTCTCTATGATTCTCTAGAAATACTACATCCCCAAACTTCACATCCATATTTAAGATGACATGAGTAAGGAGAGTCTTAAAGAGAGGAGTTTTTTTTTTATCACATAGCCAAAGGTTCAATTTACAATTGTTCTCAAGCCCATAATAAGCTTTCCACGCTTCATTTATCATTTTCTCAATACCATAGTTCCAATTGAACTTGTGATAAATATCGATTCTTAAAGATTTGTATGGAAACACTCCCTCAAAACTATTATTGTCATATACAAAAGTATCTTATGTAATTAATATGAATGAGACTTTGTGTATTGATATTAATTGATCCATCACAAATAATTTAATCTCACAAAAATAATGTTAGTGGTCATTGCAATAATATTTTTTTGGCAAGGAAAAGAACCTCTGTCGATAATTCTCCTCACTGGTACTAGTTTGAAGGGAAATCGGTTATTTTAAATTGGAATTTGATAAAATAACATTTTTAAATTAATAAATTTACAAATTTGAAATGTTAACATAGAATAATTTAGTTGCAATAAGGGTATTGGATTCAATTTTTCATTTAAAACAACAATTTTATCAAATCTAAAATTACAATTTTAGCAAATATTATATGAATTTATTTTGATGATAAAAATATAAAAAATGTTTCAATTAGTAAAATGTTTAGCCCTCTTAATTAAAAAGAATAATGATGAAACCTTAAACCATTATAGATTTCATCATTATTTTTTTTAAATTTATTATTGATAATGAAATTAATATTAGTTGACTTATTGAGAATGAAATTAATGTTAACAAAGGGCTTATTATGAGAATCAATTAACATTGTTTATTCTTTTAATTGATCACAAATTTATTATTATTCTTATTAAGTTTATTAGGTGGCAAAACCTATCATAATTCAATTATCAATTGACAACTAGTAAAATCATCCTTAACTACTATGACAATGAGTACAACCACCTTTGAATATTGGATCATCCTTAACAACTATGACAATGAGTACATCCACCTTTGAATATTGAACTGTTAACATGTTTCTTTACTTTTAAGAAATACTAACTCCTAATCAATTAAAATCAATTTTAACTAAATACCATTTAATAAACACTCCATATTACTTTAATTTTTAAATATATATATATATATATATATATATATATATATTTTTTTTTTAATAAAGGCACATTTGTTGCTCCTAAATTAACACGACCATATAAAAATGAAAAATGTTATAGGTTTGTCCTAAAATGAAAAATATGTTATTTGTTATAAGTATTTATTATTAATTAAAAAAAATCTAAAATAAAGAAAAATACCTTATTTGTTATTAATTTAAAAATATATAAGAAATAAAATAAAGAAAAATATTAGGGATACAAATATTAATATTGTCTAAATATTTTTTTATACAAGGAAAAGGAGTAAGATGAATTTGGTTTTTCATACCATGGAACATGTAGGGTTTTAAGAAATGTAATACACTCAATTGTGATAGAATTGTGTCTTTGGCTTTGATAGAGTTATTCCATGGAATATGTAGGGTTTTAAGAAATGTAATATATAGAATTGTGTTTTTGGCTTTGATAGAGTTATATGTCAATGTGTTATTGATTGATGTAACTAATAAACTTAGATTTATTTACAAGATCTAAAAATCATGCAAGCACATGAGAATGAAAAATAACTCTCTTTTATTCCTTCTCCATCCTAACTATTACAATGAAAGTTTAACCCCTTATAATTACTATCTCAGATTTTCAAAAACAACTAATTTCAGAAAAACAATTAATTTTATAAAAACAACTAATTTTAGGAAATTCTCGCATGACTTTAAAACTAACCAATAACTAAGAGCCAACTAGAGTGACACTATTTATCAGCTCGCTTTTCTGATTTGGTTCATAAACTAAGAAATAAACGATAATACAAAATTTAAAAATTTCCGTAAAAATACTAAAACCCCAATTTAAGGTATTATAAAACATTTGGCTCCGAAAAAGTGTCGAAACGATGTCCAATCTGAAGGATCATATTGACATGGCAGTGAACTCTTCGAGACACAATTCCCTGTAAAATTTCATCCCAAACGGATAACCGAGTCAAAATTTATGACCCTCAGAAATCCCTGCATCATTCTCCTCTGGTTGAAAAGAACGCTGCTCCTACAAGTTACTATCTTCAAACTGGTGCCACTTAATGTGATCTAGGTTCATCAAGTCCCCTTCTATAATCCATGTACTCTTTTTTGGTGCTTCTCCTTCCCACTGGACCAAATATCAGTTGAATTGGCTTTGCCGAGTATGAAGGGTCTTCTTATCTAAAATATGCACAATATTTTCCTTTTTTTTGCTCGGAATGACCTATTGCCAATCCACCTCCACCTCACTATCATCACTCATATTGTCCCCATGGAAGATATACAAATCAAAAACATTAAACACAAGAGAAATATCGAGATCAACTGGTAAATCGACCTTCTAAGCATTGTCGTTAATTTTCTTGAGAATATTGCAAGGACTAATTTTATTATATTTCAATTTGTGGTAGGTTCCTCTAAGAAACCGCTCTTTCTGTAAATGAACCATCACCAAATCACCTTCATTGAATACTTGGTATCATCGATGAACATCTTTTATAGTTTTTTTTTGTTCATTACTGGCTTGTAGTTTTTGTCTCACCTGTTGCTGCAACTGTTGAATGTGATCTGAAAATTCTTCCCCAACATCACTGATCCTATCCCCAAGTGGTTGCTGCACCAAATCTATGACACCAATAGGATTTCTACCGTAAACAACTTGAAATAAAAATTTACCTGTAAATCTATTGACTGAACTCTTGTAGGAAAATTATGCTTGAGGTAAAACCAAATCCCACTTCTTGGGATTCTCTCCAACAATGCTCTATAACAGGTTTCCCAAACTTTGATTTATTGGGCCTCGATTTTTCTATATGTTTGGGGGTGATAGGAACTGCTAAATCGTAATTTAGTCCCTATTTTCTTCTACAAAGTCCTCCAAAAATGACCCAAGAACTGAGTATCTCTATAAGAGGTAATGGTTTTTGGAACCCTATGCAGTCTAACAATTTTTGAAAAAAACAATTTGGCCACCCTCGATGCATCACTAGTTTTCTTGCAAGCAATGAAATGAGCCATTTTAGAGAACCTATCAACAACCAAAAAAATAGAATCATTACATTGTTGTGTGTTTGGGAGCCCCAACACAAAATCCATGCTCAGATCTGTCCATGGGCCTGTGGGTACTGGTAATTCCATATACAATCCTATGTTTTGGGAGTGTCCTTTAGCCATTTGACAAATCCTACACCGTGCCACATACCTAGTTATATCGTTTTTCATCTTCGACCAATAATACTTATCTTTCATTAAGGTCAACGTCTTATCCTTTCCAAAATGTCATGCCAAACCACTACTGTGAATTTCTCTGATAATATTTTCCCTCATTGAATCAATTGGAGTGCATAATTGTTTTCGTTTGAAGAGGTAGCCATCTTGCATAAAATATTCACCATGAGTAAAATCCATGTTCCCGACGAATGGATTCTTCAACTCTTCAAAAATCTCCCGAAAATCGTTATCAGATGCATAAATATCCTTTAATACAAAAAACCCAATTACTTCATTTTCCATGGTTTTCAAAAGAACAATGCATTGACTCAATTCATCTGTAACTTGATTCTGTCGTCCTTATTTGTGCATCAAAACAAAGGTGTAGCCTTGTAATAAAGAGACACATTTTGCATAAATTTTCACTAAATAATGCAATTGGTCTACATGCTTGGTTAAGTAGAACTCCAATGCCTCCATGTGAAGCATCACAATCTACCTCAAACACCTTATCAAAATCTGGTAAGGCTGATATGAGTGCTTCAATTACCTTCTTCTTTAGAAACTTACAACTTTCCCCAGCTTCATTGGTTAGCATGAATGTCTTGCCTTTGCTGCAATCTGTTATGGGTGCAACAATACTGCTACAATTTTGAATACATTTTCGGTAAAAGGTGTCCATCCCATGAAAACTTCTTACCTCTATTGTGCTCCTAGGACTAGGTCACTCCAACATTTATCTGACCATCTCTGAATCCATATTGACTCCTTCAACCGAGATGTCAAAACCCATAAATACCAAACTTTCTTGCAAAAACCTATATTTCTTCAGGTTTGCATAAAGCTGATGTTTTCTCAATGCATCTAATATAATTTTTGAATGTTGCAAGTGATCTTAATTGTTGTTACAAAAAATTAGGATGTCATCAAAATAAATGGAAACAAAATTACCAATATAAGGTCAAATCACAATATTAATTAACCACATGAAAATACTAGGTGCATTGGACAACCCAAATGGCAACACCATCCATTAATATAGTGCATCCATAGTCTTGAAGGCGGTTTTCCATTCATCCCCTTCACAAATCTGGATCTGGTGGTATCCACTTCACAAATAAATGTTACTAAAATATTTAGCTCCAGCTAGCACATCCATCATGTCGTCCAAGCGCGGTATAGGAAATTGATATTCGATGGTAATTTTATTGATTTCTCTGCTATCTCTGCACATCCTCCACGTATTATCCTTTTTGGAGTCAACAATGCTGGTACAACACAATGAATCGTGCTTTCTCTTACCAAACCTTTATTTATAAGTTCTGTCACTTGTTGGTTTAGCTTTGCATGTTGTGTAAGACTCATCCTATAGGTTTCCTGATTAGGTAAAGATGATCCTGGGATCATATCAATGTGATCTTGAATATCCCTCTTTGGTGGAAGACCATCAAGTAGTTCATTAGGGATACCATCAACATATTCTTCTAGTAACTTGGCCACTTCAATAGGAATTAGTACATCTTCCACGACTCCTTTTTGCACTATTAATGCATAGAAAAATTCTGTTTCCTTTGTTTCCTTAAAAAACTCTCTTTTCGACAACATATTCTTAGTTTTCCCCTTATCCTTAAGGGGCAATAAGATGAATTTATATCCATCCTTCCAAAAGGTGTAGGTATTCTTTCCTCCATCATGCATGACTTTTATGCCATATTGCTAAAGGCCTCCCCAATAACAAATGACATGCATCCATCATAATGACGTCATACCATACTTCATCTTTATAAGTCTTACCAATGGAAAACTTGATCAAACATATTTTATTAATGGTGACTTCATTCCCCTTTTTGAACCATGCAATTCAGTAAGGATGGGGATGCGTTTCACAACGTAATTTCAACTTATTTACCATCTCTTTGGAAACCATATTCTCACAACTGCCACTATCAACAACTTGACATACCTTTCCTCGTAAAGTGCATCTGGTTCGAAAAATGTTTGTCCAAAGCCAAGAATCTTCATTGTCACTACGCTTCCTTTGCTCTTTTTTTTGGAATCACCATTGAACTCTATATCACGAGACTCTCCCCCATATCAGGAGAGACTTTAGATTCATCTCCTTTTTCTTCATTTTCAGCTTGGACCAAGTTTAAACTAGGTTGTTTTCCTTACTTCGGCTCTTACATGTTATAATTTTGGCATTCAAATGGTTGATGACCCTCTACACCACACCTGAAACACACATAAGGTCCTCCTCTGCCACCACTGTAACATCTAACCCTATGAAATCCTCTTCCTCATGGCTAATTCGAGTTACCTTGTCAAGTATCTTCTTCTTTCTTAGCTTCTTAGGATGATTTTCCTCTGCCATAGTTAAAACCACCCCATGAGGTAGACGATGTACCCCTCCTTTCTCCTCTATTCCTTTGAGAAAATTGTCGATTTGTTTTTCCTTGACCTTTAAGGCTAATTGGTATGCGTCTTCCACGCTGCGAACCCTATGTATGCTCAATTCATCTTGAATATAAAATTTTAAACAATTCACATACCTTGCAACCAGTTGCTCATCAGTTTCCTGGTGATCCACACAAATGGACAACTGATAAATTGTTTGTGAGTTCCTCCATGATGGACATGTTTTTCTTAAAGTTTTGAAATCTATGAAAAAGGGTTTGGGCATAGTCCAGAGGCAAACAAATTTCTCACAATTTTTTTTCATCTTGCTCCAAGTCCTAATTTTGTCTTTTCCTATTTTTTCTTTGTCTTTCTGCACATGATCCCACCAGGTCATGGCGTGACCCTTCAACTTGGTGCATAAAAATTTGACCTTCTTTTCCTCTCTCATCGACTTCCATTAAAAAAAAAAACCATGGCGTTCATTCAATCTATTAACTCCTATAGTTTAAGACTCCTTGCATATTCTGAAACTTCCATTTTGATTCCATCATTTCTCCCTTTTAGAGCCCTAAGAATACTCTCTTTAAAAGTCACACACTGTAATTTCTCTTCTCCATGTTCTGTATGTTGATCTACATCTCCTCGGACTATACCCTCATTAGACACTTCTGTTTGTTTTATTCTCTGACTATCCAACATGTTTGTAAGATCTTATACTTTCCTTTGAAGGTTTTTCATATCTCTATGCATCTGAGAAAGATACCATGCTCTTCCTCTTCCTCTCCCACCCATCTTCCTGCTCTGATACCAGATGATGTAACAAATAAACTTGGATTCATTCACAAGATCTAAAAACCATGCAAACACACAAGAATGGAAAACAACTCTCTTTTATTCCTTCTCCATCCTAACTATTACAATGGAACTTCAACCCCTTATAACTACTATATGAGATTTTCGAAAACAACTAATCTTAGAAAAATAACTAATTTTAGAAAAACAACTAATTTTAGGAAATTCTCGCATGACTCTAAAACTGACCAATAACTAAGAGCTAACTAGTGATACACTATTTGTCAACTCGATTTTCTGATTAGGTTAATAAACTAAGAGATAACTGATAATTAAAAATTAAAAAATTCTCGTAAAAACACTAAAACCCCAATTTGAGGCCTTATATGAAGGATTTTGGCCACCAAAAAGTGTTGAAATGATGTCCGATTTGAAGGATTAGATCGATATGAAAGTGAACTCTTTGAGACACAACTTGTTGGGCTCTAAATATGTCCTAAAAACAACCTCTATGCATCATCCAGAGGTAAGCACTGGCACAAGCATTTTACTTGTTGCCTACGTAGGTTCTTACCTTCCGTTTTCAATACCCAACCTCTAGAGATGCAACAGTTATAAATGAACAACAATCGTAAAGGGAGTGACAATTGTTATATTCAAATGAACGACACTTCCTATAAAGGGAACAACAATCGTAAAAGGAACGACAATTGCTCCATTCAAATGAACAACAACGATACTCAAAGGAACAACAGTCGCGCGAAGGGAACGACAGTTGTTCCGTTCAAATGAACAACAACCACACTCAAAGGAACAACAGTCGCATGAAGGGAATGACAGTTGTTCTATTCAAATGAACAACAACTACACTCAAAGGAACAACAGTCGTTACATTAGGCTGAACTAATGTTGAATTAATTCCATTGTAGTATTTGCCCAACTATTTAATTTGTCAACCTGAGGAAGTCTTTTATTTCAAAGTTACCGTGCACAATATATGCAAGCAACAAATTCCAACTAACACTATTATCTATTTAATAAAATAAAATACATAACTTAAAATCAATCAAATCCGCTCTTGCTTGAAAATACACTCAGCTGAAATAAAATCACTACCACACTCTTACATAAAATAAAGGAGTATTAACAAAATGGAGTAACAACAACACGAATTGAATCTTACTATAACAATAATCTAATAAACAACACACAAGTGTAAGCATTGATCAACTAATCATAAACCAAGATAAATTAAGACAATGAAAATAAAAATACAAATAAATGAATAAGACCAACACATACCAGATTGAGGGGGCCCTGCCTCACCTAGCATGCATGGCCAATAGACTTACAAGATTAAGAGAAAGTTGCACATAATTGCAGATCCATCTGCTCCTTTGTATTATTGAAGAAAACTCAGAAATTACATAAGTTCAGCTCTTTCTTACAAATAAATTCTATATAATCTCATGAATGACCTCTCTTGATTGAAGAGGTCTTATTTATACAAATAAAATCCCCAAATCCTTGGGTTGCTCAAACAAATTGCTAAGTTTAGAGAACCGACCGCAACTGTAAATATGGAAAAATATCCTTTTAAAGAACCATCGATTTCTCTCAAACTGTAGCTCCAATTAGAAAACGACTTTTAATAAACTCAATTGGGACCATTCTAAACAAAACCCATGTCTCGGATTTTCAAGATTCATCCTCATATGCTCACAATATTCCACACAAATTTGTCTCTCTTTATCTGCCACGTTTTTCACTGAAAACAGTTAACCACGATCTGGACTCACATGTGCCACTTGGAGGTTGGAACCTTGACTGCTGCAACTATTGCTACACAAAATCACTCGTCAAACCATCGTCAGAAAAATCATGTATAATAGTTTTTAATTCATTAAAAATGAAGGAAGAATAATCATTATTAACCACTAAAGCATAACAGGAATAATATGTCATTTTATGAGAAGTCATAGCAAATGTATGGCAAATGGAATGATAAATGAACGATAATATGAAGAAGAAGAGATGGAATGGATGTCTATAGATGATGAGAATATGGACAAATATGTGACCCAACACAACTCCATATAAAATTTTATCCCAAACGGATAACCTAATCAAAAGTTACGACCCTCGAAAATCCTTACATCATTCTCCTCTGGTTGAAAAGAATGCAGATCTTGCAAGTTATTGTATTCAAACTATTTCCACTTAACAAGATCTAGGTTCAAAAAGTCTCCCTCTGTAATCCATGTTCTCTCTGCTAGTGCTATGCCTTCTCACTGGACCAAATATCGGTTGTATTGGCCTTGCTGAGTATGAAGGGTCTTCTTATCTAAAATATGTGAAATATTTTACTTTTTCTTTCTCGGAATGGTCTATTTCCAATCCACCTCCGCCTCACTATCATCACCCATATCGTCCCCATGGAATATATACAAATCTGAAATGTTAAACAAACGGGAAATATCGATATCAACATGTAAATCGACCTTAGAAGCATTTGCGTTAATTTTCTTGAGAATCTTGCAAGGACCAATTTTCATATACTTCAATTTGTGGTAGGTTCCTCTAGGAAACCACTCTTTTCATAAATAAACCATCACCAAATCACCTTCACTCTATACCTGGTATCATTGATGAACATCTTTTATAATTTTGTTCTATTCATTATTGGCTTGTAGTTTTTGTCTCACCTGTTGCTGCAACTATTGAATGTGTTCTGCAAATGCTTCCCTATCATCATTGGTCCTATCACTAAGTGGTAGCTGTACCAATTCTAGGACACTCATAGGATTTCTACCATAAACAACATGAAATGGAAATTTACCTGTAGATCTATTCACTGAACTATTGTAGGAAAATTCTGCTTGAGGTAAATTCAAATCCCACTGCTTGGGCTTCTCTCCAACATTGTATGTAGAATGTTTCCCAAAATTTGATTTACTACCTCGGTTTTCCCATCTTTTTGGGGGTGATAG
>JZKD02S1781120.1:237118-264883 GCA_000966675.3 Picea glauca | reverse complement strand
AAAATACGTCTATTCAAAACCATTTTAACGAGTGTGACAAAGACAAGATCACTTGAAAATATTTTCAATTTTAAGGAGTCTGAAAAGAGCTTAACTATGGACTCACAGCCTTTTTTTGGATTTAGTCCCCTTAGCTTGAAAAAGTATAAAATTTACTTAGGAGAACTCTCCTGGTGAGACAAATATCCTGAGGTGTACCTTTTTTCTCCGTAATCTACAAGACGGAAAAAGGGGTAAACTCATGCCAGTAGATGTTTTTCTAGACCAATTTAACGAGTGTGAAAGAACAAGGTCACTCGGTGACATTTTCAATTTTAAGGAGTCTAAAAAGTCCTTAACTATGGACTTTGTGTGGGATGTTCTTCTAGACCAGTTTAATGAGTGTGAAAGAATGAGGTCACTCGACGATCTTTTCAATTTTAGGGAGTCTAAAGAGAGCTTAACTGTGGACTTCGTGGGGGTTCATTTTTCGTAAATTTAGTCCCTCAAGCCCGAAAAAGGGTTAAACTTATACCTGAGAATACTCTTCAAGTGAACCGAAGTTCCTAAAGTATACCTTTGTTCGTAAAATTGACCATCCGGACCGAAAAAGGGGTAAACTACCACCGGAAAGATGTGCCTTCAAGTTTTATTTTGGCAAGCATGAAGGGAAACAAGATCGCTCGACAATATTTTCATGTTTAGAGAGTCTGAAAAGGGCTTAAAGAAGACTCCAAGAGGCTACTTTTCTCAAGTAATCTCGACGAGATCACTTGTACCAAGAGAGGGAATAAAGGGATCCCATTCCCCCATTGGATAAACCAACGGATCAATTGTCGAGACCATGTCTCGAGAAGGAAAACATGAGTGAACAAGTTTCCGCTCGGGAGCAATTGAACATCGAGGATAAAATGCCACATAATTAACCAATGGCGAGGTAGAGTCTACACGAACATAGGGAACATATAAAGGGGTAGCCTGAGCTAACGCCGAATTAGGATGTTGATTATCATATGCCAGCTGGTCAATAGTGACAATGCTTCCATTATGAGGTAAATGCATCACCCAGAAGAGCGTAGACACCACAACATTCATAGCATATACATAATTATGTCCGAGAAGCATATTGAAATCTAACAGGCCTTGCACCACTATAACATCAACAAGGACAATCTTCCCACCTAACGAGATAGGCAACTGAGGAAGAACCCTCAAATATTCACTAGGACGTCTGTCAAAATCCAACAACTCATGCAAAGCAGACACAAGCTCGGGAGATCCTAAGACTTTCCAAACCGAGGAGGATAAAATAATTATAGAGGCTCCTTCATCCACAATACATCAATAAATGTTTGTTGAATTAAATTCAATCCTTATTTGAAAAGGTGTAGAAGAAGGAAGGCGAGGCTCAACAAGGTCATTCCAATCAAAGGAAACCATCCTAGGGCTTGGAGGGGGTGTGCTCGAAGCGAGAGGAATGCCCCCTTGTTCTGAAAGTATTGAACTGGAAATGCTAAAAACATAGTCGGTAGACACATCACCCCCCAAGAGAAGAGTGGGATCAGCTGAAGATTGCATCGGCATGACCACTTTGGTAGACTCAACACTCCCCAAGAGAAGAGTGGGATCAGTCGAAGATTGCATTGGCGTGACCACATTCTTAACCATTGGTTGAATAGGTTGTGGGACAACATGGTCTACAGGAAAATCACCCCCTAAAATAGGAGTGGGATCAGTCGAATATTGCATTGACATGACCACTTTCTCAGCCATTGATTGAATAGGCTACAGGACAACATGGTCTAAAGGAACATCACCCCCTAAAATAGGAGTGGGATCAGCCGAAAATTGCATCGGCGTGACCACTTTCTCAACCACTAGTTGAATAGGCTGCGAGGAAACCTCGGAAGACTTAGAATCAAAAGAGCTTGTAGACAAAGACCACAATCTTTGTACCTCTAAAAGGACGGGGAATAAATGAGTAAGGTGATATCCCATGCAAATATGACAAGGGAACTTAGGCTTATGTCCTATCCGTCTAGGTTTTTCAATAGAATCAATGCCCCCAACATGAATAGAAGTGCCTAGTTGCACATCTCCCACATGAATTGCAGAGGTTGGTGATGGGTCAATAACATGACTCGCAAAGGCTACAGACATATTACTGGTATGACTAGCAGTGATTGGACTTTTTCCCCCAACATGACCTGCAGAGGCTAGGTGCTTTCCCCCAACATGACTTGCAGAGGCTAGGTGTTGGTCTTCAACATGACTTGCAGAGGTTGAGGACCTATCTCCAACATGACTCATAGAGGTTGGTGATTTCTTCTTCATATTATTCCTCTTTCTATTTAGTTTAAACTTTCAGTTACTAGTAACTGTACTTTCACCAGAGGCGGGAGAAGGAGGAGGAGAATACTTTGTTGACGAAGGAACATCAACATGATTCCCATGACATTAAGTGCTTAATTGAGAAGCGTCAAGAACATTCAGGACATTTGGAATGGTACCCAACCAAACCGGTAGTCCCACATTCAACCCAGGAATGTACAAAGTGGCCATCAAAGGGACACCAACGTTTCTGGAGAAAGGAAAAGCACAAGAATCCCCTTGCGAAGGGGTTCCTTGGTTGGTATCGTCAGGAACTTTAGTGATGAAGATATTATGCACAGGTTCTCCCCTTACGGGATCATTCAAGTCTATAAAATTATCACACACTAACTCTGGCAAACCAATGGTATAAAAACAACACCTATAGAGATGTGGCTCCACGTTTCTAAGCGAAAGACCAAACAAATCCTCATGACTGACGGAGTGGGCGGTCTACCACCTTAGGTGAGAGACCCAAAGAAATAACTGAATAAATCATTATGGAAAACTAGGGAGCACAGAGCACACACTAGAAAAATTCCTATAAGATAAAGCAAGCAAACCATTATTTAATTGGAACAACAGTTACGCCAACCAACACTAGAGAAACTTACCGGTGCAAGTGCAACTTGAACACAAAATCATCCTCTGGGTATACTTTGCAAAGTGTGACTTGACGTCTTCCCTAGGTATCGCGGTATATCCCCGTAGTCACCCATGTAAGTCCCTAGAATGTAGGCAACTAAGTTTCCAACTCACAAATAGTCACCAGGAGGGTACAGTCGACAGTCGGGTGGACCGCAATGACCAAGATAACAAGTCTAAAATCTATCGAGGGTATCGAAAGAAAGTGGTCCGGAAGACAACTGAGGATCTCTAACGGATTCGAGGTCCATGAAGCTCCGTAGGAAAATGTGAGTAATAGTATCCCACGACGGATCCTCAATATGTGTTCCCCACTACGTTTACTCTGGCTTTGGAGGGGTTATCTTCAATGCCTTTCGGCATGCGACATCATGTTTATCCCCTATGTTAGAGGGGGGTCCCAGATAACTTTCACGTCGCTAAACTTTAACACTCCCTAACTCAAACTCCAATGTTTGTTTAATGGCCTTGACGAGTTTCCTCTCCAACCTAATTCAAGGCCCTAACCCTAAACTAGTTGATTGACCCTACAAACATAAAAGTCTAGTTAATTTTAGGTTTAGTGTTCGTTTTAATGGCTTGATTAACTCAAAAGGTGTAGTAGTGTAATTGATGTTGTTAAGACTCTTGCAACAAAAAAAATGAAACTTACAAAAACACTAGCAAAGAAGGATTATCTTTCTTATTTTTCTTTTGAAATGATTTCAAGATGAGAAGAAAACACAACACTATGCTAATTTATTTTTCTTTTTTGGAAATTCTTTAAACAGGAAAAACTTGAAATAAATAAAAACTTGAAATAAATATTTTTTTATCTTTTCTTTAAAGAAAATGAAAGGGGGGAAAGAACTACAAGACAAGACTGAAACTGACCTTTGGCCCACTGCGAATCGTAGGGAGTCACTAAAGACACCAAACAAGTTGATCAACAATTCAAATACTCGCCTAAAACCCTTTCAGAAGTAAACACAAGAAATCTTCAAAAAGACAAGCAAACTGACATCTAACCCAAGCTATGAATGTAAAAACAGAGACATTGAACTCTGTCAAGAAACCCTGAGAAGTAAAACCTCAATTAGAGAAGAGGTTGACTGCCTCTTCTTAAAAACAACTTCTTGACACATGTATGCTATTGATGCTTAAGAAACCTACATATGTACATGGGTTGTCTATAAAGTAGGGCGCGTATGTACGCGTGTTGTCCCACAGAAGGGTGCGCACACCTCTGTAATTTCTCAAAAAAGAAATAAACAGACAAACTAACAGGGCAGGGATAACTGGTATGGCACCAAGAGGTGACCAAAATCCTTTAAAAGACTCAGCAGACTCAACAGAAACTCAAAAGGTATAAAACCAATCAAACACCGAAAAAATCCCTTAAAACCCTAGAGGCTTCCTCAGTACGGTAGCGAGTTCTGCTAGCGGGAAAAGCCCCCTTATGGCTACACCAGGTTTTACAATGTAGGTAGATCAATAATTGTTTAAAAGTCTCCTACTTCTCTAACTACCCCAAACATACCCCAGACTTATGCAAGAAAAGTAAAATGAGAAGGATCTGGTAACTGTACCTTTACTCCACGTCCGGTGTAGATCCTCTTACGCTTGATAGCTTTGCTGACTGAAAACCTTCTCCCAAAGGTTGGACTGCATTTAAATACATATAAACAGAAAACTATAGGCATACATAAATAAGGGTTAGATGTTAGAATAAAAACATATAACAAATAAAAACATTCGACACATCATGTTTTGGGACAAGAAAAGTACTTCTTTTATTGATAATACAATGATCACTTACGACCAAAGTCGGCTACTTCTCCTCGAACCTGGTCCGGGCTCCTCTTCACAAAGCTCCAAGTGCACCTCTGTGTATCTTTCTCCTCTCAACCTCTCTCTAGGGAAATGTAATGGGTTTATGATGGAGGAAAAAGGGCAAAATGGGGAATTCTGAGGCAATTCTCACAAGATGGATGCAATTTATTGGGGCAAGGAGGGGATGTGAAACGGGAAGAGTTTCACTGTTCTCATTTATAGATGTGGAATGAGAGCCCAACACCTCATTTTATATGACAAAAGGATGTATGTTCGTTTGGGTGACAGGCTATAGGTGGTGGATTAGTTGGGAAACTACCCAATATCCCATAATCTCAATGAATTCCTTGAAAAAATTTAAATTGAAACTTTTGCAAGTATACGCGGGTTGTAGTGGTGCAACTAGCATACGTATGCGGGTTGTAGTGGTGCAGCAAGCGTATGTACGCGGGAAGTATTGGTGCAGGGTGCGTACATATTCAAAAAATGAGTTTTTAAGAAGAGAAACTCAGTGATGGCTTGGAAAAAATAGCAATTAAGAGGGCCAAGTGCCAGGTATTCATGTATGGAGAAATTTAGGTCTATAACACCAGGACTTTTACAACCATTAGCCATTCCAAGTTAGCATTGGGAGGAGGTTTCCATGGATTTCATCACAGGGTTACCAAATTCTGAAGGAAAGAGTGTCATCATGGTGATTGTTGATAGACTTACCAAGTATGCACACTTCTGTGCACTCTCTCATCCTTTCAAAGCCAGTACAGTTGCTACTGCATTCATGGAGACAGTTCAAAAGATAAATGGAATCCCAAAGATTATTGTAAGTGACAGACATCCCATCTTCACTGGACATTTTTGGACAAAATTATTGTCTTGTTTGGGTACTCAATTGGCTCATAGCTCATACTATCATATTCAATCTGATGGAAAAACTGAGATAGTGAACAAATGTCTGGAAGGTACCTTTGTTGCTTTGTCTATGATAAACAAACACAATGGTTCAAGTGGTTACGCTTGGCAGAAGGGTGGTATAACACTTCCTTTCATACTGCAACAAAAATGACACCATTTATGGTGCTTTATGGATATCACCCACCTTCCATCACTTTTTTCTCTAAAATAAAAATATAAGATTCAAGTAGTGGAAGATCACATCGAGCATCAACAACAAGTTCTCCAACTCTTAAAGGACAACCTGGCCATGGCACAGAATCGCATGAAACAACAAGCAGATCAACATCGTACTGAAAGAAGTTTTGAATAGGGGATTGGGTATTTTTAAGAATACAACCATACAAACAGATGTCCCTCAAGCAAGCTAAGAATAATATTAAATTATCACCGAAGTATTATGGCCCTTATAAGGTGTTGCAAAAGATTGGTACTATGGCATACAAATTGGAGCTTCCTGCATCTTTGCGAGTACACCGAGTTTCCATGTTTCATGCTTAAAGAAGGTTATAGGTGACAAGATCCCAGTTCAAAATATATTGTCAGAACTTGATGAGGAAGGAAAAATCATATTGGAGCCTGAAGCTATCATTGACACAAGAATTATCCAACTGAGGAATAGATCAATTTCAGAGTATCCCGTTAAGTGGAAGAAACTACCTATTGAAGATTCCACGTGGGAACATGAGTCTTTTATACAAAAGCATCTAGAACTACTCAGGCGTTGAGGACAACACTTGTATGGAGGGGAGGGGCATGTTAAGCCCTAAATCATGGCACATTACCCCTTAATTGGGGTATATTACATTAGTATTGTTATTTTATTTATGTCGGCTTGGGTCCATTAGTTGTAATTGTACCTCCTAGTCTCCTATATATACCAAAGAGACGTTTTTCTTTTGGAATCATCTTGTATTTGTGAATTCATATAATGTATAAGGAGGTTGCCACCTTGAAGATGTTTATTATCTAAATTTCTCTCTTTGTCAAAGAGTTGAGTACTTATTCTGGGGTTTTTATGCTATTTTGATATTTGGTTCTTAACATATTATCAGAGAAATTCATAGTAGTGGTTTGGTAGGACATTTTGGAAAGGATAAGATGTTAATCTTAATCAAAGATAAGTATTACTGACTGAATATGAAAAAGGATATAACCAAGCATGTGCCACAGTATAGAATTTGTCAAATGGCTAAAGGACACTCCCAGAAACCAGGGTTGTATATGTCATTACCAGTGCCCACAAGCCCATGGACAAATATGAGCATGGATTTTTTGTTGGGACTACCAAACACATAGCGAGGTAATGATTATATTTTTGTGGTTGTTGATAGGTTCTCTAAAATGGCTCATTTCATTGCTTGTAAGAAAACTAGTGATGCATCGAGGGTAGTCGAATTGTTTTTTTTCAAAAATTGTTAGATTGCATGGGGTTCCAAAAACCATTACCTCCGATAGAGACACTCGTCTCTTGGGTCATTTTTGGAGGATTTTTTGGAAGAAAATGGGGACTAAATTACAGTTCAATAGTTCCTATCACCCCCAAAAAGATGGGAAAACCGAGGTAGTAAATCAAATTTTGGGAAACATTCTACATACAATGTTGGAGAGAAGCCCAAGCAGTGGGATTTGAATTTACCTCAAGCAGAATTTTCCTACAATAGTTCAGTGAATAGATCTACAGGTAAATTTCCATTTCATGTTGTTTATGGTAGAAATCCTATGAGTGTCCTAGAATTGGTACAGCTACCACTTAGTGATAGGACCAATGATGATAGGGAAGCATTTGCAGAACACATTCAATAGTTGCAGCAACAGGTGAGACAAAAACTACAAGCCAATAATGAATAGAACAAAATTATAAAAGATGTTCATCAATGATACCAGGTATAGAGTGAAGGTGATTTGGTGATGGTTTATTTATGAAAAGAGTGGTTTCCTAGAGGAACCTACCACAAATTGAAGTATATGAAAATTGGTCCTTGCAAGATTCTCAAGAAAATTAACGCAAATGCTTCTAAGGTCGATTTACATGTTGATATCGATATTTCCCGTTTGTTTAACATTTCAGATTTGTATATATTCCATGGGGACGATATGGGTGATGATAGTGAGGCGGAGGTGGATTGGAAATAGACCATTCCGAGAAAGAAAAAGTAAAATATTTCACATATTTTAGATAAGAAGACCCTTCATACTCAGCAAGGCCAATACAACCGATATTTGGTCCAGTGAGAAGGCATAGCACTAGCAGAGAGAACATGGATTACAGAGGGAGACTTTTTGAACCTAGATCTTGTTAAGTGGAAATAGTTTGAATACAATAACTTGCAAGATCTGCATTCTTTTCAACCAGAGGAGAATGATGTAAGGATTTTCGAGGGTCGTAACTTTTGATTAGGTTATCCGTTTGGGATAAAATTTTATATGGAGTTGTGTTGGGTCACATATTTGTCCATATTCTCATCATCTATAGACATCCATTCCATCTCTTCTTCTTCATATTATCGTTCATTTATCATTCCATTTGCCATACATTTGCTATGACTTCTCATAAAATGACATATTATTCCTGTTATGCTTTAGTGGTTAATAATGATTATTCTTCCTTCATTTTTAATGAATTAAAAACTATTATACATGATTTTTCTGACGATGGTTTGACGAGTGATTTTGTGTAGCAATAGTTGCAGCAGTCAAGGTTCCAACCTCCAAGTGGCACATGTGAGTCCAGATCGTGGTTAACTGTTTTCAGTGAAAAACGTGGCAGATAAAGAGAGACAAATTTGTGTGGAATATTGNGGCTTGGGTCCATTAGTTGTAATTGTACCTCCTAGTCTCCTATATATACCAAAGAGACGTTTTTCTTTTGGAATCATCTTGTATTTGTGAATTCATATAATGTATAAGGAGGTTGCCACCTTGAAGATGTTTATTATCTAAATTTCTCTCTTTGTCAAAGAGTTGAGTACTTATTCTGGGGTTTTTATGCTATTTTGATATTTGGTTCTTAACATATTATCAGAGAAATTCATAGTAGTGGTTTGGTAGGACATTTTGGAAAGGATAAGATGTTAATCTTAATCAAAGATAAGTATTACTGACTGAATATGAAAAAGGATATAACCAAGCATGTGGCACAGTATAGAATTTGTCAAATGGCTAAAGGACACTCCCAGAAACCAGGGTTGTATATGTCATTACCAGTGCCCACAAGCCCATGGACAAATATGAGCATGGATTTTTTGTTGGACTACCAAACACACAGCAAGGTAATGATTATATTTTTGTGGTTGTTGATAGGTTCTCTAAAATGGATCATTTCATTGCTTGTAAGAAAACTAGTGATGCATCGAGGGTAGTCGAATTTTTTTTTTTCAAAAATTGTTAGATTGCATGGGGTTCCAAAAACCATTACCTCCGATAGAGACACTCGTCCCTTGGGTCATTTTTGGAGGATGTTTTGGAAGAAAATGGGGACTAAATTACAGTTCAATAGTTTCTATCACCCCCAAAAAGATGGGAAAACCGAGGTAGTAAATCAAATTTTGGGAAACATTCTACATACAATGTTGGAGAGAAGCCCAAGCAGTGGGATTTGAATTTACCTCAAGCAGAATTTTCCTACAATAGTTCAGTGAATAGATCTACAGGTAAATTTCCATTTCATGTTGTTTATGGTAGAAATCCTATGAGTGTCCTAGAATTGGTACAGCTACCACTTAGTGATAGGACCAATGATGATAGGGAAGCATTTGCAGAACACATTCAATAGTTGCAGCAACAGGTGAGACAAAAACTACAAGCCAATAATGAATAGAACAAAATTATAAAAGATGTTCATCAATGATACCAGGTATAGAGTGAAGGTGATTTGGTGATGGTTTATTTATGAAAAGAGTGGTTTCCTAGAGGAACCTACCACAAATTGAAGTATATGAAAATTGGTCCTTGCAAGATTCTCAAGAAAATTAACGCAAATGCTTCTAAGGTCGATTTACATGTTGATATCGATATTTCCCGTTTGTTTAACATTTCAGATTTGTATATATTCCATGGGGACGATATGGGTGATGATAGTGAGGCGGAGGTGGATTGGAAATAGACCATTCCGAGAAAGAAAAAGTAAAATATTTCACATATTTTAGATAAGAAGACCCTTCATACTCAGCAAGGCCAATACAACCGATATTTGGTCCAGTGAGAAGGCATAGCACTAGCAGAGAGAACATGGATTACAGAGGGAGACTTTTTGAACCTAGATCTTGTTAAGTGGAAATAGTTTGAATACAATAACTTGCAAGATCTGCATTCTTTTCAACCAGAGGAGAATGATGTAAGGATTTTCGAGGGTCGTAACTTTTGATTAGGTTATCCGTTTGGGATAAAATTTTATATGGAGTTGTGTTGGGTCACATATTTGTCCATATTCTCATCATCTATAGACATCCATTCCATCTCTTCTTCTTCATATTATCGTTCATTTATCATTCCATTTGCCATACATTTGCTATGACTTCTCATAAAATGACATATTATTCCTGTTATGCTTTAGTGGTTAATAATGATTATTCTTCCTTCATTTTTAATGAATTAAAAACTATTATACATGATTTTTCTGACGATGGTTTGACGAGTGATTTTGTGTAGCAATAGTTGCAGCAGTCAAGGTTCCAACCTCCAAGTGGCACATGTGAGTCCAGATCGTGGTTAACTGTTTTCAGTGAAAAACGTGGCAGATAAAGAGAGACAAATTTGTGTGGAATATTGCGAGCATATGGGGATGAATCTTGAAAATCCGAGACATGGGTTTTGTTTAGAATGGTCCCAATTGAGTTTACTAAAAGTCGTTTTCTAATTGGAGCTACAGTTTGAGAGAAATCGATGGTTCTTTAAAAGGATATTTTTCCATATTTACAGTTGCGGTCGGTTCTCTAAACTTATTATCTTATTATCTTATAATAAGATAATAAGATTGGTTCAGTTATCTTATTATCTTATCTTATTAACACTTATACTTTAACAGTTATCTTGTTAATATAAGTGTTAATATCAGATAACACTTATCAAATATTATCTTATTATCTTATGCCTGATTGTGTTCATGCTCATTTCCTTGTATACAATTCTAAAAAAAAACAAATTCAAGGATTTATATTTCTGTATTTTGTAACTTTTTAGCTAAAGTTGCATATATGGGATCTACTACATGCTTCGATTATATTTCCATGTCCATAAGATAAGTTTTTGTTGGAAACATAATAATGATTTGTTAGTTTTATTAAATGTTTCATCACAAAAATGTTTAAATTTGACCATATGAATTTATTTTGGCAACATCGAATGTGAAAGTCTAAATATATTAAGGAATATTCCATTCACAATTAATGATCAAGTGACAAAAATAGAGCAATCATGTCATGCATGTTTCTTTTTACCTGACTAACATTACTTACAATTGGAGACTATAAGCTATAAGCAAAGAAACATTAAGGCTCTTTTAAATGATAGTGCTCCAAATATATGGAAGCCACAATGGAAACATACATCATTTAAGGATGTTGATTGGATAGCACAAGAAATGTACTATTCATTTACGTCATTTGGAGAGCTTATCTATCTTATTGTCTCTACGCCCTTACATCTATTTTCCCCTTGCAATTTCTTACCGCCATAACTTGTTAAAGGAAACCAATGCATCAATAATTTTAAAATAACTTGTTGACAAGTGGAAAAACATAGGGAATGTCATCAGTTGCACATAGACTCTTGTTATCACAAAATATAGCACTTGTGGAAAGCCTTCACAAGATGCTAAACCAATGTAACATATGGGAGTAATTTCCATTGTCACATAGGCAAGTGCTTCCCTCGTTTTAGGGATGGATAAGGATCCAACACAAGGGAGGCTTCCCTTGCAACCTTAAGGGATCCTATGTCAAGCTAAAGGCAAGTCTACGACCCCGACTTATATTGGTTGCTTGATTGGCTAGGTCAAAGGCAGGGTTAGATTAAGTGAGTTGATAAGTGTGTGTGTGTGAGAGAGAGAGAGAGAGAGAGAGAGAGAGGTGTTTCTAAGGTGAAATAGGAGATATACCACAATCAATGGATCACCTAAAGGCCACAAAACACTAACAATCAAAGAAAAACGTATGGTTGTAGAAAAAATTGAATAAGAAATGAAATACTTCAGCATGTAATAGTTTTACGACAAAGACAAATAAATAGTCCAAATTAGTGGAATGCAATGAGAAATGAGTGCCAAATACTAAGTAAAATAGTAGTAAGCCATTCAAGAATGCTTGCAATGAGTTAGAACATGAAACTATGAAATTAATCAAGCCCTAATGGCTAAAAATGCATAAAATTGAAGCAATGACTATGTTATATGATGAATTAAGGTAATTAGTGCAAGATGTTAGGCTAAGGATGTGAATAATCATTATGCAATGCAAATTTTCCACAAATCATTGAGAGGGAGAGATTAAGCTAAGCTAAGGTTTTATTATCACTTGTAAGTAAATACACTAGTGTAGTTTCTCTCCTTGGGAAAATGGAGTCAATGCAACACATTCAATGGAGGAAAAATGCAAGAGAAGACATGAAGACTTAAAACCCTAGGATTATCCACTCATAAGCCTAGGTCAAGCCTTCTAGGAAATAAACCCTAGGGTTTATCCTCTCATAAACCCTAGGTGTCATCCTACTTCTTCTCTAGCATCTAGCATTGATATTAGGTGGAAACTAGGCCAAACCCTAAAATTTATCGTCTCATAAACCCTAGGTTTCAACCTCAAAGACAAGCTTAGGGGGATGTACTCTTAAAATCCCTACTCTTGACCTTCTATGCTTCAAAAAAATTAAGATGGATAAAACAAGGGAAGGGGATAAACAATCTTAATCCTTCCTTAGGGTTTCAACAAAATTATTCAAGTAAAACTAGGATAACATGCAATTATTACCAATCTAATAGAGAATTCACCAAAATATTCCAAGAACAAACACTTAAATTTGAAAAGAGCACTTACTAGCCAAGTCACTATGCATGAGGAAACTCTAGTTTTATGAAAATCCACCATAAAAAGAAAAAGTATGCACAATATCACTCCAAAAGTGTGCACAGGAGCTTCATGATGAGATAAGAAGAGAAGAATACAAGTTGTAATGATTCTCACATGTGGTGAGTTATGATTTTTCAATGAGGTAATGCTAGCCCCTTTATATGAGGCAAACCTAATGTTAACCCCTCAAAGCCCAAAAAAATACAAATGATCCATGATACAAGTGAGATAGGTCATGGTCGACCCCTCAAATAATCTCAAAGAATAATAATACATACTAATACACCAAAACGTCTCCTCGAATATCACACATGTGGGTGTAAGAATCTACAACAATGGTGTCATCATGCTCTACAACAGTGCAAGGGCATCCAAAGGCCATATCTCATTATCAAAAGGTGCAAAGCATGGTGAAAGGTGACACCTCCTCATCAAGGTCATGTCTCATTGTTAAAGGACCCCGACTCGTCATCAAAATGGATGCCACAAATGGCAAGCAATCCCCAATCATCATGAAAGAATCATAGTGCATAACGTCATCATCCATATGCTCAACGTACAAGGTGGAATGAAGATGCATCACCTCTCTGAAGTTGTTCAATCCTATTCAAGAGAAACGTCCTCCATCTAATGTCTAACAAGATCTGGGGTGCACTATCCAAGATGTGGGATTCTTGCCCATTTTTCAACCAACATGATCATATCTAAAAAATGTGAGCTCATATGTCCATCATCCAGGGTCTAGGAGGTATGAGGGGATGTATCTACATGTGCCAAGTCATCACATGATCCAACACTCTGCATCACGCGTGCTATATCCTATATATAATGCACACCATTTTGGGTGAAATCATAAGGACGTCCCCCAAAGGACCATGTCAAGTGCACCCAAGTCATTCAAATCCATAGAATCAAGCAAGACCAATAATCACAAGGTACAAGAGTCCTTAGAATAATACAAAGTAATCCATCACTTAATACAAAATCCACATGAGAAATTCACATTAGATATCCCCTGCAAACTTCACATTAAGTCAAGACTTTACGCAATTTGGAAAGTTTAGGTATGGGAGGACCATCAAAAGACCCTAGTAGGTGTGTCAGTACCCAGGTAGAGGAATATCTCCCGAGAATACCCATCGAAGTTTAAGTATGGTGAATGAAAACGTGTTGGGTTACTTCATGGTGATGGATTCATTAACATGCAAGGCATTGTTCTTGGTACATTTCCATGAGTGCCTTTGTAGAGGGAGTGCTTGTTGCTTGAGATACCCTTTCCTCGGTAGTGTGTGTATTCCAAACCCTCGTATTCTTTCATTTTGATATTCATTTTATTCATTGCAAGTCCCCTTTTCAAGTTTCAAAAACTTTATTCTTTCTTTTCTTTCTTATTGGGATTAAGTTCTTTTAATTGATATGCATTCAGTGCATTAGGACTAGGAATGATCGCCTCATAGTGAGGGGGTAGATTTGAAGCTAGCCTTTGTCTTTTAAATTTGGTCATTCATTATCCCACATTTGTTTCTTTATTTTATTACATTCTTTATTTTATTTATTTTTATAGAATATCCATCAACATTGACATTCTATCCCTTCTTCTCATAGAAGGATGAACCACGGGCCTAATTGGTGTACATGTAACAACCATACCGAATTTTAGTACATTGTGGATAGTTTATGAAAATATAAAACCAATGCGGGAAAAAAAAACAACATTGTCATCAATATATGTCAAACTAACATGTACATGTTAATCTAACATAACATCAACAAAAGGAAATAAATGCAATAAATCAAGCACACAACATGACCTACTCTAACCTACTCTAGCCTACTCTAACCTACTCTAGGAAGTCAAGTTCCTTCAACATAATACGGCTTGAAAAACTATACATTAACATGTAATGGTAGCTTCTCTCCCTCGGGTGTGATAAAATAGGAGTTAATCCCAGACTTCTTCTCAATTTGGTAAGGACCAAGACATATACTATCAAACTTCTTATGCATTCTTGGCTTCTCTTTCCTCTTGTCCCACATTAATACAAGGTCACCATCTTCGAAATTGCTTTGTCTTTCTTTATGGTCAAATGTTCCTTTAATCTTGTCTTTATTCTTCGCCATTTGATCCAAAGAATTTCTCCTAGATTCATCCATCTCTACAAGTTGATCAATCCTCCCTTGTAATGCTTCTTCATCAATTGTATAATGTTGTGCAAATTGAAGGGTAGGAATCTAGAGGTTCACATGAAACTTAGCTTCCAATCCATACACTAGCTCAAATGGGGTTTTCCCTATGGAAGTCTTAGTTTTAATACGATCTTCCCATAATGCATACTTAATCTTACTATCCCAAGCCTTCTTGTTCTCACCTACAATCTTCTTGACAATATTCATCAAATTCTTGTTGCTAGATTCTACCAATCCATTTCCTTGGGGATAGTAGTTAGATGAGTGAGATAGAACGATTCCATACTTGAAGAAAAAATTAGCTAAGTCCAGAGAGCTAAAGGCCTTTGAATTATTGGTGGTGATCTTGGCAGGGGCATCAAACCTTGTAATTATTCTATCTTCAAGAAAAATCATCACAACTTCCTTGGTTTCCTTTTTCATTGGGATGGCTTCTACCCACCTAGTGAAATAGTCTATAACATTCAAGACCCAAAAATATTTGTTGCTAGAGTTATAATTAAATTCACCAATGGAGTCTAAGCCCCATTTTTGAAAAGGTGCTTCAA
This sequence comes from Picea glauca, assembly GCA_000966675.3. Lineage (NCBI taxonomy): Eukaryota > Viridiplantae > Streptophyta > Pinopsida > Pinales > Pinaceae > Picea > Picea glauca. Next base: position 249,330 of record JZKD02S1781120.1, on the reverse strand, counting down.
CAACAACTGGCTTCAAAGGAAAGGCAGACAATCATTGTTTCCCTGAGAAGAATTGACAAGGCTGGTAGGACCTAATATATCAATGAGTATCAATGAACAATGTAGGCCAATAATAACCAGCTCTCAAAAGTTTTTTGGCGGTGGTGCAGGCAACAAAATTACCACCACAATGTCCTGAATGAAGTTCCTTGATCAACTTGTTTTCTTCATATTTGTTTACACATATGAGGATCATCTCATCAGGGTTCTTCCATTCTAAACCATCCTGAGTTAAGTGATACTTCATGGCCTTTAATCTTAAGGCCCTTCTCTTATGATCCACCAAATGATTAGGACATGAGAGATTCTTCAAGTAATATACAAAGTCAGGGTACCATTTTTCATGTTCTAACTCACTTAAAACCACATTGACTTGATCATTCCCTCCCATTCTTATAACTTATTCACTAATCTTGGTCAACATTTTAGCCAAACCTTGTCCCTTAATGATATTAGCAAGTTTAATTTCCAAGTTATATCCATGAATGTTTGGCACCCGCTTTCCTCTAGTTCAAAGGAAATCTTGTTGGGAGAGGACATCCTTGATAGCGGGATATGGCACATATGCTTTGAATTTTCTATAACCAACATGGCTTCTCAAATTCTTCTAGGATTTGACAAGGCATAAGATTTTTTCTCAATGATTGAATAATTCAATTCAACATCCTTAAGGGTCTTTCTCATGAATGCAATAGGTTGTTCATAATAATATTTATTCTTTTGTAAGAGTACTCCAACAATAGTGTCCTCAAAGGAAAAAGAAAAAATCATAAAGTCTCAAGAATAATCAAGGCTAATGAGGACATGTGCCATGGTAATTTCATCCTTAATATCCTCAAAAGAGTTTATACTATTATCATCTCATTTGAATAATGCATATTTATTTAATAAGACATTAATTAGCTTGAACTTTTCGACAAAGTTTGGAATAAACCTTCTTATAAAGTTAATCTTGGCAAAGAATGATTGTAATGACTTCTTACGAGTTGGGGGAAGGATTTTCTTAATACATTCAATTCTTTCTTGATCAATATACCATCTTAAGAAACAACATGGACCAATGATTTTCCTTTATCAATACCAAAATTTGACTTTTTGGGATTTAGGGAAATAGTGTACTTCCTACACCATTCAAATATTTTCCTAAGGTGCGAAACATGTGCATTTCTTTCCTTAGAAAAAATTGTTAAATTGTCTTGATATATCTCTATGATTTTCCCTATCAAATCTCTAAAGGAAAAATCCATTTCACTTTGAAAAGTGGATCCAACATTCATAAGACCAAAAGGCATCCTCAAATACATGAAATTCGCCAAGGGGTGGTAAAGGAAGTCTTAAGTTGGCCCTCCTTTTTTACTAAGACTTGGTTATACCCAGAAACACCATCCAACATAGACATCGTCCCAACACGAGTGCCCCTTTGTATCAAGTGTTCCATGTTTGGGAGAGGATAATTGTATTTAAGGGATAATTTATTAAGGTTCCTAAATTCCACACACAATCTAATATCTCCACTCTTCTTTCGGACAACAACCAAGTTAGCCATCCAGGAAGAATATATAATGGGGCCTATGATATTTGCATCAACCATTTTTTGGAGTTTCTTTTGGATTTGGGGATCCAACTTAGGGTTAATATGTCTTAACTTTTTTCTAAAAGGTTTGGCTCCCTCCTTGAGATGAATGATCTGTTGGATAATATCTCCCTTATAGGCCTTTAAATCATCATATGTCCAAGCAAAGATGTCTATATATTCTTGGATACATTTTATTGTGCTTTCCCTTTTAGCAGGACTGGTTCCTTCTCCTATCTTGATCATTATTGGATCATTCTTTGAACCAAGATTGAAATCAAAGGCCTCATCATATTGATCAATGATAGGTTTCCATTTATACATATCATGATGTCTATCAAACATCCTTTCTAAATGAACAACTCCCTTGGGAAGAGTTTCGTTTGGAAAGTATTCAACTTTCAAGTTCATAGACTCGTCTATGAAACTAACTTAACTATATGAAAATTCTTTGCTACTTTGCAATAAACGAAGGATTTGGACATTGTCATTGAAAAATTGCCAACGTTCATGAACTGGTGGTCTAAAGACAACTTCCATTTTGCATAAGTCATGAAGCATTTATTTTCGAGGTTGTAATGTAGTTGTGGAGACTGATAAAGCATCATCAATATGATTCTTCTTTCTTGGGACAACTTCAATTGAAAAGGCATAAAAAAATGATATGGTATCCCAAACCGAATTCCTATATCTTCTTAATTTCTCATTATTAGCAGCAAATTTCCTCTTTATTTGGGAGACAAATAGATCAAAATCCCATGTGACTCTTAGGAACTTAATTTTCATGTCAAGGGATAAATTCAATCCTATCATTAAGGCTTCATATTTATCAATGTTATTAGTGCAATCAAATTCAAGCATATAGGAGAAAAAAATTTCTTCATGTGAAGGAGCTATAAGAACAATGCCAACACCAGATCTTAAACTAGAGTGAGCACCATCAAATTATAAATTCCAAACATCATTATTACTTTGACATTCTTCTTATTTAGCTATAGGATAATGGCGCAAAATTCACCCATCATGTCATCTAAATACATTATCTCATTCATAAGACTTTGGGGACCCTCAACTTGGTACCTTGCAACAGGTTCTCTATAGAGGGTGACAAAACCTCCTTCATGGTTTGGGATAGTAGCATAGGATAGATCCATTTGGAGACTACCCCCCAAGGTTGCAACCAACTTTCTAGAAAACAACATTCCCCAAGCATCAGGTACATCAATCACTACAACATCCATAAGAAGGGATATATCTAGGTAAGTGGCTAAGCTAACCTTGAGGTCCTTGATGAGACCACAAACATGGATGGCTCTTGAGTTAATACCAGTCAAATTTCTATAGGGCCTTGTAATATTTAGGCCAAGTTGATTCATAACCTTTAGAAACATGACATTAGTATAGGCACCTTAATCAAGCATGCAATTGTGAAGGAGGAGATCATTTATAACCAATGTAATGAAGAAAGGCATGTTCCCTCCATTCTTCTTATCATAATTTACGGCATGGAGGATCACAAGGAGATATTCATGCTCATCTTGGAGATCAAAGGATTCCTCAACCTTAGTCCTTTGTGAAGGTACATGGATGCCAATTTTGGCAATGTTCAGTTCCTGGTCATTATCATCTTTATAAAATGTTGACACGATAGGGTTAGTGTTTTATTGGAAGATTTAGACTTTTCCCTCGATTATTTATTCATAATATTCATAATTTCTATATTGGCCTTCCTAGTGTCCTTGGACCTTTTGAGCACCAATTGTTTTCTAGTAATAGCAAAGGTTTATGGTGAAGACACATCATATGCAGGATCTAACCTTCTAGTCCAATTCCTATATTCTAAGGTATTTATGTTATTGAGGTCATATTTGTAACGATTATACTCTTTTTTAAGTGCATCTATATTGTCCATAAGTGTTTCTTGAGCTTGCTTGATATTTTCAAGTCTTTGTTTTAATGAAATAAGATTTTCATCACTTGTCTTTGTAGGATAAATGTTTGACTTCGAAGCACTTAAATTGGTTTCTATCTCAGATTCCCATTCTTAGGCTTTCGATAAATTTTTGGGAGACTTGTCTCTCAAAATAATACCAAATTTTCCTTCAAAGGCATGTTTATAGCATAAAAGGATTACCTCATCCTTTAGTCTAAGGTTTTTAGGGAGATATTTTATAAGAGCATCAAACCTTGCACTGAATTCATTGATAGGTTCTTCTTCCTCCCTTTTCATATGGTGAAATTGGGACAAGATTGGTATACCATCTTTCTTGACTTCCCACCTTTTCAAAAAGGTATTTTGAAGTGATTCCCAAGTTCTGATACTTTTATTAGGAAGTTTGTTCTACCATCACCTAACATCTCATGTTAATGAGGAAGAGAAAAGTCTCATGATGACATCTTCATGTTCATATTGGGCATCATGAAGCCTTGAGGTGTTATAGAATGAAATCAAATGGTCTTCAACAAAGATCTCATTATGATTTGAAAACTTAGATAGCCACCTACCAACATCTTTAGGAATATCATGGGGGAAACCTTGAATCCCAGTCATGTCCTAGGGTGTAAAAGTATAGGAGACCCGTGGTTGAAGATTCATTTGGGATATAGGAGGACTGTTAGGATATCTCCTTATTCAGGTTCGCTAGATGATCTATTTAAGAAAGGATATCCAAGATGAGATAAAGGGATTCTTTCATCAATGGAGTCGCCAAGTAAGCTAGGTAATAAAGGATTTGGAAACAGAATTACCAAGGAAATTTCGTGGGAATAATTACTCAATTATTCCCAACAATGACGCCAAAATGTTGTCACAAAAATCCATCACTTGTGCAAAGTTGTCACAAGGTGCTAAACTGGTGTAACATATGGAAGTAATTTCCATTGTCACCTAGGCAAGTACTTCCCTCATTTTAGTTATGGATAAGGATCCAACACAATGCATTCTTCCCTTCCAACCTCAAGGGATCCTATCGCAAGTTAAGGGAAAGTCTATGGCCCCATTATTGGTTACTTGATTGGTTAAGTCAAAGGGAGGGTTAAGGTGAGTTAGATGAAGTGAGTTGATTGTGTGTGTGTTTGTGTGTGTGTGTGTGTGTGTGTGTGTGTGTGTGAGAGAGAGAGAGAGAGAGAGAGAGAGAGAGAGAGAGGTGTTTATAAGGTGAAATAGGATATATACCACAATCAATGGATCGCCTAAAGGACACAAAACACTAACTATCAAAGAAAAAAGTATGGTTGTAGCAAAACTTGAATAAGAAATGAAATACTTCAGCATGTAATACTTTTACAACAACAACAAATAAATAGTCCTAAATTAGTGGAATGCAATGATAAATGAGTGCCAAATACTAGGTAAAATATTAGTAAACTATTCACCAATTCTTGAAATGAGTTAGAACATGAAACTATGCAATTAATCATATCCCTAATGGTTGAAAATGAATAAAATTGCAACAATGATTGTGTTATATGATGAATTAAGGAAATTAGTGCAAGATGTTAGGCTAAGTATGCAATTAATGATGATGCAATGCAAATTTTCCACAAATCTGAGAGAGAGAGAGAGAGAGAGATTAAGATAAGCTAGGGTTTTATTATCACTGGCAAGTAAAGAGATTAATTTTGTTTTCTCTCCTTGGGAAATGGAGTCAATGCAACACCTTCAATCGAGGCTAAATGAAATAGAATACATGAATATTTAAAACCCTAGGATTGTCCACTCATAATTCTAGGTCAAGCCTTCTAGGAAAGAAACCATAGGGTTTATCCTCTCATAAGCCATAGGTGTCGTCCTACTTCCTCTCTAGCATCTAGCAATGATATTAGGTGGAAAACTAGGCCAAACCATAAATTTTGACCTCTCATAAACCCTAGGTTTCAACCTCAAAGACAAGGTTAGGGGGATGTCCTCTCACAATCCCTAATCTTGACCTTGTATGCTTCAACAAAATTAAAATGGATAAAACAAAGGAAGGGGATAAACAATCTTAATCCTTCCTTAGGGTTTCAAAAATATTATTCAAGGAAAACAAGGATAACATGCAACTATTACCAATATAATAGAGCATTCACCAAAATATGCACAGAAAAAACACTTAAACTTGAAAGAACACTAACTAGCCAAGTTGTTATGCGTGAGGAAACCCTAGTTTCATGAAAATCCACTATAACAAGAGAAAGCATCCACAATATCACTCCAAAAGTGTGCATAAGAAGAAAATAAGACAAGTACTAATGATTCTCACAAGTGGTGAGTTATGATTTTTCCATGAGGTAGCGCTAGCCTATTTATATGAGGAAATGCTAGCGTTATAACCCCTCAAAGCCCCAAAAAACACAAATGATCCATGATACAAGTGAGACAGGTCAAGGTCGACCCCTCAAATAGCCTCAAATAATAATAATACATGTTAATACACCAAAATGTATCCTCTAATATCACACGTGTGGGTGTAAGAAGCCACAACAAGGGTGACGTCATGCTCTAGAAAGGTCAAAGGGACTCCAAAGGCCATGTCTCACCATCAAAAGGTGAAAAGCATGGTGAAAGGTGACACCTCCTCATAAATTTTGTGTCTCATCGTCAAAGGACCCCAACTCATCATCAAAATGGATGCCCCAAATAGCAAGCAAATCCCAATCATCATGAAAGCATCATAGTCCATGATGTCGTCATCCATATGCTCAACATCTAAGGTGAAAATCTCATATTCCAAGGTGGAATGAAGATGCATCACCTCTCTGAATGGTGTCCAATCATGTCCAAGTGAAACGTCCTCCATCCAATGCCTAACAAGCTCCGAGGTGCACTATCCAAGATGTGGGCCTCTTGCCCATATGTCAACCTGTTAGAGTCGAAAGTCACCCCTAGATTGCAGTAGGAGCAGAGCCCGACGCCCATCGGTTTATGTCACGATTTTCTTAATGGGGTGATCAAATGGAGGTTAACTCAAACGATGTGGTTCCAACTCCGAAACTAGGCTAGGCATGCATGGGCAAGTGAGGTCTTAGATAACTTCAGACAGTGAGTTGTAGTAAGGGTGAGTAGGGGGAAGACTTGTATCAGAGAGAAGCAAAGGTCTGTCGTAAACATCAGGTTCCTAACAGACTGTAGAAGAATACATCTAAACGCAATATCTTCTTACGCTCACACACAGAATACCAGAGAAAACAATAGTGCCACAATAAATCCTTTATCACAACATAATTGTCATAATTCGTGCGAATCAGTCGATCACAAACTCTCTTAGTATAAGATGAAAACTTAGACGGGAAAAGAAAGGTTGTCTGAAATTAAACAAGAAATCTTACATACAGATGCATAACCAGAGCTAGGATATATGTTAAAACTTTACAATCAGGAGCTTCACTCTACCATCGATGCCTTCAAAAATGCAAAAACTGAGTACATATACTTGGGCAGATTTTCCCAACAGGGGCGCGCTCACCCTCCAAGGTGTAGCATCTCTTCAATCAATCTTCGGGCGGAAGTCCTTCGTCAGACGTCTCCTTAACTTCGCATGGCCTTTGCAGGGGAGGAGTAGCTGAGCCAGTAAATGTTGAGCTAGCGTGTGCATACCTCCTCCAGCGGGTCGAGAACTTGGCATGGATTCTCTGGAAAAATGGGTACACAGGACCCTCTCGAGCAGTCCGCTGACCAGACCCTCCATTCTTCGCATTTAATGAATGAGGAGAGGTTTCAACCACCCTTTCTCGCCTTTATTTACTCCAAGCGAAAACCAGGACCGAGGTCGGATCAAATGGCACTTGGAGGTCGCGGTAATTCCTTCTGTGAATCATACACGACGCCTTTGGCCCTTCCTGAACAGCTCTTTTCTTTCCCAAGTGACCACGTGCTTATCCCCAAGGCGCCCTTGGTGTTCGCGAATGGGAAGGAGATAATCCTTACTTCTTGAAATCGTGATGAGAGAAACACCGAGGCGGCTTAATCTGGCGCCACGCACCCCTCTAGATCTGACAGTTCTGAACGCACTTCGGTGATGGTGTGGGCCCGAGTCCTGGACACTCCCGGCACCTCGCGCATTGGGAATACGATGATGTTGGACCTTGCTTATCATAGCTGCGATGGGAGAAACACCAAGACAACTCAATTGGGCGCCATGCGTCTCTCTCAAATCTGACGGTCCTAAATTTACCCGACGCTGCTATGGGCCCCAGACCCTGGAATCTCTCGTTACTTCGCGCATCGGGGATATGAGAGAGCTGCTCTTTGCACTTTGAAACCGTGATGGACGAAAAGGTGGGGAGCCTAATCGCACACCAAGTGTCCGCTTCAGATGGATGTCTATGACTGCCCCTTGATACTGTGGGCCCGACTTTGGGCGTTATCAGCACTTCGGGGTTCGGGGCTTCAAGATATTCAATGACATAAAACCTTCACCCCTTGAACTCGCGACTGTCGAGAAGCCGACGTGACCAGATCTTGTGCCACGCGTCCTTTGGGATGATCAGTTGTCATCCATTCCTGCACAAAATATGGGTGTTATCCATGCGCTAACCTTGGCACAACTTCGCTATCTGCGATTTCCCGTCAACCGTTGATCTACTCATATGGATGGATCCAGACCGTTGACACCATAATTTTGCCCGCTCACTTGATTTTAAGTCCGAAAAGGACTTCTTCTATGCACTGCACTTGGGCGCTCCTCATGCAACCTGCGGACCTGGATATCCCGATGCCGAAGAAAAGTAATGTTGCTAACATTAGGATCCATGGGGGATAGAGTCGTCCCTGTGATGCTCTAAGGACTCATTTTGTAGTTCCAGTGCCTTGCTGTTGGGCTATGGAGTCATCTACTAAGCCGAAAAATACAAATACGAAATAAAAATAACCAAAGAGTCAAAAGAACAATATTTACAAACGAAGGAGCCACCGAAGACTCAGACAAAACATTTCTTAAGAAAATTCCCATTTACTGGGTTGTTGAAAACCTCTTCACCCTCCAAATCCTGCAACCTGTAAGTGTTATTTGAGAAGACTTCAGAAATTTTGAAGGGGCCGATCCATAGGGCTTCAAATTTGTCGTGCTTGCCCTTGTCTTGTTTAGGAGCATCCCATTTCAGCACCAGGTCTCCTATCCAAAATTCTTCCTTCTTGGCCCCCTTATCGAAAACCTGCTTGACCCTCTGCTGATGATCCTGAATTATGTTCATTACCTGCTCTCTGGCCTGCTGGACTTCTACCAATTGATGAATCCTTCTGATCATGTCATTGGGCTCTTCTTGATAATCCTGGAAGAATTTCGCTACGGGAATGGCCAACTGAGAAGGGAAGACAACTTCTGCTCCGTAGACTAACTAGAAAGGGGAGATGCCTATAGATCTCTTTGTGGTGACCCGATCGGCACATAGAGCGAATTTCAGCTTCGAGTTCCAAGCCCTTTTGTTGTCCTCCAGTAATCTTTTGATGATCCTTATTAGGCTTTTGTTGGAGGACTCTGCTAAACCATTGCCCTGGGGATAGTATGGTGTGGAGTGAATCAGATTGATCCCGAACTATTCACATAACTTGGCTAACGGTTCAGCCTTGAAAGAGGCTACGTTATCAGTAATAATCCTCCTTGGGCAGCCGAACCTTGCGATGAGGTCTTCCAGGAATCCAATAATTACCTTGTGGGAAGCGCTCCTGGTGGGGATAGCTTCAATCCACTTGGTAAAGAAGTCTGTGGCAGTCAGGATCCATCTGTGCTTCCCACTGGAAGCAGGGTGGATTTCTCCAATAAAATCTAGGCCCCATTGCTGGAAAGGTCTCGAAACAACCACAGGCTGTAAAGGCAGAGACTTGAGCTGCTTCTTTCCTGAAAATCTTTGGCATGGGATACAGGCTCTAACTCTTCGATGGATATCAGCAAATAAGGTGGGCCAGTAGTACCCAGCTCTAAGGATTTTGTGGGCTGTAGTCTTCCAGGAATGGTGCCCTCCACACAGGCCGCTATGAAATTTGACCATGATCCTTTCGACCTCTTGTGGATCCATGCATTTTAAACGCACCCCCAGGGGGTCTTTCCAGTATAAAATTTGATCAATAAGGTAGTACATGACTGCCCTGAGCTTCAGAGCTCTTGCTTTGTTTCTTTGCAGGCCATCTGGGGGCCGCAACTCCTGCAGAAAATATATGACATCCTTATACCAAGGACATCGAGCCAATGGGGGCTCTCTTTGAGGGTCCATTTCAGACAACTGACCCCGCTGAATTCATGAGCATTCGTTCACGAAACTTACCCCCAAAGATTGGAAATTGGCTTCAGCCAGCAGCTTGGCCAAGCCTTGACCTTTGGTCAATTTGGTAGGCCTTATTTCCAAGTCAAACTCTAGGATCTTGGCTATCCATTTACTTCTCCTCCCATCTATGTCGGGTTGTACCAGGATTTCCTTCACAGAGGTCGAAGGAACATAAGCGGTCACCTTTGAGTGCAATACATAGACTCTGAAAGCCTTGAGAGCTTTCACTAAAGCATAGGCCTGTTTCTCCATGATTTCATACCTGAGCTCTGCATCTCTTAATGCCTTGTTGAAGAAGGTGATAGGCTGCTCTCGCCCTTCCTCATTTTTCTGCAGCAAGACTGCTGCTACTGTATCAAAAGAAGAGAAAGAGAAGATTAGGAAATCTTTGGAATAGTCAGGACTGATCAACACAGGTGCCTCAGTCAATGCTCTTTTTATTTGGACAAAAGATTCCCTGGGTCTGGCCGTCCATTTTACTTCGTTTCCCTTCTTGAGCATAGCTATGATGTGTTTCACTAGTGCAGCAAAATTCGAGACGAATCTCCTCAGAAAATTAATCTTCCCCAAAAAGGCCTGAATTTCCTTCTTTGACCTGGGAAGTGGCAGGGTCCGAATTTCCTCCACTCTGCTAGGATCAATCCTCACTCCTTCCACTGATACTATATGGCCTAACAACTTCCCCTCCTTCATAGCAAATAAATATTTCTTGGGATTTAGGGAAAGGCCGAACCTCCGACACTTCGAAAAAACCTTTCTCAGGTGACAGCAGTGCTCTTTGTCAGACCTGGAGAAAACTGTTATGTCATCCAGCTAGATCACCACAAACCTATCTTTCTCCCCGATGAAGGCTATGTCCATGGCTCACTGAAATGTCGCTCCTGCATTCATCAGTCCAAATGGCATTTTGGCATACATGAATGTGCCCCAACGGGTGGTGAAGGTTGTCTTTTCTCTGTCTTCAGGCATGACTGATATCTGACTATAGCCAGAAAAACCGTCGATCATGGAAATCCTAGATGCACCGGTTACCCTCTGTAATATGTGCTCCATGTTGGGCAGGGGATAATTGTCTTTCTTTGAGCTCCTGTTCAGGTTCTTGAAGTCAACACAAAGCCTGATTTCTCCACTTTTCTTCCTTACCGGAACCAAATTGGCCACCCATTCGGAATATCTCAGGGGGACGATGATCTGGGCCTCCAACAACTTCTTTACTTCTTTCTCCATGATAGGCAGCAACATGGGATTTATCTGTCTTAGCCTCTTCCTTCATTGGGATCTTGTGTTCAATTACGGACGTGTCATATGTCTTGAGGTCTTCGTAGGTCCATGCAAACACATCCACAAATTCTTTCAGCAACTCAGTATATTCGGCCCTCTGTTCTGTGGTCAAACTACTTGACAGCTTGACAAATTTAGGCTCCTCCTGTGTGCCAATGTTGCACTCGGCTGTATCAGCATCTTCATCTGAAACCCTACCCTTTACTGCCACATCATTCACATCGAACAATCTTTCTAAAGGAATAAGTCCCCTCGGAATGTGATTGCTAGGTAGCTGAATAATCTGGTGGTTAGAAATTTTATTTAAAAACACCTCAGGGTGAGGGTCACCTTCTTTGTCAGGATCCTGATCAATGTGCAACGTAGAAAATTCATCAACAGATTGGATAAATCTTTCAATTTCCAGATCATCTTCGAATACCTTCCAATGCTTGACATTGTTCGGTACAGAGGGCCTATATTTTATTTCAACATCAGAGTTGACCATAGGCGGCAGAGGAACTTTGGGCAAACTGGCTGAGACAGCTAAAGAATCGGCCATAGCATTATCCTCCCTTGGAATAAAAGAGATATTAAAGGCTGAGAAGAAATTGTCAATTAGGTCCCATGCTTCATTCCTGTAATTTCTGAGTCGAGGGTGCTTAGCCTGATAAGCGCTTCTGATCTGTTGGACCACCAACTCTGCATCTCTGAACACTGCTATCTCCTGAATTCCCATTTCCCTTGCAGCTCTTAATCCTAGAACAAGGGCTTCATACTCTGCCACATTGTTGGTGGTTTCAAATTCTAATTTGTATGATAGAGATACGGTTTCCTGGGCAGGTGACACAAAAAACACCCCAGCACCAGCGCCTTCCCTGGAACAGGCTCCATCAAAAAACATTTTCCAAACAGGGGTGATGGAGGGAGGAAGTTCATGAGGAGAGGTGGGCTTCTTTCTGAGTTCAAGAGGAGGCTCGGGAGCATGAGTGAGTTGCATTAAACTGGAACCTAAATCAGTGTCCAAGGTGAAAATGGGATGGTTGGTAGGATTGGCTTCATCACTGATTATATAGGCCAGTTGGGCTTCCCTATATAG
>JZKD02S1781120.1:224903-235776 GCA_000966675.3 Picea glauca | reverse complement strand
GGGGCTACTGGGAATGAGTCTCGAAGTGGAGTGGGAAACAAGAGGGGATTTAAGGAGAAGGCTAACGAGCTCAAGTCAGCAGGTGCTCCTCTTTGTGCAGGAGTGGGGAAATCTTCAGTAATCTTGGGTCTACGCCAAGGTGCAGCTTCAGAGGAGAGGGGAGTGACAAGGATTTCTCCCTCCAATCCCAGACCAGGAGGGGAAAACTCAGCAGGAACACTCTCGAAATTTAGGAAATGGAAAACCTCCGAAGGAGGTCTATTAAGAAACTGAGGAGGAGAAAATGGAGTTCTTACAAAAGGAGATGGCGGATTACCTGTTTCGGCGGTGGAATCTTCTTCTTCAGGGGCATTTCCTTTCCTGAGAACCACCTCTGGATCAGTTTTAGGTGTAGCTAGAGGCAGCTGTGGATGAGACCGCGTGTGTCTACCTCTGAAAGCCACAATTAACACGGCAGGCTCGCCACAGTGGAGTCGTCACAATGGAGTCGCCAGGTGAACAGTAGAAATCTTCAAAGGCTCTGATACCCGATGCACCTTCAGAATCAGAGGCTCAATGTCGTTCAATCCCGAGGAAAATTTTCAACTTTGTCCCCGGCAACGGCGCCAGAAATGTTAGCGTCGGAAGTCACCCTTGGATTGCAGCAGGAGCAGAGACCGACGCCCATCGATTTATGTCATGATTTTCTTAATGGGGTGATCAAATGGAGGTTAACTCAAATGATGTGGTTCCAACTCCGAAACTAGGCTAGGCATGCATGGGCAAGTGAGGTCTTAGATAACTTCAAACAGTGAGTTGTAGTGAGGGTGAGTAGGGGGAAGACTTGTATCAGAGAGATGCAAAGGTTTGTCGTAAACATCAGGTTCCTAACAGAATGTAGAAGAATACATCTAAACGCAAGATCTTCTTACGCTCACACGCAGAAGACCAGAGAAAACAATAGTGCCACAATAAATCCTTTATCACAACATAATTGTCATAATTCGTGCGAATCAGTCGATCACGAACTCTCTTAGTATAAGATGAAAACTTAGATGGAAAAAGCAAGGCTGTCTGAAATTAAACAAGAAATATTACATACAGATGCATAACCAGAGCTAGGATATATGTTAAAACTTTACAATCGGGAGCTTCGCTCTACCATCGATGCCTTCAAAAATGCAAAAACTGAGTACATATACTTGGGCAGATTTTCCCAACAGGGGCGCGCTCGCCCTCCAAGGCGTAGCTTCTCTTTAATCAATCTTCGAACGGAGATCCTTCGTCAGATGTCTCCTTAACTTCGCATGGCCTTTGTAGGGGAGGAGTAGCTGAGCCAGTAAATGTTGAGCTAGCGTGTGCATACCTCCTCCAGCTGGTCGAGAACTTGGCATGGCTTCTCTGGAAAAATGGGTACACAGGACCCTCTCGAGCAGTCCGCTGGCCAGACCCTCCATTTTTCGCATTTAATGAATGAGGAGAGGTTTCAACCACCCTTTATCGCCTTTATTTACTCCAATCGAAAACTAGGACCGAGGTCGGATCAAATGGCACTTGGAGGTCACGGTAATTCCTTCTATGAATCATACACGATGCCTTCAGCCCTTCCCGAATAGCTCTTTTCTTTCCCAATTGACCACGGGTTGTGACCATGTGCTTATCCCCAAGGCTCCCTTGGCGTTCGCGAATGGGAAGGAGCTAATCCTTGCTTCTTGAAATCGTGATGAGAAAAACGTCGAGGCAGCTTAATCTGGCGCCACGCACCCCTCTAGATCTGACGGTTCTGAACGCACTTCGATGATGGTGTGGGCCCAAGTCCTGGACACTCCCGGCACCTCGCGCATCAGGAATACGACGATGTTGGACCTTGCTTATCATAGCTGCGATGGGAGAAACGTCGAGACGACTCATTTGGGCACCACGCGTCTCTCTCAAATCTGACGGTCCTAAATTTACCCGACGTTGTTGTGGGCCCCAGGCCCTGGAAGCTCTCATTACTTCGCGCATCAGGAAAATGAGGGAGCTTCTCTTTGCGCTTCGAAACCGCGATGGGCGAAAAGGCGGGGAGCCTAATCGCATGCCAGGTGTCCGCTTCAGATGGATGGTTGTGACTGCCCCTTGATACTGTGGGCCCGACTTTGGGCGCTATCGGCACTTCGGGGTTCGGGGCTTCGAGATATACAATGACATAAAACCTTCACCCCTTGAACTCGCGACTGCCAAGAAGCCAACGTGACCAGATCTTGTGCCACGTGTCCTTTGGGATGATCGGATTCCATCCATTCCTGCACAAAATATGGGCGTTATCCATGCGCTAACCTTGGCACAACTTCGCTATCTGCGATTTCTCATCAACCGTTGATCTGCTCATATGGATGGATCCGGACCGTTGACACCATAATTTTGCCCGCTCGCTTGATTTTAAGTCCGAAAAGGACTTCTTCTATGCACTGCACTTGGGCGCTCCTCGTGCAACCTGCGGACCTGGATATCCCGATGTCGAAGACAAGTAATGTTGCTAACACAACCAACGTTACCATATCTACAAAATGAGAGCTCATATGTTCATTGTCCAGGGTCTAGGAGATATGAGGGGATGTATCTTCATGTTCCAAGTCATCACATGACCCAATGATTTGCATCATGCCCACTATATCATGTATATAATGCACAACGTCGTATGTGAAATCATAAGGATGTCCTCCAAAGGACCATGTCAAGTGCACCCAAGTCAGTGAAAGACATAGAATCGTGAAAGACCAATAATAACAAGGTACAAGAGTCATTATAATTATACAATGTAATCCATTACTTAATACAAAAGCCACATGAACAATTCACATTAGATATCCCCTTCAAACTTCACATTAGATCAAGAATTTATGCAATTTGGAAAGTTTAGGTATAGGAAGACCATCAAAAGACCCTATTAGGTGTGCCAGTACCCAAGTAGAGGAATAGTTCCTGAGAAGACCCATCAAAGTTTGAGTATGGGGAATGAAAATGTGTTAGGTTGCTTCATGGTGATGGGTTCATTAACATGCAAGGCATCGTGCTTAGTCCACTTCCATGAGCGTCGTTGTAGAGGGAGCGCTTATTGCTTGAGATATCCTATCCTCAGTAATGTGTGTATTCCAAACCCCTTTTTCTTGCCTTTTGATATTAATTTTATATATTGCAAGTCCCCTTTTTAGGTTTCAAGAACTTTATTATTAATTTTTTTGTTGTTAGGATTAAATCCTTTTAATTGAGATGCATTCAATCACATGTCAAATGCTTTAAATATGACACTTTATATGAAACAAGGACTATTGTACCTCATAATGTGTTGGACCACCATCTTCCAATGAACCATGTTGATAAGGTGTGATGAGATATGTTGATGAGGAATGAGGCATAGGGGGGTTGTTGTCTGTGGAGAACATTGATCATACTCATCATCGGGATCACTGTCCTCATTGCGGGCCATGAGATATGATCTCCTCTAGTTACCCCTAGGTGAGAGGGGGTAAAAACTCACATTAGTGATATTTTCCTATTCTCGGTGTATGGAAAAAAGGAAGTTCAAACCCTAACAAAAAAAAAAGACTACTCATAAAAATTATATAAAATGGCATAAAAATGCTTGCAAATATGGTTTACCACTAAATAATATAAATCACTCCAAGAATGATTAAATGTGAACAATTAAGGATGTCATTTATGGAAATGCCCACTGGAAAAAGATCAAGAAGAAGAAAACAAAAAAATTATATGTTGAAATCGATTGACTTCAATTGCTTTCATAAATATTTAGCCATCTTAGAACCTACACTTTGCTCTCCTTCCCAACCCTCCTATTTTTCTCATCTAAATTCCCTAAACTAGAACAACAGTAGCTCGTCATTCGATTTCCACTATGTGAAAGATTCACCTAAAATGAAATAGGAATATCGAGTGTATCATTAGGATATTGATAGGATGTGTGGATGTTAGTGGTTCTAATAGAATTTTGATAGTAATGGCATTTAACATTTGGCAATTACGTCCCCGAGGTGTAGGACAGTCAGTGACGGAGTGCGTTGTTAAGCCACTCCGTGTTGAAAAGTCGTCGGTTCGAAACCTGCGGGGACAAAAAATCCAACCATGTTAAGGGTTGGTGTGGCTCAGGCCAGGTGCAATCCCCAGGTGAATTTGACGGCTTAGATGCCCCTGAGTCACGGTTTCTCAAGCCAAAGGTTAATCCCACTACCAAGAAGGTCCGGACAAATTAACAAACAAACAAAAAAAACATTTGGCAATTACACGTTTTTTAAGGTCTTCTATCCTCTACAAGAGTGATGCAGTAGATTATTGATGTGATAATAGTCTTCTGCAATGTGGACTATTAATTTCATCTAATACAAATGAGGATGGGGGTGGGGGGAATAATAGAGAAAACATAACGAAAGTGGGGATGAGGGGTGTTGTTCCAGAGTCTGTACCTAAGGCTTAGAAGGTACAGTGTCTAGGCATCCGAAAGTGAGTGAAGAGTAATAAGGAGGAGAGCATCAACCTTCGGGAAAGGAAGCTAAGGCTTATTTCCAGGTTGTCGCTGTCTAGCCTCCAACTGTTCCTGGATTTTTATATCTCGCTCAATCGCAGCCCACGAGCACTCAAGTTCTACACGGGTATTGGCTATTTTAAGAATAGTATTTAAAAGGTTCAAAGAGATATGTGTTTGGTCTGATAAACCAGGCTCAATGTTAGGCTATCTTACAATGGGGACAGTCATGGAGGAACAGTGAAAGTAAAGGAAAGTTTCAAAGTTTTAGATGCTATCTCAATCCGATCGTATAAAGGAGAACTATATGATTTAATGTAAAAGACAAATTACAAACCAAAGGCCTTTTCCCGTAACTGTGTTATCTAGTGAATAATTGGTGTGTGTGAAAATGTGAGAAAAACATAAAGATGCTTAAAATACGAGGCTCCTATCAAGGGAGAATCTCGCCCTGTAAACAAAAGAAGAAAAAGGTGACAGTAAATCAGACGAATGTATAAAATATGAAAAGCTAATGAGTCCATAGGTCTTGTACCTGCTAATAGCTAATACAGAGGAAAAACTATAAACTATATAAACAATTAAAATTAATCACCATAGTAGAGGTTTTACTAAATTGTGGTGTGACATTCATCAAACATATATGTGCGAAATGAAATTGAACAAGAAATCAGAGAGAAGACAAAATCATAACACAGTCTTGACGGAATCAGGAGTCTTCGGATTGCTTTGTATTAATATTCAAAAAAGGAGAGTCTCTATTACAATCGACAAAAATAGGTCCAGCCCTTGTTCTTTCTTCAAAACGTATATTTATACAAATTTCTATAGTCTGGAATCTCAATCGTTCCAGAGGTTTCCGGTTACAACAAAGGAGATTAAACGTTTTAGTTCTTTGTTTCTGTCCTTATTTGGTACCGGAAACCTGTCTCTTTGCATGCTCTGTGAAAATAACGCACTTCTCCACTAGCTGGGATATCAACTTAGAAGGTTCTGCTTGATTATTGGCCTCGAAAGTGTAACAATCATTCGCCAGTTGTGGCAATTTTCCTTCCACCTGTTGGTCTTTGGCGCTGATAGAACATAATTGTACACTCGGTTTAATTAGCCATTTATCTATTTGGACTATATCCACCTGGGTTGTTTGTGATATTTCAGCCAATTCTCTTTCTTCATTTTCCTTGATCTTGAGCAGATGCTTGGCTGTATTTATTTGGACGAGTATTTCAATGTTGCTTTCATCATCAGAACCCAACCAACTTCCATCTAGAAAACCGAAGGTTTCTTCACAGGATTTTCTTACCTCTCTGGCTTGTTGTCTGCCTTCGGATATGTCACGCTCCCATTCTTTCAACAAGATATTACCTCGGGTCTGCTCCGAGATAGAAAACCTGGAACTACTGCCTATTTCCCTTCTCGTCATGGCTATAATAGCCTCTTGGAAAGCAACTAGGGCCGCCCCAGCGTCTTTTTCTTTGAGAGTGAGATTTTCCAATATTCGATCAATGAGTTGGCAGTTGTTTTGAATCGTTTCTACCTTAGCAAGTAGACCTTGTTGAGCTGCCGACACTTTTTTTCTGATCCCTATAGCTTGGGATTGAAATATCCCCATATCGATTACCTGGCTTTCAGCGAAGTCTAATTTGGCTTGTAGCTGCTCTATCAATTCTCCTTTCTGGCCTATCTGTGTCTGACTTGTCTGAGCCATTAGTTGTGTCTGTTCAAGATCGGCTTTGAGCTGCTCGATTTCCTTTTGATCAACTACTCTAGCTTGTTCTAAACCTGTATTCGCCTGATCTTTGGTAGCGACCTCTGTTGTAGCTAGTTTAGCCTCTAAGGTTTTGATCAAATGATTTTTTCGCTTCAGCTGATCCTTTAGGGTCCCGACTGAATATTGGTTGGTTGTAGTGAAAGCCCCCAATGTTCCTGCTATTTGAGTTGCAAACTCTTCCTTTTTCATAGCTTTCCCATCGGTTAAAATTTTAAATTTCTTTGATATTGTACCTGCCTCTTGGTAAAGTTCTTGTTTCACGACAGCCTTTCTCTTCTTATCGAAGAAGAAGAATTCGGAGGTATCTCTTCCATTGTTATAGGCGTTAATTCTTCGTCAAAAACCCAACCTGCGTCTGGGACCCCTTTCGTGGATTATAGAGAGGTAACAAAAACGATGGGATTGTTGACCTGCTTAGATGATTTCCCTGGAGTAACAACCAAGGTTGGCTCACTTGGAGGGTTGGAAGTCTCAGCTTCTTGTTTTGGGCCCCCCGTTTTCTATTTCTTGTCCTGGTGTTCTTCTTGACTAGGTGTTGAACCTTTGGAGCCTTCGACTTCCGTTTGTTGCACCTCTACGGTCGTTGGATTCTCACCCTATAATACTGGGGGAAGGCAGTTCCACCGATGTTCTTGGAATTTGAAAACATCAACCCTCTCTTCGGGCAACAGGGCTTGTATCTGAGCCAAAACCTCGGCATAAGATCTCGCGCCTCGGAAAATGTCATCATGAGGCGAATTCTCGTGCTCAAATCTTTTAAGACCACAACTAGCCAAGTGATTACTCACGACCCTGTGTGGATCATGTTTCTTGAATTCGATGTGAACCAATTTAATATCTTCCAGGGCTGCTGCCTCGGCCTTTGCATGCCCGAAATCTAATAAAGAATAGGTAGTTAAATGAATGGGGAAAGGTGGCCATACCTTCTTTGAAAATCCTTTAAGCTCTTTGCTTATGCCACCAATCACGGTTTGCCTAGCGATCTCGCGACAAGCCATCCTATTGGATATAAATAATGGTAGAGAATGTGGAGGGACAGAAGCGTCGAAAACCCTTATGTATGAAAATTCTTCCTCCACATACCAGTCGGCCACACTACTCAAATTGGTCATGATGCTATCTGGGATCTTGGGTGGTGGATTACCGAAGATGGTGACATGCATCGGTACCATTACCCAATTGAAAATTTCATATATGAAATCTGAGGCCTTATCCTCCCAAAGCTTTGAATGGTAGACGTGGATAGGCTCAACATCCGATGTAGCCCAGCTCCAGCTCATTAAGAGAAAAGGCATTATCAAACACATGACGTCCATGATGTATGCGGACATAAAGAATGAGGCGGCCTTCCCACTCGCCCTCTGCGTCTGATATTCTGTAATCCGACTGGTCAGATTATCTGACAATAGTTTGGCCCAGTCGAAGGAACAACCTTCCGCTATTGTATGCATCAGAGGCACCCATGGGAGGAAAAAATATGTGGTGTATTCCCTCCCATACAATCTACAGGTCATCATTGCTATGTATTTGAACTATGGTTCCAAAGAAGATATGGAATAAATTCCATTGCTATCGGCTCTGAACTTCGTGGGGTGAAAGACCCAATCCTTGATCAAATCAGATAAGATTTTGTCGTACTGCTCGCATTCCTTCTGTTTAAAATCCTCCAGAAACTCGGCATTGTATGTGAAGTTCGACGTGGGTGGCAACTTGTACATCGCCTATAATTGTTATGGTCTAAAGGTCCCAATAATGACCTTCTTCTCGTTGACGATGGTTCTGGTCGGGATATCTACATGGTCTAGCGCCCATCGGATCATGTTGTAGTAAGGAAGAAGACGTGGCATGGCCGCTACTTTATGCATTTCTGCTTGGACGACAATCTTGTATTTGGTGGCCAAGTCGTCGTTCTCATTATCACTGGAGTCATCTGAACAGTTCACCAACTCGGACTGCAGAACCTCAAAGATGTATGACCAGGTTCTAAGAGAATCAATGCTTCGGGGTGAAGTATCAGAAACGTTATTCGAACCTTTCCCTGAAACCTCAGCACTTGCCTTGGATGCTTTTCGTGGGGCCATGACGGGGGATTCTGATTTAGCTCTCCTGCAATAAAAATATGTATACATACAGAAATTAGTTTGCTAAGGAAAGCTTCTCTGCATAAAATAGAAATGAGTTTTGTGACACTGAAGAAAAAGATCTATATCTTCGACCATTTAAAACCTTGACGTCCTTATGAACAGAATGGTCAAATGATTTTTAGAGACAGATTTAGAAATAAAAACCATATCCTTACTTGTCACTTCGCCTCATTTCCAATTAATGCCATAAATTTTGATGGTTCATGACACAAGTTGGTGCAAGGAAAATTTAAGTTTACCTCGTAGACTGTGCATATTATTATTTGCATTAAACACTGATTAAGCTAGCTTAGCTTATTTAATTTGGATTTCTTAAACTTTAATCAACCTTTCGGTGTTCGTCGTATCGGGAGTTTTCACTCTAACCTTTCAAACCTCTAAAAACCGAGATCGCGAAGATTAGATTTAGTTAAGCATGAACATAAACGGGATTAAGTGTTTAATTAATCATGTTTTAATTTATATCACGACTTCGCGACTCGGGGCTTCGAAGGTATAGTTTCTGGGAGGAGTGTATGTCGAGTTGCCAAATCCCGAGATCACGATGATGTGATCTATTTAAATCAGAAGGTAAATTGGATTAAGTGTTTAATTAATCATGTTTTAATTTATATCGCGACTCGGGGCTTCAAAGGTATAGATTTTGGGAGGTACGTATGTCGAGTCGCGAAATCCCGACAAACTTTAACCATGGTCAAAACTAAGCACCCCTGACACTAACCCGGGTTACTTAAGTAAAAGTATTTGCGGCTTCGCCTATCAGAGTTACGACAGTAATGTTTTTGGAGAGAGTGAACGCCGAGACGCGAAATATCGACAACACTTGACTAGGGTTTAAAGAATTTTACTTTCAGCTTTAACCTGAGGTAAGCTTTTAAAAACTTTTTGCGACCTCGCACATCGGGGCTTGTAAATCTTGTGACTTGTAACTCTCGAAGCACGTTATCCCGAAGTACAAAAAGTAAAAAAATTCATTTAATCGATAAAAGGTGGTGACTTATGAAACATAACATCCTTCGCTATTTCGCATGTCGGGACTACTGAAATTTTTAGTTGGTAAATGTCACGAAGCAAAAAAAAGAACTTAAAGACCAACATTTGACTTTAAAAATTACACTTAAACCAGTTGAAAAAGGCGGCTCCAACATAGGCTCCAACTAGGGATCATGTCTTTCTGTAAGACGGGAAGAACAGTAGACCACGTGCCTGTATTGGGTAAATGGAGTCAATGGCTTTATTCCAGCGAAACTGTTCCTAGGAAAAGGATACAGAGGGAAAAAGAGATTTTGTCTTTTACTTGTAAAAAGATTTTCAAAACTCAAATACGTTTCACACCCAGCTGCAGTCTCTTTCACGACTTTCTCTTTCTCTTTACTGAATTTAGGTCTGCATTAGGAAAATCAAGACAGTCCTAGGAAATCCAACATATATTGTGGCTTTTTACATGTTTTTAATCAGGGAGCCCTGTCTAAACTTAGGATGTAGATCCGGTTTCGAGAACAATTGGTTACCATAGCAGAGTGAGATTCAAGTATAACAAGCTTACAAATATCTCAGATATTGCTTCACTGCCAGTAGGCATGTTCTGTACTCCGGTGAAGTTATCTGGCCCGTTTTACTGAATTTCCTTTCATCACTTCGATATATATTTATGCATTTAAATGTTGAGACGAAGGCAATCATTTATGAATTTCCTTTCATCGTCTTCTTTAGACTAGATGGACAATTAAATATGACTTTCATTTCACCATCTGTCCTATAATTTACTTTTTAGAACACGAAGTGGGGGCAATCAATTTGTATGAGGGGTGATATCTGCGTAATATTTTGCAATGGAGGTCTGTCAACTTACTTTGATTACTCGGTACCAATCCTCTCTTAACTTTCACCACACCTTAGCCCGCGGGGAAAAGAGGAAAAAATTATTTCTAGGGATCTTCCTTCGAGCAAGCCTCAATCTTTCGAAACTGTTGAAAAACCTATAATAGTCAGGATTAACCTATGTATCACTTTGTTTAGTAAGAGACTGAGGAGTTGTGAAGACCATCTTACTTTCCAAAATCTATTTTGCAGCTTTCAAAGTTAACACGTCATCTTTTCTTTCCATGTATGCAAACTCGGGAAGATGCTTGGCTTTTCAGGAAGGTAAATCTAAGAACAGAAAGAAGGGTGACGGATAGAGATCAGTAAACTGAAAGACAAGGGTCAAAAATTAAAATTGACTCTTGAAATCCCTTTTCGGAGAGGCTTTATTTTCTCTGCTTATTTTAACTACCTCTTATCTTTATTTTAAGTGAAAATTCTTAGGACCCAGAGCGAGTAGTTATTCTTTTTTAATAAACATTCAAGCGAAAATATTATATTCATGAGACCATTGCGGCATTCTGAAGATCTTTGTTAGAAAAATAAAATTCTCAGGAATTCATACCTTTACCTTACCATTTTATAATAACAGAA
>JZKD02S1781120.1:207811-223878 GCA_000966675.3 Picea glauca | reverse complement strand
ATTCTGTATTTCTATTTCTACAAAAATCACTGACCTGATTAGTTATTGGTGAAAGTGCACTTACCAAAAACAATTTATGAAAAAGAAAACACAAACCGGCATATATAGTGGAAACTTTTATTTTTTTTTGGAACTAGTTATTGCATATAATGTTTTAAATAACGCCCGTTGACAGGGACGTTGAAGATTTTACTGTCCAGATTTTCTAATAGAAATGAATTCTTTCCTTCGGGAGCTGCGACTCTAAATGGTCCATACCAAATATGATCAAATTTACCGTGTTTCGCTAAATCTTCCTTCCTAGCATCCCATCTCAAAACCAAATCGCCTGGGAGAAACTCTCTATCTTTTGCCTTACAGTCAAATAACGTTTTCATATCATCTTGGTATTTCTGCAACCTTTCGTCTACTTCGACCCTATGTTGTTGCACTTCAATTAGATGATTTATCCTTCTGGTAACATGATTCGGTTCTTCTTTATCATCTTGCCATAATTTCATCACGGGGAGCGCTAGATTTATCGGTAATACCACGTCGGTCCCATACACCATTTGGAAAGGCGAGGTGCCAATAGATTTTTTCGTGCCTATCCGATTCGCCCATAAGACGTATTTCAAATGCACATGCCAAGATTTTATATTATCGTCCAACACTTTCTTAATTACATTTATCAGACTCTTGTTTGAATACTCGGCTAGTCCATTTCCTTGGGGATAATAAGTCGTGGAATGACAGAGTACGATATTGTATTTCTAGAAAAAATTGATTATAGCCATAGATTTGAAAACCTGGGCGTTATCCGTGACTATTTTTCGGGGGCAGCCGAATCTAGACAAAATGTTGTCTTCCAAGAAGTCTATTACCACTGAATCTGTTTCCTTTCTGGTTGAAATAGCCTCCACCCATTTATTGAAGTAATATGTGGCAGTCAGGATCCATTTGTGTTGAGCTCTAGAATGGGGATTGATTTTGCCTATAAAATCTAGTCCCCATTGTTGGAAAGGGGCTTCCATTTTGACCGGCACCAATGGTAATGCTGGGAGTTTATGCTTGCCTGTGAACAGTTAGCACGAGTTACAGGCTCTGACTTTGGAATTTATGTCTGAGAAACGTTTTGGCCAATAATACCCTGCCCTTAGGATCTTATAAGTTGTCTCCCTCCAAGAGTGGTGTCCCCCGCAGAATCCTTCGTGAAATTCACTTATCACCCTCTCTGTTTTTGATTCGACTAAACAGACCAACAGGAAACCTAGTGGGTCCTTCCAATATAATTGATTATCGGATATACAATATTTGACCGCATGTAATTTTAGCGTTCTATCTTTGGATGGGGATAAATCACTCGAGCATTTCAACGTCCTCAGGTAAGACACTATGTTTTTGTACCAGTCTGATGAGACAAACTTCTCTTGGATTTTGATTGTGCTTGTTTGCTCATCACACTCGTTCATGTCCACACCTTCTTCATATTCTTGTAGGCCATTTATACTGAGAGCTCTAAAATTTGATTCTGCTAAGAGTTTGGCCAAACCTTGTCCTTTTACCAATTTCATTGGTTTTATCTCCAGGTTGAATTCTTGAATTTTGGCAAGCCAACGTCCCCTTCTTCCATCGTTGTCTGATTGAACCAAAATATCCTTTACAGAACTGGTAGGTACATACGCAATTATCTTGGAATGCAGCACATAGGTTTTGAATGCTTTCAACGCCTTCACCATAGCATGCGCTTGCTTTTCCATTATATCGTATTTAAGTTTTGTGTCTCTGAGACTCTTGCTAAAAAAGACTATCGGTTGTTCAAAACCTTCTTCGTTTTTCTGGAGGAGTACCGCGGTGATTGTGTGTTCGGAGGCGAACGAGAAAATAAGAAAATATTTTTGATAATCAGGGCTTGCCAGTACAGGTGCCTCACTTATGACTCTCTTGATGTGTGCAAACGTCACTTTGACTTCTATTGTCCATTTCACTTCGCTATATTTTTTTAGCATATCTTTGATCAATTTCACAATTTCAACAAAGTTCGGAATAAATCTCCTCAAAAAAATTATTTTTCCTAAAAATGACTAAATTTATTTTACATTCCTAGGAATATTTATAGTATCTATAGCCTTAACTCTTTTAGGATCGATTTTAATACCGTCTCGAGACACAATATGGCCCAAGAGTTTACCTTCTTGCATGGCGAAGTGGGACCTTTTAGGATTCAAAGACAAACCAAACTTACGACATTTCTCAAACGTTTGCTTGAGATGTACCAGATGATCTTCATCAGATTTAGAAAAAACAGTTAGATCATCAAGATAAATGACCACAAATTTATCCCTTTCACCAATGAAAGCAATGTCCATAGCACGTTGGAAGGTAGCGCCTGCATTCATTAAACCAAAAGGCATTTTATCATACATAAAAGTACCCAAAGGGTTAGTGAAAGTTTTTTTCTCTTTATCTAGTTCACTTACGGCGATTTGATTATACCCAGAGAACCCGTCGATCATCGACATCCTGTTTTCCCCAACTACCTTTTCTAAAACGTGATCCATTTTGGGTAGAGGGTAGTTATCTTTGAGGGAGGACTTATTCAGATTTCTAAAGTCCACACACAGTCTGATCTCACCACTCTTCTTTCTGACTGGGACAAGGTTTGCTACCCAATCAGAGTATCTCAGAGGTACTATTATTTTTTAATCCAAGAGTTTTTTAACTTCCTTTTTGACCACAGGAAATAAAATAGGGTTGATCTACCTGAGTTTTTGTCGAAAGGGTTTGACACCAGGTTTTAGAGGTATCTTGTGTTCGATCACAGCAGTGTCGTATGTTCTCAGCTCTTCGTAAGACCAAGCGAAAACATCTTTATATTGTCCGAGCAATTCTTTATACTTGCTTTTTACCTCAGGAGGAAGATACTTCGATATTTTTACCATCCTAGGTTCTTCTTTGTTCCCTACATTGCAGTCTTCAACCTCCTCTAGTTGGGGTTGCAGGGTGAATTTCAAGGGTATGTCATTCTGATCGAACAATCTCTCCAGGGGAATTAGTCCTTTCAGAATTTGATTGTTCTTTAGAACCAGCATGCGATGATTTGCAATCTTTTCCTAGAACTCTTGAGGATCCTCTCCTTCTTGCATGATCCATATGTGATCATTTTGATTATCTTGATCAATGTGAGTTTCAGAGAAGTCTCCCACTGCTTCTAGGAATTTCCTGATCTATTCGTCATCCTCGAAAACCTGCTAGTGTTGTATGTTGTTCGGGATGGATGGTCTGTGCCTCACCTCTATATGGTATTTTAATTTAAAAGTTGTAGGGGGAGCGAACGTCAAGGTTGCCTTGGCTAACAAGTCGACCTGTAAATTTTCGGCGCGTGGGATGAAGTGGATATTTACAGATGAGAAGAAATTTTCCATTAGATCCCATGCACAATTTCTATACGATCTCAATCTCGGGTGTTTGGCCTGGTATTGTCGATTTATCTGTTTGAATATCAACTCTGCGTCTCCATATACTTCTAGATTCTTTATGTTCAGCTTCCTGGCAGCTTCCAATCCTAATATCAAGGCTTCATACTCACATAAATTATTGGTATAGTCTATATCCCATTGAAGCCTGTAAGAGAAAGGGACAACAAATTTATTTTCAAGTGCCACAAAAAGTACCCCTGCACCTGCTCCTTCACATGACAGGGCACCGTAAAAAAACATTTTCCAGATCCCAGTACTATGCATATTTTCTGATTCTTTCTTGTCTATGTAATTTTCTTTTGTGCAGCTATCTATACCATCATCAAAAGACAAAATACAATTTCCTAGATCTTTATCAGCAATGTGAACAGGAAAATTGTTAGTATTTTGAGGATCGCTCACTGTATAGGCTAACCTCGTTTCCCTGTATAACCGAGTAAGTTGTCCACCAAACACAGGAATTCTGGCGTAAGTCATGTCCATTTGGAGGGACCCCCCAAGTTTGGCTCCCCACGACCTTGATAGCAACAAGCCATACTTTGGGGGGATATCAACAATAACTACATCCATCAGGACGCTTTTGACTAGGACCTGTGCAAGGGTGACTATTAAATCTTTTATCATACACATGCACTTAACTCTTCTCGAATCGAAAGAGTAGAGATCTCTGTAAGGCCTGGTGATCTCAAGGCCTAATCTATCCATAATAGTTTTGGGCATCACATTATGTGAAGCTCCAAAGTCTAGCATGCAGTTATGCAACAATCGATCATGCACATTTAGGGTGATATCGAAAGGAGTGATGGTGTCTCTGGCCCCCTCGAAATGTGGACCAAAAGTGATATTGGGCTTATCATCTTCCAAGTTTATCACATCTGATTGACTTTCCTGATCCAAACAACCTATCACTTTGGTTATCTTCTTACGATATGCAGGATTCTTTGCTAATTCAACCAGAGGGATCGGTATTTTGATCCTATTTATCTCATTTTCAAAACTAAAACCGCCACTACCTTTGTCCGTTTCTCTGGTTGAAATCTCAAACTCTCTCTTCTCCAACTTATTTGTCTGAGCTGATTTATTACTCGTGAGTTTATTTACTGGTGTGGGTGCCTCAGTGGTCTTGGTTTCCCTTGTTTGGGTTTCAACCTCCTTGGTTTTAGGATCCAACAAGTCTACCCCTTTTATTTTGTTTGTAGATGTTTCAGTCTCTTTTGGGGCTAGCACGTATACTTCACCTCTAGGGAGAATTTTCTTGGGTTGAGGAATCAACGTAGATTTGTTTCTAAACCTCAGGTTATATCTAGGTTGGACTTCAGCCATTATTGAATCAATTACTTCTTGATAGTCAGTGGCATCTATATTGTTTATGTCATCCTTTGTATTTGAGGGTTGTTGTGTGTTTAAAGACTTCTCATAATATTCTTTAGTTACATAAGATTGAGTGCATTCGTCACCCAAATTCGTCACATCTTCTTCCAGAGCCTCGAAATCTTCCAGGTCATTTCCTCCTATAAAATTTTCATTTTTTAAAAGGGTTTGAATTTTCTAATCTTCATTTTTAGTCTATCTTTGTTGATTTTGAAGATTGGGGTTTCTCCTGAATTCCCTTTTAATGAAAGGATCGGCCTTAGATTGATCCAGCTCCATCCTAGAAATTTTATTTGACAATTCCTTAATTATCCTATCCATATCATCCATTTTGTCGTCTGTGGATCTATTAGACCCTGAGGATCCGGCCTGTTCCCTGAAACGTCTGGTTTCTCGGTTTCCCGTTTCTACCTTAGCTTTCAATTTGCCAGAAGCCATCATGTTAGATTCGATTTCCACAACATCATCCTGCATTCGGATTAGGGTAGCCCCTCTTCTTTCTCTTAAGAGAAGGGCAAAATCAGGTTCGAAAGCTCCCGCGAAGGTTACTTTGGCTGCAGGTTGGGATGGTTTAACCTCGGCTGAGATTTTATTATACAGCTTATTAAATATTTGAATAAATTCCATAACTGTTTCCGAATTCTTTTTCTTTAAAGATCCGAACTCGGTTAAATAATACAAGTGGTCTTTCCTTTTGCCCCACTGTCTAAGGAAGGCGTCTTCTAGGGCATCATAGGATAATATCGATCTTGCGGGTAGGCTTCGAAACCAGGTTCGTACCTGTCCTTCAAAAGTTTGAACAAACAGCCTCGAATACACGTCTTCGTGCTCGAGACATAGGATATCCGTGAATTGATCAAAAAAGTTTATATGTTTGGTTGTGGTCAAGTCTCCTTCTCCTGTAAACTTAGGTAGGTTTTTTATATAATTTTCAGGAAGGTCATGAAGAGGGACAGGTAGAACCAAAGGTTGATTTCTGGCATCTACTTTGGGGAAAACTCGGGGAGGGGGGAGAGGCCCTTGCCTCCTACTCCTCCTCCTGGAGCCCCAACTCCTCCTAAAACTCCACCCCCTTCGAAAACCCCTCCACCTCCTCCTCCGGCAGCCGCCATTGGTACTACTGGATAGGGAAACGGTGTATTGTATAGAGGGTTCTGGAACACTAAAAGCGAATCTTTATCTTCTTCGTGAGACGAGCAAACCAAAGATGGGTGATAAGTGATGCGAGGACTTGGCTCTTCGGACTTGCAAGAAATGTAATTAGGGGAACCCACGGGTGTGTAATCTGAGTGTAAGGTATACTCTCCAAGATCTGGTGAGGTTGTGAGATCTAACTGAAAAGTTGGTGGGATATCGATCTCTGATAAATCCACTGCAGGGCTTTTACCTCTGTATGCGTCAACGGTTACTGAACGGGTTTCACTTTTAATCTCGGAGAGATCTAAAGTTGGATTGATGGTTTCGGGAGGGGAACTATGCGAAGTTGAAGGTTCAAACGAACTCTTGATCTTGGGTTGTGGGTACTTAAGCTGGTAGACTACAATAGTTGGCTTAAGGGGACCTCTAGTTTTTAGTATTTTTTCGGGATCGGAAACAGGCGTGGTTTGTTTTCCCTCTGGGTTTTGTCTGGTATTTCTTCGACTGGATGCCAGCTTATTTTAAACGTGGAGTCGCCAAGTGAAAGATAAGAAAATCCTTTAAAAGGTGTTCGCTCTTTGTTCACTATCAAAGGGTGAAACTTGCGAGAATGTCGTTCTTCTCAGGGAAAAGGTTTCGTAACTTCTTTCCCCGACAACGACGCCAAAAAGATGTTGTTCCAGAGTCTGTACCTAAGGCTTATAAGGCACAGTGTCTAGGCATCCGAAAGTGAGTGAAGAGTAATAAGGAGGAGAGCATCAACCTTCGGGAAATGAAGCTAAGGATGATTTCCAGGTTGTCGTTGTCTAGCCTCCAATTGTTCCTAGATGTTTATATCCCGCTCAATCGCAGCCCACAAGCGCCCACAAGCACTCAAGTTCTACCCGGGTATTGGTTGTTTTAAGAATAGTATCGAAAAGGTTCAAAGCGATATGTGTTTGTTCCGATAAACCGGGTTCAATGTTAGGTTGTCTTACAACGGGGGCAGTCATGGAGGAACAGTGAAAGTAAAAGAAAGTTTCAAAGTTTTAGATGTTGTCTCAATTCGATCGTATAAAAGAGAACTATATGATTTAATGTAAAAGATAAATTACAAACCAAAGGTCTTTTCCCGTAACTGTGTTATCTAGTGAATAATTGGTGTGTGAAAATGTGAGAAAAACATAAAGATGCTTAAAATACGAGGCTCCTATCAAGGAAGAATCTTGCCCTGTAAACAGAAGAAAAAAAAGGTGAGAGGAAATCTGACGAATGTATAAAATATGAAAATCTAATGAGTCCACAGGTCTTGTACCTGCTAATAGCCGATACAGAGGAAAAACTATAAACTATATAGACAATTAAAATTATTCACCATAGTAAAGGTTTTACTAAATTGCGGTGTGACATTCATCAAACATATATGTGCGAAATGAAATTGAACAAGAAATCAGAGAGGAGACAAACTCATAACACAGTCTTGACGGAATCAGGAGTCTTCGGATTGCTTTGTATTAATATTCAAAAAAGGAGAGTCTTTATTACAATCGACCAAAATAGGTCCAGCCCTTGTTCTTTCTTCAAAACATATATTAATACAAATTTCTATAGTCTGGAATCTCGATCGTTCCAGAGGTTTCCAGTTACAACAAAGGAGATTAAACGTTTCAGTTCTTTGTTTCTGTCCTTATTTGGTACCGGAAACCTGTCTCTTTGCATGCTCTGTGCAAATAACACACGTCTCCACCAGCTGGGATATCAACTTAGAAGGTTCTGCTTGATTATTGGCCTCGAAAGTGTAACAATCATTCACCAGTTGTGGCAATTTTTCTTCCACGTGTTGGTCTTTGGCGTTGATAGAACATAATTGTACACTCGGTTTAATTAGCCATTTATCTATTTGGACTATATCCACCTGGGTTGTTTGTGATATTTCAACCAATTCTCTTTCTTCATTTTCCTTGACCTTGAGTAGATGCTTGGCTGTATTGATCTGGCCCAGTATTCCAGTGTTTCTTTCATCATCGGAACCCAACCAACTTCCATCTAGAAAACCGAAGGTTTCTTCACAGGATTCTCTTACCTCTCTAGCTTGTTGTCTGCCTTCGGATATGTCACGCTCCCATTATTTCAACAAGATATTACCTCAGGTCTGCTCCGAGATAGAAAACCTAGAACTAGTGCTTGTTTTCCTTATCGTCGTGGCTTTAATAGCCTCCTGGAAAGCAACTCGGGCCACCCCAACATCCTTTTCTCTAAGAGTGAGATTTTCCAATATTCGACCAATGAGTTGGCAATTGTTTTGAATCGTTTCTACCTTAGCAAGTAGACCTTGTTGAGCTGCCGACACTCTTTTTCTGATCTCTATAATTTGGGATTGAAATATCTCGATATCGATTACCTGGCTTTCGGCGAAGTCTAATTTGGCTTGTAGCTGCTCTATCAATTCTCCTTGTTGGCCTATCTGTGTCTGACTTGTCTGAGCCATCAGTTGTGTCTGTTCGAGATCGGCTTTGAGCCGCTTGATTTCGTTTTGATCAACTACTCTAGCTTGTTCTAAACCTGTATTCGCCTGATCTTTGGCAGCGGCCTCTGTTGTAGCTAGTTTAGCCTCTAAGGTTTTGATCAAACGATTTTTTCTCTTCAGCTGTTCATTTAGGGTCCCGACTGAATATTGGTTGGTTATAGCGAAAGCCCCCAATGTTCCTGCTATTTGAGTTGCAAACTCTTCCTTTTTCATAGCTTTCCCATCGATTAAAATTTTAAATTTCTTTGATACTATACCTGCCTCTTGGTAAAGTTTTTGTTTCACAACAGCCTTTCTCTTCTTATCGAAGAAGAATTCATTCAGAGGTAGCTCTTCCATTGTTATAGGCGTTAATTCTTCGTCGAAAACCCAACCTGGGTTTGGGACCCCTTTTGTGGATTGTAGGGGGGTAACATAAACGATGGGATTGTCGACATGCTTAGATGATTTCCCTGGAGTAACAACCGAGGTTGGCTCTCTTGGAGGGTTGGAAGTCTTGGCTTCCTGTTTCGAGCCCCCCGTTTTCTCTTTCTTGTCCCGGTGTTCTTCTTGACCGGGTGTTGAACCTTTGGAGCCTTCGGCTTCTGTTTGCTGCACCTCTACGGTCGTTGGATTCTCACCCCGTAATACTGAGAGAAGGCAGCTTCGTCGATGTTCTTGGAATTTAAAAACATCAGCCCTCTCTTCGGGCGACAGGGCTTGTATCCGAGCCAAAACCTCGGCATAAGATATCGCGCCTCGAAAAATGTCATCATGAAGCGAATTCTCATGCTCAAATATTTTAAGACCACAACTAGCCAAGTGATTACTCACGACCCTGTGTGGATCGTGTTTCTTGAATTCGATGTAAACCAGTGTAATATCTTCCAGGGCTGTTGCCTCGGCCTTTGCATTCCCGAAATCTAATAAAGAATAGGTAGTTAAATGAATGGGGAAAGGTGGTCATACCTTCTTTGAAAATCCTTTAAGCTCTTTGCTTATGCCACCAATCACGGTTTGCCTGGCGATTTCGCGACAAGCCAGCCTATCGGGTATAAATAATGGTAGAGCATGTGGAGGGACAGAAGCACCGAAACCCCTGATGTATGGAAATTCTTCCTACACGTACCAGTGAGCCACACTGCTCAAATTGGCCGCGATGCTATCTAGGATCCTAGGTGGTGGATTACCGAAGATGGTGACATGTATCGGTACCATTACCCAGTGGAAAATTTCATATATGAAATCTAAGGCCTTGTCCTCCCAAAGATTTGAACGGTAGACGTGGATAGGCTCAACATCCGATGGAGCCCAGCTCCAGCTCATTAAGGGAAAAGGCGTTATGAAACACACGACGTCCATGATGTATGCGGACATAAAGACTGAGGCGGCCTTCCCGCTCGCCCTCTGAGTCTGATATTCTGTAATCCGACTAGTTAGACTATCTGACAATAGTTTGGCCCAGTCGAAGGAACAACCTTCCGCTACTGTATGCATCAGAGGCACCCATGGGAGGAAAAAATGTGTGGTGTCTTCCCTCCCATACAATCTACAGGTCATCATTGTTATGTATTTGAACGGTGGTTCCAGAGAATATATGGAATAAATTCTATTGTTATAGGCTCTGAACTTCGCGGGGTGTGAGACCCAATCCTTGATCAAATCAGATAAGTTTTTTCCGTACTGCTCGCATTCCTTCTGTTTAAATTCCTCCAGAAACTCGGCATTGTATGTGAAGTTCGACGTGGGTGGCAACTTGTACATCGCCTGTAATTGTTCTGGTCTAAAGGTCCCAATAGTGACCTTCTGCTCGTTGACGATGGTTCTGGTCAGGATACCTACATGGTCTAGCACCCATCGGATCATGTCGTAGTAAGGAAGAAGACGTGGCCTGGCCGCTACTTTATGCATTTCTGCTTGGACGACAATCTTGTATTTGATGGCCAAGTCGTCATTCTCATTATCACTGGAGTCATCTGAACAATTCACCAACTTGGACTGCAGAACCTCAGAGATGTATGACCAGGTTCTAATAGAATCAACGCTTCAGGGTGAAGTATCAGAAACGTTCTCCGAACCTTGCCCTGAAACCTCAGCACTTGCCTCGGACGCTTTTCGTGGGGCCATGGCGGGGGATTCTGATTTAGCTCTCCTGCGATAAAAATATGTATACATACAGAAATCAGTGTGTCGAGGAAATCTTCTCTGCATAAAATAGAAATGATTTTTGTGACACTGAAGAAAAAGATCTATATCTTCGACCATTTAAAACCTCGACGTCCTTATGAACAGAACGGACAAATCATTTTTAGAGACAGATTTAACATTAAAAACCATATCCTTACTTGTTGCTTCACCTCATTTCCAATTAATGCCATAAATTTTGACGGTTCATGACACAAGTTGGTGCAAGGAAAATTTAAATTTACCTCGTAGACTGTGCATATTATTATTTGCATTAAACAGTGATTAAGCTGGCTTAGCTTCTTTAATTTGGTTTTCTTAAACTTTAATCAACCTTTCGACGTTCGCCGTATCGAGAGTTTTCACTCTAACCTTTCAAACCTCTAAAAACCGAGATCACGATGATTAGATTTAGTTAAGCTCAAACGTAAACGGGATTAAGTGTTTAATTAATCATGTTTTAATTTATATCGCGACTTTGCGACTCAGGGCTTCGAAGGTATAGTTTCCGGGAGGAGCGTATGTCGAGTTGCGAAATCTCGAGATCACGATGATGTGATCTATTTAAACGAGAAGGTAAACTGGATTAAGTGTTTAATTAATCATGTTTTAATTTATATCGCGACTTCGCGACTCGGTGCTTCGAATGTATAGCTTTTGGGAGGCACGTATGCCGAGTCATGAAATCCCGACAGACTTTAACCATGGTCAAAACTAACCACCCCTGACACTAACCCGGGTTACTTAAGTAAAAGTCTTCGCGGCTTCGCCTATCAGAGTTACGACGATAATGTTTTTGGAGAGAGTGAACGCCGAGACGCGAAATCCTGACAGCACTTGACTGGGGTTTAAAGAATTTTACTTTCATCTTTAACCTGAGGTAAGCTTTTAAAAACTTTTCACGACCTCGCACATCGGGGACTTGTAAATCTTGTGACTTATAACTCCCGAAGCGCGTTATCCCGAAGTACAAAAAGTAAAAAAAGTTGTTTAATCGATAAAAGGTGGTGACTTATGAAACATAACATCCTTTGTTATTTCGCATGTCGGGACTACTAAAATTTTTAGTTGGTAAATGTCACGAAGCAAAAAAAAAAACTTAAAGACCAACATTTGACCTTAAAAATTACACTTAAACCAGTTGAAAAAGGCGGCTCCAGCAAGGGGAATAATAGATAAAACATTATTATGTTTTTTGTATTATTCCCTACACCCCACCCTCATATATGAGGGTCAGAAAACATAATGTTTTCTCTATTATTCCGACCACCACCCCCACCCTCATATATGAGGGTTATAATGTTTTTTCTATTATTCCCCCGCACCCCACCCTCATATATGAGGGTTATAATGTGTTCTCTATTATTCCCCCGATTCCCACCCTCACCCTCACCCTCACCCTCACCCTCATATATGAGGCTTAGAAAACATAATGTTTTCTCTATTATTGCCCCCATCCGCACCCTCACCCTCACCCTCACTCTCATTATTATGTTTTATCTTATATATCCCCACATCCCCACCCCCCACCTATGAGGGTAAGCTCTAAACACTGAGCTGAACTTACTTTTCTATCAACTCTGTATATATATCCTCTCTGTTTCACATTTTGGATTTTAACAATACATGATCATTTTCTTTTCTATCAACTCTATATATATCATCCTTGTTTCACATCTTGAGTTTTAACAATAACTGATCATTTTTAAGTGGCCTCCCTTCACTCCCAATTCTTTTTTATTTTGAAATGTCTATTTTTTTTTTTTGTTTGTATCGTGCCCTAATTATCGTTCGTTTATGAGATTCCAATTCTTTTGGCCAACGCGGGTATTATTTTTGTTTTATGTTGTATTGATCACATTGAATCAGAATTGAAGTAAATAGTATCTGGACACTAAAGGTTTGGCAGAAACCAATTTAATTATTGATAAGATATATAAAATGGTTAGTTGCCATCAGAAATGCCTAAGATGTTTAAAAGAAAGTTGAGGATTGCATTGCATTCAATATACAGTTGTAAGTTGTCCTTGTTTTTCTAACTTTTACTCAGTGTTTGTGTTTTTGCTTTTAAAATAGTAAAAAAAAGCACTGAACCTAATATTGTGCCTACTTATTTTTCTAAAAGTATTGAATTTTTTTTCTTTAAAATAAAAATATTCAAATTAATATATTTTCTTGAAAATTGTACATATCAGATTTAAAAATAGTAAACATAGAATTATTTTGATATTTATTTTGTTTTAACTTTTTTTAAAAACTTTATAGAAATATTCAAATTAATATATTTTCTTGAAAATTGTACATATATCAGATTTAAAAATAGTAAACATAGAATTATTTTGATATTTATTTTGTTTTAACTTTTTTTAAAAACCTTATATTAGTGTCTAACTAACCACTCTTTATCAGTTTTTACCTGAGATATTTTTACACTATCTAAAGATGTACATTATGCTAGTTTAGAAGATGAAGAAGACAATTTTTTATTAACAGATGTACATTGTGCTAGTTTAAAAGATGAAGA
The DNA here is from genome assembly GCA_000966675.3 of Picea glauca. Lineage (NCBI taxonomy): Eukaryota > Viridiplantae > Streptophyta > Pinopsida > Pinales > Pinaceae > Picea > Picea glauca. The sequence continues at coordinate 210,719 of JZKD02S1781120.1, read as the reverse complement.
CAAATTTTTATTAACATTTTCAAATGTTTACTCAACTACTCTATTATGAGTTTTTACCCCAACCAATTTTACAACAACTTTTAAATATGTACATTATACTTACTTTGAAGATGATGAAGATCTATTTTTATTTACATTTTCAAATTGCCAACCATTTTTACAACTTTTAAATATGTACATTATACTTGCTTTGAAGATGATGAAGATCTATTTTTATTTACATTTTCAAATTGCTTTGATAAGTGGTATTGATGATGAATAAATTGCTTTGATGAGTAGCATTGATGATAAATGAAGTGTTTTGTGTTGAAAATTATTCAGTGATAAATTAAACATGTGTTTTCCTTTTTCATTACAATTTGACATTTATGAGCCTGGATGAGTAGTGAAATTTTTATGTTAAAAATTGTCTACATAATAGTAAACTACACAAACTTTTTTTTTTTAAGTTTCTGATAGATTTCTTATACCTTTCTCTTGCTAAATTGGATGGAAATATTGTTTTGTTTTTTTATTTCTAATTGTACATTTAAGCGAGGTGGAGGAAACCCTCTCGTGCATGGGTAGGGTAGAGAAAACCTAATCATTATTTATTGGGGTCATGAATCATACAATGCTAAAATCTATGCATAAAAGGAGTATTTCATCATTTCAACATAAAACACTTGTTACACAAGTTTTAAGCTAAAATCTATGCATAAAAGGAGTATTTCATCATTTCAACATAAAACACTTGTTACACAAGTTTTAAGAGTACTATAATAATCATCATTCATATTTGTTTTCAATAATTTTTAAATATTATCTTTTCATAATTTATTAAAATTATTATAAACATTTTCAATATTTTATTTTTAATTCTTAATTTGTCCTCATCAATCAAAAAACTACACATTACATGTAAATACATAAAAGAAAAAAACTATATATAATTCAATCTTGTACTATGAAAAATAAACTTTCCTCAATCCAATCATACCAATCATGTATGACATGTATGAGTACATACAAAACTGTATATAATTACTCATACATAAAAAAAAACTGTACATAATTCTTGTATTATGAAAAGTAAACTTTCTTCAATCCAGCCATGTATGAGTACATACAAAACTGTATATAATTCTTGGGACATGAGAATAACATTTTTACATCAACTTAAAATCAAGGTTTATGAAAATATTATGTGTTCTTGTATTATGAAAAGTAAACTTTCTTCAATCCAGCCATGTATGAGTACATACAAAACTGTATATAATTCTTGGGACATGAGAATAACATTTTTACATCAACTTAAAATCAAGGTTTATGAAAATATTATGTGGTATGAGATTTGAAGACTTTTTGTGATTTTCTACATTCAGTTTTTCAATGCCATTTCAACTTTGGATTTTTTGATCTTGTACTTCATTAAATATACACATTTCTACACCAACTTAAAACCAAGGTTTATGAAAATCTTATGTGATATGAGACTTGAAAACTTTTAGTGATTTTCTATATTCAGTTTTCCAATACCATTTCAATTTTGGATTTCTTGATCCTGTACTATTAAATTGGAACTTAATCATTCGTCAAATATACACATTTTTACATCAACTTAAAACCAAGGTTTATGAAACTTCGTGATTTTCTACATTCAGTTTTCCAATACCATTTCAACTTTGAATTTCCTGCTCCTGTACCATTAAATTTGAACTTTATCATTCATCAAATATACTAATTTTAAGATTTCTATAGTTTTTGAAAATCTTGTCCAAATTAAAAAAAAACTAGAATATAATTACATTAGATTATGTGATATATTTGTAATTTTTATTATAAATTTTTAAAATATGGATAATAAAAATATAATAAAAAAATTACATATCCATCATGCATGGAGGTGCTAGTTAATCCCTGAAGGCGACTCCGATCAATGCTGCACCAACCAATAATGGAGACGATAGAAGTAAGTTTGCATTTAGATGATGGATAATAAAAATATAATTAAAAAAATCACATATAACTAACATGATTATGATTAGAGAATAGATGTATACATTTATGGGGAAATAATTAAAAATGATAATTTTACTGATTTATAAAATATTAATTATAAATATTTCACATATTTTTATAAATAACTAAAAATTAATATATAACCAAAAAAATCATATAACATAAGTTGAACTTATAATATGTAATGCACTAAAAATTAATATATAACCAAAAAATCATATAACCTAATTTGAAATTATAATATCTAATGCAATAAAAAAATATAATTCAAATTCATTAAATTTCGAAAAAATATAATACAAATTCATTAAATTGAAAAAAATTACAATTATTGAAACTTAAAACTCTTTACCACAAAGTGAAATACTGCGCAATACTTTTTTAGATCATATCTTCTCTTAAAATCCACAAGTTTACTTTCTAACATTTTTTAAAATTAAGTATTTAACATTTAATTTTATCTCGTATCTTTACTAACGCTAAATCTTCTTATAGCGTTGCACCTTGTCATAGTATATAAATTCCTTATTATTGTGTCTGATCCAGTACGGACTATATGCAACCTGTCCACATAATAATATAATAATAACATACCAGAGCACACCCGGAGATACTGCACATGCGGCCGCGTTTCAATATTCCTTGGATATTTCTGATCGCGGATGCAGGGTCACCATCAAGCCATTCTTCAGACATAGAGTTATTCCCAACTTTGGCTCTACCATCAAATCCTTCACCATTTTCAGATGATATCGATAAACCAGAGACGCTGCCACCCATTTCATAAGCAAATAAGCGAAATCCTTTCCCAGGCAAACTCTGGGTCCTGCATTGAACACTGGGTATTTATACCCACATTCTGGCACAAACACGCCCTCTCGCAGCCATCTCTCCGGCTTGAATTCCA
>JZKD02S1781120.1:192235-202816 GCA_000966675.3 Picea glauca | reverse complement strand
GGATAAAATGTAGAACAGTTAGACAACACATTGTTTAATGTTTTTAATTATATTTTTGTTAAATTGTAATGTAGTGGTTGAGATGTTTTATTATGATCATATTTGACTAAATTATTTGTAATATAAGAGTCAAACAAGGTTGTCCCATATCTCCAACATTTTTTGGCATTTACATTAACAAGTTAGAAGATTGTTTAGAAGTTGCATGTTGTGTTGGACCAACTCTTGCTAGTATAGTAATCGTCCTTCTTCTCTATGTCGATGATATTGTTCTTATGGCAAGGAATCCCTACGACCTTAGTAAGCAACGTAGAATCTTCAAGGACTTATGCTCTAGTATAGGTATGACTGTGAACATTGACAAAACGAAGATTATGATCATTACATCCAACAAGATCACCTACAATACTTTTGTATATAACATCAATATCTTGGAGGAAGTGCCTTCGTACAAGTATCTTGGAATTGATATTCATCACAAGCTCAATTAAAACTATAGCATTGAGAAAAGGATAAATGGAGGGTGGAAAGTTTATTATGGGCTTGAAAATAATTATAAATCAGCAGACCTTTGACTATGGTATAAGAAAAATTTCCTCTTTGATACTCTTGTCACTCTTGTTATCTTATATGGATGTGAAGTTTGGGAATGTAGTATCTCTCAAGAATCTCGAAGAAAGATGGAGTGGATCCAAAAGAATGTTATAACTTATAATGTCAAAATTAAAAGCCATACACCCTATCCTATCCTCATATAAGTGAGCATTTCCCCCATTGAGAGCACAACTATGATTAGGTACTTAATGTACAAGAACAAGATAAGCAACATGAATGACAATAGGCTCCTCAAAATTGCTTCAGATTCTAGCCAAAATTACCAACGACTCAAGCGTGGATGGAATAATGATGCCAAGTCTTGGAAAAATCATTGGGGAATAAAAAATATGTTATTTTGCAGAGTATCGATAATATTAAAAGTATTGTACAAGCTAAATTTAAGGAGAATCTATGGCACGATAAAGAGTTAGAGGATATAAAAGAAAATTAAGCTATTATAAGGAGGGGGTTAACCCTAATCTTGAATATCAAATGTATCTCTTTGTTTTGACTGACGTAAAGAAGAGAATCAATATTGCTAAAATAAGAACTAATTCGCATGAGCTCCATAGTGAAACTAGATGTTGGTAAATCTCAAAACACCATGGCACGAAAGAATTTCTCACCTTTGTGACACCAAGAGGGTTGAAGATGAAAAACATTTTCTCATAGAGTGCCCTGTGTATAGCCAAATTAGATCTCAATTTCAAAATATTTCTCACAATACTGATCTTCCTAACCTTCTAAGTCATCAAAACTTTAGTGATCGTGGAACACTTCTCTTAACACTTTTCAAGCATCGAAATAACATTTTAAAGAAATCCAAGTAATTTCTTACTTTTCTTAAAATCTGATGGACCAATTTTGATCTCAATGAACATTAACCATCATCATCATCATCATCATATAAGTTTTGAACTATAAATTAGTTTCATTTAATAAGATTTATATGAATCATTATATATATATATATATATATATATATATATATATATATATATATATAACAAATTTTTTCGCGTTGTACCATCCATTTCTTACCTTTAACTTACACAACACCAACTCTTATGAGGCTGATTTGGATGATCTCATTATTGACCCCTTCATTTTTAGGATGATGGGGCTAAGTGGTGTTATTAGATCAACACATGTTGAATCAAGGTGCCACTACATATTTTGGATAATATGGAAAACAATCTAAAGAAGTGAAATAGAAAGGTGGCCAGGGAAAAATAAAGTAGTCGATTTTTAGGGTGTCATCCTCAATTTTCATGGATAAATGTAATCATAGAGTTACATGCATTTATTCAATCATCTTTGCCAATTATATTAGGGTTTTGGACTAAGATTTCTGCGTTCAAGCTTCATTGTATAAATCAAGTTGTATAGGTTGGGTAAAGGGTTACTAGTTGGATGCTTTTGGATAGTCCTCTATAGTCTGGTTATATGGTTACTAGATGGGTGTTTTTGGATAGTTCTATGTTCTTTGGCTATGGCTTGCGAGTTCATTGGGAATGGTTGATTATGATTTTATTATTAAGTTATGGTTATAGGGTTACTAGTTGGGTGTTTTTGGATAGTTCTTTGTTTTTTGGCTATGGCTTGTGAGTTCATTGGGAATGGTTGATTATGATTTTATTATTAAGTTGGTATGAGTTATGGATGTGGCTAATTTTTGTTGGTTTTTTAATGTATAAGCATAATATATTTCATGTTGGTGATTGAATACAATGACAAATCACCTATCTTCCTTTCTCAATTGTGGTTCATTGTTTACATGGATGATGTGCATGTTTTGCTTATTCATTATTTATTTGTGAGGAATGTTTCTACAATGGTGATCAATGTTATTGCTTTTTGTTATTAAATAGATATTATGAATTATTCAAGAATAATTAATTATAATGGAAATGCATGGTAATAAGGTTAATCCTTTGTTATGCTACACTTACCACCTATCAAGTATCTAAGCAATGCGTCTTTGTTTCAAGCATTGAAAATGAACCCTTCATGAACCCTAGTTTGCAACCTTGAACCAATAAATGGTTCGGTTGTCGGTACTAGATCATGCTATGTGTGGGGTCTCAACAAAATGAACTAGAGGCTTCTAAAGGCACATGTACAAGATTGATTTGATGTTAAGATTGATCGCTTTGCTAAAAAAAAATCCATGTTGTTAGGATGAATTGTGGATTAGTTGAAAGAATAATCATTGTATGAAGAATCTTATGAGATTTTCTAGGTTGAATTTCTAATGAGTCTATATGAGTGGTTACATAGGCTTTTTGAAAAATCTTAATATCCATGGAGAGAAGGAGAGACAATAAAATATAATGTATAGAGTATCATAGTTATGCAACATTGTGATAATCGTACTAGTCAGGATATAGATTTATAGGTTAAGAGCATTATGCAGGGCTATATTGTTCAATTTGTACTAGAATTACATCAATTCTATTACAGGGTCGAAGAACAGTTCAAGGAAGACTAGTAACCAAGATTCCAAGCTTGATAAATATGTTGTGGATGGAAGAAGAGTTGTTGTTATCCCCTTCCTCATTTTTTTAGTAAAGGTTGTGATGGTGCTTTGCTAGTAGGGCAATTCCAAGTCAGCATAAGATATATATGAACGTGATTCCTATTTTGGGTATTTTGAGGATGGGGTATAGGTAGACACATGGAAAGGTGATTGGAGTAGGAGATAGTAGATATTGAGGAATGTGATTCCTCACACCAATGAGAAAAGGTAATGGAAAGGTAAGTGCAGCTTGAACATGTCAACATGGAGCGAGTGACATAGAGTAAATTCCACCATCCGATAGCTAATAACAATGCATCTTCTGGATCCATGAATGGGTTAGAGATGTGGCTATGAAATGTAAAGGATAATTCTATGAATAAGGTTGTCATTATGGAGATTGTATGGATTAACAATACTGGTAATATTTTGTAAAAAGTTATTTTTTATTTAGATTGTAATGGATTTTTCAAGTTCTATTTGTCTACATGTGTTGACCTACTTAGTAGAATATTGAGTCACAATTGCCATGTCCATCCTCTACCGAAACAATGGATATGATTTTGATATAGAAGAATAGAATGACGTCATCCCTTCAAATTTTATTAAGTCTATTTTATATGGATAATGTTTATTCCCCATTAGATGTAATTTATGATGTGAATGAATGATCTTGCATCAGTTTGATCTATTGCATATTTAGGAAATACAACAGATGAATGTGGTTATAATATAGTGCATGTTGAGGTGATTATTCTAATGATGGGATGGAGGCTAGAATATCAGTTTGAGTTGCATCCTCTATTAGGTTTTAAATTTTCTTGCATTGTCTTAAGGTTCATGTAATGTGCTTTGAGTAAAACCTTCCCTATAAACGAAGTATTGATATTATAGTGCTAGATCACAATGCCTATGTTGGACACCTAAGTGGACCCTAGTTTATATTTCAAACTAACATTTGGTTCTATTATCGATTCCCGATAATGTTAGGTGTAATAATTTCACATTATGGATGATCAATTCACTTGCACATACTTGCAAGATTGGTTTGATGAGCAAATTGACCTATTCATGAAATAAAAGGCTCCATTCATTGGGCGGGGTGTGTTAACTTTGAAGACCTCGTGTTGTTCAATATGATATTTTCACAATGGATTTTATAGTAAATTTGTATGAGTGGTTGTGAAAACTAGAGGAGAACTTGAGGTTTGTCTAGAGAGAAGGAAGAATTGTCACTAGCATGCTCAAAATTTGGTGGAGTTGCAATGGTGTGATGACCTAGTTGCGAGAGTTGTAGATCACTAGGTAAAGACCACCATATAAGGCTACATCTTAGAATTGTCCGTGGAAATGAACTTGTCATTCTCACGAGCTAAGGCATTGATTATGAAGGTCTATAGGGAAGGATAGTGAAATAAATCCCCTTGTGGTTGAAGATTCTTTTGAAGGAGGAGACATTGTCTTTCATCCCCATACCTATGAAAGCATAAATCCTTGATCAAAGGGATTATTTTTCATGGAACTAGTGAAAATTTTGAAGGAAGAGGTTGGTAAGAAAGATGCCAAAGCTAGAGAATGACAAAAATGAGCCTTGAGGCATGATAGGACCACAATGAGGTATTGTATAAGGAGATGAGAAATGAAGCAAATAAGGATTCACAACTAAGAGATCTCAGGAGAGTCTGAAGAAGAGAAGAGAAAGAGCCAGTTGGTGGTTGAAGGAAAGAGGATTGATGTTGGAGGGAAGGCCGACTAAGTGGGAAATGAATATAGGAGAATTCCTAGGATCATATGGACATGTTGGAAATTTCTTTTATTATTATGAGGGGGTGCCAAAACATGTGTCGAAGATGCTACAACAAGAGGTTTTATTCAAAGAAAATTTTGATAAGTTGAAAATGAGAACTTGAATGAAAATGTACCACCTAAGGAAGTGATGTAGGATGTGTTCTAGTTGTTCCACAAGGAGAACGAAGATGATGCAAACATGGTGCATCATGAAGGTATTGGATCAAGCCTAATCCAACCCATACCCCTTGTACATCTCTCTCAAGTGAGGTAACTTGTGTGTATTATGGTATTCTTCACCTAGTAGCACAATCTACTAGTTTTAAGGAGTTAGGAGGCCCAATGAGTCATAAAAGGAGGTATTTTGGTTCTAGTGGAACTAGAAGAAGTCATAACAGTATTGGCCTTACCCAAACTTTAGTAAGCTATCCAAGCTCACAAGGATTTATTTTATTCCTTCACTAATTGCAAAAATGTTTGGTGTACATGTTGGTTAAATGCTACAATTCCATAAATTCCCAAGGAAAGGTGATGGTGATGTAGAGAAACACAAGTTCTTATGTGAATAAATATGGAGTGCTACAAATACTATGATCCCTAATGCAATTTTGTTGAATTTTAGACAATGTTGTGGGTGTGGGGTCAGTCCTTCTAGTGGTACATGAAATATGTCAAGAGTAGGAGAAATTTTGGGGGTTAAATTTCACCTTATGGCTAATTTTCCATTTTCTTTTCCAAAAATGATTAGTCAATTTACATTTTTTCCAAAAGCAATTCATTCAAATTCAATAGGTTGAAATTGTTTTACTTAAAAATTCACCAAAAATTCTATAAATTATACAAAATACTTAGGAATTTAGATAGTCTTATAAAAATATTATCAAGCATTTTATAGTTGGCTTTTTAAGAATGAGTATTTAAAATTCCCCAAGGTTTTTACACTTCATGAAAAGTATTGATCCTTATGATTTTATGTGGTTTAGAGTACCCCAGTGGCTACTATGAAAACATTCATTGAAGTAAGACACTCATTCATAGTTGAATTCTAGAAGAAAAAGACAAAACACTAGAGTTACACATTAAGCAAGTTGTGGGAGAAATCACCTAGGAAACTGACTAGATATTTTGGCATTTCCCCCTCACGTAGTAAGGGTGGGATTATCAAAGGAAGGATTTGGAGCAATCCGTGAGAATCAGGCCAATAGTTGGGTATTCTAGGAACATAGGTACATAGGTACCTGGGTTACACATGCTTCTACTTTTGAAGCAACTCTAAGGATAACACAACTTTAGAACCAATTATCTACCTTAAGTGAGAAAATCCAGGTGTTGACCAAAATTGAGGATGGCCAAGAATAAGTGTGGTATGTCATGCTTAAGAGAAAGGACCACTTAGCTAATAAGTGTCATTCCATAGGGTGAGGGGTTGTGACTAACCCTACTCCACTTCCCTTCATGAGAAAATATTCAAGTGATTTCTATGAAATTTGTAGAACTTATAGACACCTACTCCAAGTTTACCTCATTAACTTGAAATATTTGCCAATTGTTTCATGACTTCTATGGGTCCAACACTCACAATACTAAGAATTGCAGATCCTTGCAAGTCTTGGCCAATCACTTTCAAAGGACTTTATTCAGAGGAGAGGAAACAAGTAATGATAATACTAGTGGTTGTCATAATGACAGAGGAGGATATAGAGGTGATTGAGGTGGAGGAATGTTATACCTGTAATGACCGAGGGTGTATTTCCAAGAATTGTTCTCAATTTAAACTCTAACAATAATACAGTTTCAAATTTATATATGCACAACAAATAGTAGTGGAAATAACCATGCATATTTTTGAATTCATACAATACCCACACAATTTCATGGAATCACACAAATAGTAAGTATTCTGCTAAGATATAAGTTTCAAAAAACTATTTGTAAATAGAGGCAAGTCCACCAAATGGTTGTTGAAGATTGATTCACTGCCCAACCATAAGAATTAACTATGGATTCCACCTCCAAGCTAGACCATAATACCATCAAGGCTAAGGAAGTTCCTACATGGTTCTAATCTCACTCAACCCAACCTATTTCTCTCATACCATGATGATACTCTCTTTGCTTCTCAATACAAGGAAGATCTTTCCTTTCTCTACTCCATAGTCCCTTAGTGATATTTTTCCCTTCCAATGCAAGAAGAAAGACTCTAAGACTACTATGCCCTTGTAAAAATCATTATACATTAAGACATTAAATTAAAGTGAATATATGAATGTAAATGTAAATGTATGAATAAAGTAAATTTACAAGTAAACTATTAGTAAGAGTGGGTACAACTTCTCCAACCATTTAGTTAATTGTATAGATACTCATGATATATAAATAGAACTTAGTTGGTTAACCTTTCCACCACATAAATCTCCCATATCTATTCACTCAATATAGTACATTATTGAATGCATGTTGAAACCCTAATTGCAACACTTTGGCACCATTGCCAATCTCATTTGGTCTCCATGATAAGAGCATAACTGTATGAACTTGAAAAATATAGTGAAACGACGAAAGCCTAGAAGTTGGAAGATATGTTCATTCATTAGAGATCACTACACTACTGTGTTTTGTGATTAGAGATGATTGGTGAAGAGTTATTGAAAAACGTTTCTACTATGCAAAAGAAAGTGTTCGATTCACTATGTTGATGTAAGAGAATGCTCTCATCTAGAGAGGAAGAAACTGACAAATTTCTAAGCCTGCTGCAATTTCGATGGACTCGCAAGTTGTTCGAAGATATACTTGATGGAAGTCAACTTTCTGGTGGGTTATGTTGTTCCACAAGGGGAACGTTGCATTGAGATAGTTACATAAGTGAAACAAATGATGTAAATATTCAACGATAATCGTTGTTGGTCGAGATTTCTATTTGAAGAATAGTTACCAAATTTGGTAACAAATGGTGTAAAGATTCAACGGTGATAATCGTTGTTGGTCGAGATTTCTATTGGAGAAAAGAAATAAGAAAATTTGATAATTCGATTTGAATTACTAATAATTCGATGAAATTCGGTTCGGTTCGCAGCATAGGCTATTTAGTCAGTAAAGAAAATCGGGGCCTTAGTAGAAACAATGACTTTTCATGAAAACCATTCAAAAGCAATGTCCAAAATATCAGAGGTAACATTTGATATTTGGGCGTTTTTAAATTCAAACATTTGATTGTTTACTCCATGGGGCATCTGAAACTTTACTTTTATTCTTCCTACAAAAGCAAAGAAGAAATATGAAATGTGATTGTTGTGTTTTTATAAACTATTACAACCTCTATAAAAAGAGAGGTTTGATTGAAATGTTTAAACAATGGACAATGTTGGAAGAAATGATAAGTGTCTTGTTCTTCTCTACATTGTATTTCCAATCTTAATACTCTTTAATTTCCTTATGAGTATTTTTCTTATTCCATTGAATTTTAATCTATCTTTTCGTCTTGAACGATTCCCTTATGAGTATTTTTCTTATTCCATTGAATTGTAATCTATCTTTTTAACTTGGAGAACATTTTTTAAATACACGTCTATTAATTTAGTAATCGTGAAGTGCTGAGGGATCTTAGATAAATAAGTTTTGAAACTACTAGGGGTTTTGGAGGGAAGGAAAGAAACAAATGGACTATTTGTGGTGAATTGCACTTATAAGATGTTACACTTATAAAAGGTTACATTATCCATAGTTTTTTATTGGAAGTAGCTAATCCAAAGCAATACTATATAAGTAATTATTTATAGAATTGACTATCTATTGAGAAGATCTGTTTTTTTAGGTAAATTTACGAGTGTCAGATTTTTAGGGATAGTCTAAGTTTGACATGCATCAAAGTTCCATGCATTTTAATATCAGATCATAAGGATTTTGCCCCATTTTAAATCAACCTAAATGCTCAAAATTATGAATTGATAGAAAATTTAAAAAGGGACCACCTAAAAACCTACTAAAAAGATAACTAGAAAAAAAAGATTACTCCCAAATTAGCCCAAACTTAACCCACTCCCACAAAAATTAGGTGCGTTTGCTAAACGTTGCCGTGGCAAATGAATTTTTATAGGGAAGTTCATGCATTGCTCATCGTTGGGAATGTATTATATTTATTGTATGGTTAGAATGTGTTATATTTGTTTTTTAGTTTTTATTTATTTTATGTTAGTTCATGCATTGCTTATCGTTGGGAATGTATTATATTTATTATATGGTTAGAATGTGTTATATTTGTTTTTAAGTTTTTAGTTATTTTATGTTTTTAGTTAATGTTTATTTGGTATTGTAATTTAGTTCAAGTTAAGGGAATAGGGTTAATAATTTAATTCAAATTAACTATAATTAATTCAAATTAAAGGATTAAGGTTATAATTTAATTCAATATAACGAATTAGGTTTTTGATACTTGTGAATAGCTAATTATCGTATCATGTATTATCAAAAACAAAACAAAGCGAACGAGTATCTTCTGAATAAAGCACGGCAGAACCGGTTCTGCCTGCATCTTGGAGTTCAGCGAGCAGTTTGCAGTAAATGGATTTATCTATTATTGTAGCAATCATGCGATTTTTATGGGTTGGCCAGTGCAAAAACAATTCATGTTTCCGGTTTATGATGTTTCGGGTTTATGTTGAGGATTAGGTCTTATTAGATTGTTAAAAATAAATTTATTACTAGCAACACCTAAAAAGTGGTTGATAAGATGAATAAATAGTATTATTAATTTGGAAAAACCAATAAATAATGGATATATCAACCATTTTATAAAATTGATTGTTGCTAATTGACTATCCATCACCATCAATATATTAATACACAATTAATTTATTAATAAATTATTAAATATATTATATTAATAAATTAATTGAGTCATCAATATATTAATACACAATTAATCTATTAATAAATTATTAAATATATTATATTAATAAATTAATTAAGTCGAAAGGCATACACTTATTGATAATGGGTACATTTAATAGGTTTTTAGTTTTTAATATGTTTTTTATGGACTAGATTAAATATGCCTAGAATATTTTTAGTCGTCACAATAAATGAATGACTATTTCATCCATTAAATTTCGAGCTGTTATAAAGACATACGTTTATATGTTTACTTTTTTACATTTACTTAATCATGTTTAAAAATTACATTTACTTAATCATGTTTAAAAATTACCGTGTTCACTAACTTATTGCTGCCTGTACTAGATTAAAAAATATTAAAATATTCACACAAAATAATAAAATCTTGATATTTCACACAAAATTATCCATTGGCCACCTTTATGTGTAGCTACAGTGGCCCGCTAACCAGCTTCATCCTCGTGAAATAGCGAGAGGCAGCAATCTCTAATAGTGGGATCGGATATTAATACTTTTAAGCGTATTATTGGGCAAAACCTAATAACGCCCAAAATTACCAAGAGAGCCGTATTGGTTAAATAAATTTATTAATACAAAATTAATATGGTAAATGTTGCTAAACGTGGCAATATTAAATTAGAGTATACGTCGATTAATAAATTTATCAAATTCTTAATAATCAAGTGAACTATTGGCCTTTTTAACCTAATTAAATTTTATATCGAACCGCTTATAAAATTAAAGAATATAAACATAGTTTAATATTCTGGTAATATATTAAAGTGGCG
>JZKD02S1781120.1:120452-167974 GCA_000966675.3 Picea glauca | reverse complement strand
AGACCGCTCTGATACCACTGATCCAGATTTATGTAGGAACACAATGAAATACAGAAATACACATAAACATAGAGATGCAGTGGAAATAAGACTTCATTTCATTAATAACAAATGAGTGAAATATGCTTACAGACAGAATGGAAATAAAATAGCTAGGGCGATGGTAGCTTATCTCTGAGAAGAGATGTGGCGGCTATTGGCCTCTGAACTGTGTGACAATGAGGCTCAAAGGCCTATTATTATTGAGAAACAATGGAAAACCCTAAACATCCAAAGACCTAACCCTAGGAGATGAAACGCCAAGAGTATGGGCCCCGTTTGGGTAAGTTGGTACATCAACTTCTCGGGGAGGTAACTTTGGCATACGATCTTCAAAGTTAAAAACATCGTTTAAGGCCTCAAAATGGCTCTGGAAGTTCAGGACCTGAAAAACTGCTAAAAATAGTAAACTGTGCAGAAATTGAAAAACTAAAAGAAGCAATGGTGGGGGTCCAAGTGGAATAGGTGGGTGGCCACCAATATCCACCTGGATCAAAGGGGTCTTAAATACTGGAGCTGCTCCAGGCATCATATTTATGGAGAAGTCAATATCTCTCTTGGGTGGAAATCCTAGTATTTCCTTGAATACATATTGAAACTCTTTTAGGACTGTATAATCTTCAATATTTGATACCTTATCTTTAGGTGTCTCTTCCATATGTGCTGCAAATATTTGACACCCTTTCCTGTAACTCTTCTTCAGCTGCAAGGCTGAAATTTCTCTGATTGTTATTGCCTTGGGAACTCCCTGTATAGTCCTTGAGTTTCCTTCCTCATCCAAGCAAATGAATTCCTTATTATAACAATCAAGGACAACATGATTTTGGTCCAACCAACCCATACCAATTAGGCAGTTATAAGAACCTAAAGGTATGATGTTCAAATTAGTCTTGGTGCTCAATCCATTCATGCCCATTGGACATGCCTTAACCACCTCATTAATTTTTATTTTGGCTCCTGTAGCTAGTTGCACCATCCAAGATTTTCCAAGCTTGATTCTTGGCAATTGAAATCTTCCCACCATATTAGAATCTAGATAACTATGACTAGCTCCTGAATCAATTAAAATAACAATGGTTTATTCGTTGATGTTACCTTCCACTTCAATCATGTGTGTCTGAAACTCATCTTGCTTGTTATCTCGAGCTGCATAGATACTTGGTACACTTCTTCCCATGTCCTCCATTGTTTCAGATTGCTGTACATTGTAAGCAGTCTTCACTTTTCCACCTCTGTGAAGAAAATCTTTCAACACATGATCTCCTCCACAACCCCAACATTAAATAGGTGGTTGCCTTGGTATTTTCCTGATTTCCTCTGTCATTATAGGTTCTTTAGAGGTTGGATGTACCTGAGAATTGTTTATGAGGAATGGTGGCTTGGTCCCCCTCTTCCTCTAGTCCATCATACTTTTATTTTTGCTTTCCCACGTCCTTTGGAAAATTGGTCTTCCTATATGTTGATCATAAAGGCATTTAGCTCTCCTTATAGTTTCCTTTAGAGTCTTGGGATCATCATACTGTATCTTATCACTGATAAAAGATGGCATCCCACGCAGGTACCTCTGAATATTAACTTGCTCATCCTTGATGAAAGAAACATATTTCAACAGTTCTAAAAACCTTCTCTCATACTCATCGATGGTCATACTCCCAATCTTGAGTTCAAAGAACTCCTTCATTTTCTTATCATAATATAGCTTTGTCAAGTATTTCTTTTGGAAATACTTCTTAAACTCCCTTTAAGTGACCTTCTTCTCATCAACGTGTTACACTTTCACAAATTGATCCCACCACATTGATTATTTTCCCTTGAAATGATAAATGACAATTCTTCCTTCTGCTTGTGAAGAGTAGTTACTCAATTGGAAATACTTCCTCATGCCTAACAACCATGTCTCTGCATGCTCATTCTCCTTGTGCTCACCATGAAATGTAGGAGGCTTTATTTTGTTCATTTTCCCTTGTAGCTCATCCACCCTAGACCTTTTATTATGCTTCCTAACATGGGATGGAGTGGAACTTCTGTGTGCTCTCTTAGTTGAATGCCTTGGGGAATGATGGTGATGTCTGCCAACACTTCTTTTTCTTCCCCTCTCATCGTGAGACATGTACTTCCCTGATCTACTTGACTCAGTCTCCTTATCCATATTCTTCTCTATTTTGTCCAAGATCTGCATTAACTTGATGTTGAAGTCTTCATGTTTCTCTTTGGCTTTCATAAGCCTCTCATTATCAACTTTATAACTTTGGACATCCTTTTTTGAAATTTTTACGGTCTCTACCAAGTTTATGCTTTCTTCCTTTCTTTCTCCATTTCCATTTGAATTTTTACCTTCATAGTCTATATTGACATACAACCCTCTGATCTCATCCTCATGGTTGTAAGCCCCATGTGCATCTTCCATGATTCTGAACTTTGTGGTGATCTTGTTCTGATATAAATGTCGTTAATTATGCAAAATGTGCAGCCAACGAAATTTGTTAGGGTTAATAATTTACAATTACAAAAAATTTCATATGATTATGTTCCAATAATGTATCATGATTCTTTCTTTCATGAATCCTCCTGAAAAGTATCAATACTTAGATTATTTTCATTTATGTTGACTCACAGACTCACAAACTCATGAAATCATGGAAGCACAACTCTCCCTTTCATAAGTCCATCCAAAAATTTCCCATACTTAAGCATTTTCCTCTTCTTTGGACTTGCGGACTCACAAAATCGTGGAATCATGGAAGCATAACTCTCCCCTTTCATAAGTCCGTCCGAAAATTTCACATACATAACCATTTTCCCACTTCTTTGGACTTGCGGACTCACAAACTCACAGCCTCATTGTAAGTCCCAACACTTAACCATTTTCCACTTCTTCAGACTCGTGAACTCACAGACTCACAGACTCATGATAAGTCCCAACACTAAACCATTTTCCACTTCTTTAGACTCGCGGACTCATGGACTCACAGACTCATGATAAGTCCCAACACTTTTCCACTTCTTTGGACTTGCCGACTCATAGACTCATGATAAGTCCCAACACTAAACCATTTTCCACTTCTTCGGACTCGCGGACTCATGGAATCAGAGACTCATGATAAGTCCCAAAACTTAACCATTTTCTTCTTCTTCATACTCGCAGACTCATGGACTCACAAACTCATGATAAGTCCCAAAACTTAACCATTTTCCACTTGTCCAGACTCACTGACTCCCGAACTTATGATAAGTCCCAACACTAAACCATTTTCCACTTCTTTAGACTCACAGACTCATGGACCCACGAACTTGTAACCTTCTTACATAAGTCTATCCAAAAAGTCTCAACACTTAGCCATTTTTCCTTCTTTGTAGACTCACAGACTCATACTAAGTCCCAACACTTAGCCATTTTTCCACTTTTTCGGACTCGTGGACTTGCGGACTCACGGACTCACAGAAGCATAAACCTAATACTTAGATAATTTCCATATCCCTGCCTCTGTGTACCTACCACCATGGAAGTACATGCCACTTTTATCCATGTCAATTGACACGTGGCCCTTTCCCACGTCATGATGACGTCGACGTACGAAAAAATTACTGATTTTTTTTTTCATTTTCGCTTATTTTCCAAAATTCCAAAAAAATGCTTTAATTCACCCAAAAATGAAAATTCCTTCTAGAGACATCATTAGAGATTTGCGGCTATTATTAATACATCCAATTCAAGCCTGGTACATATACATTTGTACGCTACTTTCTAATTCGACTCTTTCACTTCGAATTTTCCATTAATTAGCTACAAGAAATTGGGTTTGTTCCCCAATTTCATTCCATTTTACCATGGTCGCTTGACAACCCTTAAATTTATTCAATTTCATTAAGTCAACCATATCCTTATATTGACTTCAATTCGACCATTTACATGTCTAAACTTGCACAGACAAAGATTAAAGTCTCGAAAAAAAACTCATACTTGGACCAATTTCCCAAATTCCTTAGGAATTTAACAACAAAAAATTGGGGCTTTTGCCCAATTTCATCCGAATGCTCTCGGTTTTACCATGGAAACACCGTAAAATTTTTGTCAAATAATTTGCAAATAAAATCTTCCTGATATTCTATCAAACAATTCACTAGCAAACTCTGTAATTCACTTCAGTGCTCTCCTAAATGGCCCATGCAGGCTCAATGTTGCAAGTTGGGCTCTGACACTGATTTGTAACATCCCCATCCACCATGCTGGGATATGCCAATTAAAAATTTCTCTTATCAGCTCTGATACCAATTTGTAACAACCCCATTATCAGGGACTCAACAACATGCTCTTGTAACGTTCCCAACCCTAAGCTGAAACATGCCCTGTGGCATTACGAATTTTGATACCATTAAATTAAATAATAAGATTATGCATATGAACAAAGTTAAGAAGAATTAATAACAACATGCATGCTACCATAAAAATTCATATAAAAATTTAACAACAAAGAAGTTGTGACAGGGAAATCATACTTTCACACACACAATTGTCACACACCCACAACAGAGCATAAATACATTTTGTTTTTTCTTAACTTTCTTTAGTTTCCCCTTTCTTCTGTTGCAGGTTCTTCCAATCCACGATTCTTTCCTGAGCCCCCTTTTTGAAGGGTTTGAGAAACATGTGCTAGATTTCCATGCTATCCACTTCCTTCATTTGTCCTCAACCGGTGACCACCCTCTCCTGCGATCCAATGGTCCTGATCTCCTCTCTCGCGAATCGGGATTTCGCGTTTTGCGATTTTGGAGGTTGGCTTACCTATGTTTCCCCGATTCCTGATTTCTCGATATTCTCTTTATAGATGAATGGTCTGGATCCCTCCTTCGATCAATGACTGTGACCCTTTCATGAACTTGAACTTTGCGAGTTGCGAGTCAGCGAAACACTGACTCCTCGCTATGCGTCCCTTGTCGATGGATGGCTAGGATCAAATCGCGGCTTCGTGTATCGGGCATTTGGATGTGAGTCAACCCTGACTCTTCTGATCCCCGAACTCCCGATGACGTTAGATCAATGGTCCATGATCTCCCGTGATCCGACGGTCTAGATACTTTCTCACGAATTGGGTATTTCCCGATTCCCTGATCTCCTGAAATTCACCCGCGTCAAATCAACGATCTGCAATCCTCTGTGATCCAACGAATGTGATCAAATCACCAGTTCGTGTTTCGCGAGTCATCACAACTCTTGCCTTTGAATTTCCCAATGTGCGAGTCAGTGACATGCTGATCTTCTGCCAAGTGTTCTTCCCATCACCAATGACTAGGATTAGCTCTACTCTTTCACTTGCAGATCTTCTGAAGTCTGATTCCTCGAACTCTCGGATCTGCTGTCATCTTTCTACTCTGACGATGAATGGTTCCTATAATTTCAAAACTCCGTGACTAGGAAAAGTCCATTCTCCTGTATACTTTCGAAGGGTTTAACCCTCGTGCACCTTTCCTGGATCCAATGACTGTTGGTCCTCGCACTCAGATTTGACGACCCAGATCCGATCTCCTCCTGTATGCTCTTCTAATTGTCTGGACGTGAATTCCCACGGTCCATATCTCTCACAGTGCTCGATCCAATGGTCATTGTTGCTCCTCCTCCTGAGTTTTCACTTTCTTCCCTGACTTGGAAGATTTCAGATGTTTTGGAGGCCTCGACCTTTGATCTACCTCCTATGATCCCTAATATATGGGTCTCTACTTTCGCTTTCCTTCCAGAGCTTACAAACTTGAAACAAGTTCTCCTATTGGACCTCATCTGCGCTCTTAAAAAGTGCTTATCTCTTCTGAGCTTGGTTCTTAGGGGATTTTGAATTCCCACATACTCTTGTGTTAATATGCTTGTGTCAGATTGATGGTCCACGACCTTCCTTAACACAATGGTCCAGTTCACATCGCAACTTCGGATATCGAAAGTTTATTCGTGCCAACGTGCAGATCTCCCGATGTACGAATCCCCGATCTCGCCAATTTGACGGTGAAGGAGGGTCCCGATAGATCCTTAGATGTAAGGTCCAGATCACGTCGCAACTTCAGGTTTCAAGAGTTTAGTCGTTCCAACGTGTGAACCTCTCGATGTGTGAATCCCTAATCTCTCCAATCTAACGGTCAAGGAGGGCCTCGATAGATACTTAGATCTACGGTCCATATCACATCACAACTTCGGGTTTCGGCAGTTTAGTCATCCAACGTGCGAACCTCCCCATGTGCGAATTTGCGAACATTGAAGGAGTCGAGGCATTAACGCCTACGCCCTTTCTTCAATTCTAATGGTCGCGACCGACCCTAGGTTCTCTCGAACGGACATCATTCGTTCATCTTCTAAACTAAAGGATATTCCCTTTCGATACTTGAACCTCACTATTTTTCCTGAGCTTTGTTGGCTCTGAAGGACTTAAGACTTTTGCACTCTTTCTTTTGAACATAATGCATGGAAGCATTCTTCCATGCACTCCTTACATTCATTCCTCAAATATAGGACTTAGGATGGTCTTGGTCTCTGCCCACTGTTGTTCCAGAGTTTATACTCAAGGCTTGGGAGTATAAAGTCTAGGCATCCGAAAAGAGGGTTTATGATAAAAGAAGAGGAACACAACTCTTTAAAAGGAAAATGAGCTATGGTTGATTCCTGAGTTGTCTTTTTCTAGCTTCCAATTTTTCCTGGACACTGATGTCCTGCCTAATGGCTACCCATGAACGTTCAAGTTCAACCCGGGTGGTGGCAGTTTTTAAGATAGTGTTGAAAATACTTAAGGCGATACTGGTCTGATCTGTAAGACGGGGTTCAATATTGGGTTGTCTTGTAACTGATACAGTCATGGAAGAGGAAAGTCTTAAAGATTGGTTGTTTTTTAAGTTGCTTCTTCTTTTTTAGATTATATAAGAAAAATTCTCGAATTTTGAATTTACAGTGTAGCAACATCAAAGGTCGTTTCCCATATTTGAGTTAAAACTGAAAACCATGCATGGAATGGAAGAAAACATAAAGTTTTGGAACAATGTGAGGCTTCAAACAAGGAAGAATATCACATTATGACAGAAGAAGAAAATAGACAAGGAACAAACTTTAATGAAGCATCAGATATAAAAATCTAAGTCATTCACAGGTCTTGTAAGTGCTGATAGCCTATACAGAGGAAAAACTGTGAATGATTAGATCACTAAAAAATTCAATCACCGCAGTAGAGGTTGTACTAAATTGCAGCTAAGAATTCATCAAAGATACATAAGAAATGATGTTAAATATGAAATAATAGAAGAACACATAACTCAAACTTGATGAGGTCTGGAATCTCCAACTTGCATTTGTATTAATTTTGGCAAAATGAAGAACTTTTCTGCTACAATCAGCCAAAAAGAAGCCTCTGGTGTATCTTTCAAAAATTTATTTATACAAAGAAAATCATCAACCCTGGACGGTTGGTATTCTCCTAATCTGCTAGGTGCTAACAGTTACAGAATATGAAATTTGGACCGTTTTGTTCGATTACTTTTTACTTTTTACCAGTTGTACAAAAATGAGCACAAATGCGTTACTTCATCATTTCTTTGAAGCGATTCCTTCACTCGGTCCTGAACACACGACGCACCTGTCCACAAACTACATCAAAATTCTGGAAGGCTCTGACATATTCTTTGCTTCAAACACATATAAATTCCTCTAAATTTGGAGCAGCTCATCTTTAATCTTTCCCTTGCCAAACTTTGTTGACTGCAACTGTAGATTCGACTTTAATAACCACTTATCTATTTGGGCGATGTTGAGTTGTTTCAATTGTGAGATCTCGAGCTGGGTTTCATTCCATATCTCCTTGATATGCAGTTGATGCCTTACAACATTTATCTGTCCTAATAGCCTAGGACAATCACCTTTACCAATGCCTAGTGTTTTTGTATCTAGCTGATCAAATACTTCTTCACATTCTCTCTTAACTTCTCTTTCCATTTTCCTACTTTCGACAATATTAGTCTCCCATGTCTTCAACATCATGTCTCCCCTGATCTGTTCATCTATAGTCAGATTTGGGATTATTGGTACTTCCTCACTGGCCGAAAACACCACTGCCTTTTGAAAAACAACACGAGTTGATGTGACATCTTTTTCCTTTAAAACAATGCTATCTAGTGAGTGGCTTATTTCCAGGAAGTAGTTTTGGACGATTTCTATTTTGGAAAGCATGTCATGTTGTTTTGCTTGTAGTTTCTCATGTACCTCTAGCACTTGGGCTCGAAATTCTTTTGTATTCACAACTTGTCCTTCAAAAGACTTCAACTCAACCTGTAGCTTTCTCACTAATTCCTCCTGCCGAATAACTTGTACTTGACTCATTTGCATCTACTTGTTTGCTTCATCTAAACTAGATATCAACAATTTCATTTCCTGTTTGTCAGTAGTCCTGGCATTTTCAACTCTTTGATTTACCTCCTCTAGAATATTATTTTCTATGTGCCTTATTTGGTCCTGCAACTGAGCTATCATTTGATTTTTCTGCTTCAGCCTTGTCTTCAGAGAGTCAAATGGTTAAGTCCCAACACTTAACCATTTTCCACTTCTTCGGACTCACGAAATCATAGCCTCATGATAAGTCCCAACACTAAACCATTTTCCACTTCTTCGGACTCACGGACTCATAGACTCATGATAAGTCCCAACACTAAACCATTTTCCACTTCTTCGGACTCGCGGACTCATGGAATCAGAGACTCATGATAAGTCTCAACACTTAACCATTTTTTGCTTCTTCAGACTCGCGGACTCATAGACTCACAAACTCATGATAAGTCCCAACACTTAACCATTTTCCACTTTTCCAGACTCGTGGACTCACGAACTCCCGAACTTATGATAAGTCCCAACACTAAACCATTTTCCACTTCTTTAGACTCATGGACTCATGGACCCACGAACTTGTAACCTTCTTACATAAGTCTATCCAAAAAGTCTCAACACTTAGCCATTTTTCCTTCTTTGCAGACTCACAGACTCATACTAAGTCCCAACACTTAGCCATTTTCCCACTTCTTCGGACTCGTGGACTCACGGACTCACGAAAGCATAAACCTAATACTTAGATTATTTCCATATCCCTGCCTCTGTGTACCTACCACCATGGAAGTACACGCCACTTTCCACCATGTCAGTTGACACGTGGCCCTTTCGCACGTCATGTTGACATCGACGTATGAAAAAATTACTGATTTTTTTTCAATTTCGCTTATTTTCCAAAATTCCAAAAAATGCTTAAATTCACCCAAAAATGAAAATTCCTTCTAAAGACATCATTAGAGCTTTGCGACTATTCTTAATACATCCAATTCAAGCTTGATACATATACATTTGTACGCTGCTTTCTAATTCGACTCTTTCACTTCGAATTTGCCATTTATTAGCTACAAGAAATTGGGTTTTTTCCCCAATTTCATTCCATTTTACCATGGTCTCTCGACAACCATTAAATTTATCCAATTTCATTAAGTTGGCCATATCCTTATATTGACTTCAATTAGAGAATTTACATGTCTAAACTTGCATAGACAAAGATTAAAGTTTGGAAAAAAAACTCATCCATGGACCAATTTCCGAAATTCCTTAGGAATTTAACAACAAAAAATTGGGGCTTTTGCCCAATTTCACCCAAATGCTCCCGATTTTACTACGGAAACATCGTAACATTTTTGTCAGAGAATTTGCAAATGAACTCTTCCTGACATTCTGTCAAACAATTCACTTGCAAACTCTGTAATTTCACTTCAACGCTCTCCTAAATGGCCCATGCAGGCTCATTGTTGCAAGTTGGGCTCTAATACCCATTTGTAACATCCCCATCCACCATGTTGGGATATGCCAATTAAAAATTTCTCTTATCAGCTCTGATACCAATTTGTAACAACCCCATTATCAGGGACTCAACAACATGCTTTGGTAACGTTCCCAACCCTAAGCTGGAACACGCCCTGTGGCATTACGAATTTTGATACCATTAAATTAAATAATAAGTTCTGCATATGAACAAAGTTAAGAAGAATTAATAACAACATGCATGCTACCATAACAATTCATATAAAAATTTAACAACAAAGAAGTCGTGATGGGAAAATCATACTTTCACACACACAGTTGTCACAGACCCACAACGGGGCATAAATAAATTTCGTTTTTTCTTAACTTTCTTTAGTTTTCCCTTTCTTCTGTTGCAGGTTCTTCCAATCCATGATTCTTTCCCAAGGCCATTTTTTGAAGGGTTTGAGAAACATGTGCTAGATTTCCATGCTAGCCCCTTCCTTCATATGTCCTCAAGCTGTGACCACCCTCTCCCGCGATCCAACGGTCCTGATCTCCTCTCTCGCGAATCAGGATTTCACGTTTCGCGACTTTGGAGGTTGGCTTACCTCTGTTTCCCCGATTCCCAATTTCCAAATATTCGCTTTCTAGATGAACGGTCTGGATCTCTCCTTCGATCAACGACTATGAACCTTTCATGAACTCGGACTTCATGAGTTGCGTCAGCGAAACAATGACTCCTCGCTACACGTCCCTTCTTGATGGATGGCTAGGATGAAATCGCAGCTTCCCGTATCAGGCATTTGGATGTGAGTCAACCCTGACTCTTCCGATCCTCGAACTCCCGATGATGTTAGATCAATGGTCCATGATCTCCCATGATCCGATGGTCTATATCCTTTCTCGTGAATCAGGTCTTTGCCAATTCCCCAATCTCTCGAAATTCACACGTGTCAAATCAACGGTCTACAATCCTCTATGATCCAACGACTGTGATCAAATCATCAGTTCGTGTTTCGCGAGTCATCACAACTCTTTCCTTTGAATTTCCCAATGTGCAAGTCAGCGACATGTCGATCTTCCGCCACGCGTCCTTCCCAACACCAACAGTTAGGATCATCTCTACTCTTTCCCTTGCGAATCTTTCGAAGTCTGAATCCTTGAATTCTCGGATCTACTGCCATCTGTCTACCCTAACGATGGACGGTTATGATGATTTCAAAACTTTGGGACTTGGAAAAGTCCATTCTCCTGTATACATTCAAAGGGTTTAACCCTCATGCAACTTTCCTGGATCCAACAACTGTTGGTCCTCCCACTCAGATCTGATTACCCAGATCCAATATCCTCTTGTGTGCTCTTCTAATTGTCTGGACGCCAATTCCCACGGTCCATATCTCTCATAGTGCTCGATCCAATGGTCACTGTTGCTCCTCCTCCTGAGTTTTCACTTTCTTCCCTGACTTGGAAGATTTCAGATGTTCTGAAGGCCTCGACCCTCGATCTACTTCCCATGAGCCCTGATATATGGGTCTCTACTTCCACTTTCTTTCTGAAGCTTATGAACTTGAAACAAGTTCGCCTCTTGGACCTCATCTGTGCTCTTAAAAAGTGCTTATCTCTTCTGAGCTTGGTTCTTAGGGGATTTTGAATTCCCACATACTCTTACGTTAATTTTCTTGTGTCAGATCGATGGTCCATGACCTTCCTTAACACAACAGTCCAATTCACATCACAACTTTGGGTTTCAGAAGTTTAGTCGTGCCAACGTGCAGATCTCCCAATGTGCGAGTCCCCGATCTCGCCAATCCGACGGTCAAGGAGGGTCCCGATAGATCCTTAGATCTAAGGTCCAGATCACGTCACAACTTTGGGTTTCAGGAGTTTAGTCGTGCCAACGTGTGAATCCCCGATCTCGCCCATTCGATGGTCACGCAGGGTCCCAATAGATCTTTAGATCTACGGTCCAGATCAAATCGCAACTTCGGGTTTTGGTAGTTTAGTCATCCAACGTGTGAACCTCCCGATGTGCGAATTTGTGAAGGCTGAAGGAGTAGAGGATTTAACGCCTTCGCCCCTTATTCAAATCTAATGGTCGCGACCAACCCTGGGTTCTCTTGAATGAACATCATTCGTTCATCTTCTAAACAAAAGGATATTCCCTTTCGATACTTGAACCTCACTATTTTTCCTGAGCTTTGTTGGCTCTTAAGGACTTACGAGTTTTGCACTCTTTCTTTTGAACGTAATGCTTGGAAGCATTCTGAAGTGCACTCCTTATGTTCATTCCTCAAATCTAGGACTTAAGATGGTATTGATCTCTGCCCGCTATTGTTCCAGAGTTTATACTCAAGGCTTGAGAGTATAAAGTCTAGGCATCCGAAAAGAGGGTTTATGATAA
Organism: Picea glauca; assembly: GCA_000966675.3. Taxonomy (NCBI): domain Eukaryota; kingdom Viridiplantae; phylum Streptophyta; class Pinopsida; order Pinales; family Pinaceae; genus Picea; species Picea glauca. The sequence goes on along the minus strand of JZKD02S1781120.1, from coordinate 155,738 downwards.
AAGAAGAGGAACACAACTTTTTAAAAGGAAAAGGAGCTATGGCTGATTCCTGAGTTGTCTTTTTCTAGCTTCCAATTGTTCCTGGACACTGATGTCCTGCCTAATGGCTTCCCATGAACGTTCAAGTCAACCCGGGTGGTGGCAGCTTTTAAGATAGTGTTGAAAAGACTTAAGGTGATACTGGTATGATCTGTAAGACCGAGTTCAATATTGGGTTGTCTCGTAACTGGTACAGTCATGGAAGAGGAAAGTCTTAAAGGTTGGTTGTTTTTTAAGTTGCTGCTTATTTTTTAGATTATATAAGAAAAATTCTCGAATTTTGAATTTACAGTGTAGCAACATCAAAGGTCGTTTCTCGTATCGGAGTTAAAACTGAAAACCATGCGTGGAATGGAAGAAAACATAAAGTTTTGGAACAATGTGAGGCTTCAAGCAAGGAAGAATATCACATTATGACAGAAGAAGAAAATAGACAAGGAACAAACTTTAATGAAGTATCAGATATAAAAATCTAAGTCATTCATAGGTCTTGTAAGTGAGGATAGCCTATACAAAGGAAAAACTGTGAACGATTAGATCACTAAAAAATTCAATCACCGCAGTAGAGGTTGTACTAAATTGCAGCTAAGCATTCATTAAAGATACATAAGAAATGATGTTAAATATGAAATAACAGAAGAGCACATAACTCAAACTTGACGAGGTCTGGAATCTCCAGCTTGCATTTGTTTTAATTTTGGAAAAATGAATAACTTTTCCGCTACAATCAGCCAAAAAGAAGCCTATGGTGTATCTTTCAAAAATATATTTATACAAATAAAATCATCAACCCTGGACAGTTGGTATTCTCCTAATCTCCTAGGTGCTAACGGTTATAGAATATGAAATTTAGACCATTTTGTTTGGTTACTTTTTACTTTTTACCAGTTGTACAAAAGCGAGCACAAATGCGTTACTTCATCATTTCTTTGAAACACTTCCTTCGCTCGGTCCCGAACACACGACGCACCTGTCCACAAACTACATCAAAATTCTGGAAGTCTTTAACTTATTCTTTTCTTCAAACACATATATCTTCCTCTGAATTTGGGGCATATTGTCTTCAATATTTCCCTTGCCAAACTTTGTCGACTGTAACTATAGATTCAGCTTTATTAACCACTTATCTATTTGGGTGATGTCAAGTTGTTTCAATTGTGAGATCTCGAGCTGGGCTTCATTCCAGCTCTCCTTGATATGCAGTTGATGCCTTACAACATTTATCTGTCCTAATAGCCTAGGACAATCACCTTTACCAATGCCCAATGTTTTTGTATCTAGATGATCAAATACTTCTTCCCATTCTCTCTTAACTTCTCTTGCCATTTTCTTGCTTTCGACAATATTAGTCTCCCATGTCTTCAACATGATGTCTCCCCTGATCTATTCATCTACAGTCATCTTTGGGATTGCTGGTACTTCCTCACTGGCTGAAAACACCACTGCCTTTTGAAAAGCAGCACGAGCTGTTGTGGCCTCTTTTTCCTTTAAAACAATGCTATCTAGTGAGTGGCTTATTTCCAGGAAGTAGTTTTGGACAATTTCTATTTTGGAAAGCATGTCCTGTTGTTCTTCTTGTAGTTTCTCATGTACCTCTAGTACTTGGGCTTGAAATGCTTTTATATTCACAACTTGTCCTTCAAAAGACTTCAACTCAGCCTGTAGCTTTCTCACTAATTCCTCCTGCCGAATAACCTGTACTTGACTCATTTGCATCTACTTGTTTGCTTCATATAAACTAGATTTCAACAATTGTATTTCATGTTTGTCAGCAGTCTATGCGTTTTCAACTCTTTGATTTACCTCCTCTCGAATATTATTTTCTGTGTGCCTTATTTGGTCCTACAACTGAGCTATCATTTGATTTTTCTGCTTCATCCTTGTCTTCAAAGAGTCAAATGGGAATAAATTGGCAATTTCCAAGGCTCCCATAGAGCCTTATATTTCTGTGGCGAAGTCTTCCTCTTCTAGGTTTTTCCCATCTACGAGCACTCTGTGTTTCTTCACCATCGTGACTTCTCTTAGATGCATTTCCTGTTTTAATATTTCCTTCCTCTTATTACTAAAAAATTAGTCAGAGGAGGGTATCTCTTCTCTTGAGATAGGAGTAAGGTCACTTGCATATATGACTTGCAGAAGGGGGTTTCCAAAAGTTTACTGTATAGAATTTAATGATGCAATAGGGCTGCCCAATTCTGAAGATTGAGTTTCTCTTGTTGTTTTGGGGATATCAATAGGGATAGTCGATGATGACGGTGGAATCGTTTGATTCGACTTTGAAGGAGTCTCAGATTTAGAACTTGTTTCAGACCCTGGATTCTTTGATTGTGAAGTTTCTGCCTTTTGTGAAGACGCTTCATTCTTCTTCGGATTTTCTTCTACAATCTCTTTATCATGAGCCTCTGATTCAAAAACTGGGGGAGTATTTTCTTGAGCTGGGGGAGGGGTTGTTGATTCTCCTTGTAGTATCTTCGGAAAACCAATTCACTTGTGCTTCTGGAAATTCAGAAAGCTGGTCTGTAGGTCGGGTGATAAGGCCTGAACCCTGTCTATTATTTTATCATAGGTTCTGTCTCCCTTGAACATGTCGTCACAGTGAGAAGTTTCATGTTCATACATCTTCATATTGTAGTGAGTAAGATGATTTCCTACAATTTGATAAGGGTCATGTTTTCTGAGTTCAAGATATACCAATTTGATGTCTTCCAATGCTGCAACTTCAACCTTGGAATGACCAATGTTAAGCAGTGAACACTTCCCAATCTGTAAAGGAAAAAGCGGCCAAATTTGAGATGCTTTCAATTCAGTGCCGATGCCTCCTATTACTATTTGGTAGGCCACCTCCCTACACACTAGTCTATCGAGGAGGAATTTGGGAAGTGCATGAGGAGGAATCGAGCACCCGAAAACCCTGACATAGGAGAAACCCTCTTCTATAAACCAATCTGCAATCACATTGAGGTTTCCCATGATTGACTCTGAAATACACGGGGGTGCATAACCATACAAAATTTGGTGCAAAGGTATCACCACGTAGAGACATATTTCGTAAAATAAGTCTTTAACATTCTCCTCCCATAGTTTAGAATGATAAACATGAATGGGATCCATGCAGGCTGGGTTCCAGATCCATCTCATCAAAGGGAATGGAGTCATGTAACAAACCATATCCATAATATAGGCAGACATGTAAAAAGATGCAGGTCGACCTTTCAATTTTTCTGTTTGGTACTCTGCAACCTCACTAGCTAGATTATCTGATAAAAGTTTACCCCAGTTGAAACTGTAACCATCGGCTACTTCGTGCATAAGTGACACCCATACTATAGGGAAATGGGTAGTGTTTTTCCTCCCGAAGAGTCTACATAGCATCAGATCTATATAAACCATTTATTCATTTAGCGAAGCTGTGGCACAGATGCCATGGGTATCGGCTCTAAATCTTGTTGGAATTCCCCACCAGTCTTTAATTATATTTGGATATGTTTGATCAAATTCTGTGCACTTGTTTCTTTGAAATTCATCTATGAATTCGACATTATAAATGTATTTAGAAGTAGGGGGCAGTTTGTACATTACTTGGATCTGCTTGGGTTTGAACGAGCCGACGATGACTCCTTGTCTGTTTTGAATGCTCCTTGTCGGAACATCGGTTTTCTCTAAAGCCCAACATACCATGTCATTATATGGCATGAGTCTCGGCCGTGTGGCTATTTTGTGCAGCTCGGACTCTGCTATGTCTCTGAGTTTATTTTCGTTCTTTTCATTCCCGAAATCGTCGGGGAAATTCCTAATCTCATAGTCCAAACTCTCAAAAATCTGCCTCTAAGATTTGATTGAATCCACAACATGTGGCGTAGTGTCTGATACCACATCGTGATTCGGATTTGAGATTCCACCTGCTTCTTCACTCTTCTTAGGCGCTTTTCTGGGTGCCATGGTGTCTGTGCTAAATGAAAACCTGTTGTAGAGAAGAAATGCGTGAGTTCTTATGAATATAACTCACTCCTAGTATGAAAGTGAGAATGAAATTTGAAATAACAGACCTTTATTTACCTTTAACTTCTCTTAAATTTATCGTACCGAAAAAATTAAATGCTTTAAAGGATATGGTACGCCTGGAGATACACACTCTATGTTTAAAATATATTCATTAATCTGTTATAGATATTGCCACATATCGATGATTCAAAATCGAGATTTCAAAAGGAATGTCATCAAGAACTCTCGAGTGGCGAAATGTGAAAAGTTATTTAACAATCCTTAAATCATTTTAAAATTAAAATAATCTATGTTTAAATGCTTAATTCTTTCAGGATTTCGTGTTTCAGAGTTTCGAACATCATGTCCCCAAGAGGTATGATACAAGTGAACCTGAATCGTGAAATCGTGATGGGATGCATTTAGGTGCTAACCACTTGTTTTAACCCTTTAATTAATCACGATTAGAGGTTAATATTTACTTTTCGTGGGCTGGAGTATTGGGACTCTGACGAATCTTTAACGCAAGAAATCTCGAATCGCGAAATCACAATGGGATATATTTTCATTAAACCTTCTTACTTCTTAATAAACATAGCATTAGCCTTTAAGAACTTCATGACTTCGGGAATCGGGGTTTAAGGAGACTCAGGGTCGACTCTTTGATTTCTCGGATTGTGACTGATTAACGATCTATTAAGTGTGTTTAAAACTTAATTAATCATGATTAAAAAAGTATTTGGTGAAAGCATGACAGGACTTGAAAAGCTATTTAAGTTTGAGATGGCCGAAAAAGAACATGTGAAAGGCTTAGAAGGTCGTTAACACCTTTTCGAGACTTCAGTACCGCGAATTTGGAATTGCGATTAGAAAGCATACTTTGTAATTAGACAAACTCTGAAAACCAAAAGTTTTGAAAGACCTTTTGACTTCTTTTTTGAGCTAAGGGCGGCTCCATAATCAAGAAACAAGGAGGTTTGGATTTAGAGAAGAAAAAATAAACTTTGTTTCAACATAGGCTCCATCTAGGGATCTCATCTCCCTGCGTGACGAGAAGAACAATAGACCATGTGCCTTTATTGGGTAAATGGAGTCAACGCTTAAGTCTTGCGAAACGTTTTTGGAAAGTGGGTAAAGATAGAATTAGAGGTTTGACCTTTACCTCTGAACGATTCCAAAACTTAATCGTTTCCTGATCTCAACCTTAGTTTCTACTATGAATTCTCCTTTCTAGAAATTGATTTCAGGTCTTTTTAAGACAATCAAAAAAACCTTAGGAATTCTAACAGGTTCTGTAGATATTTCTTGCATCAAGTCAAAGTAATTTTGGTATTTTTTAAAACGGGGAGGCCTGCGTGAACTTGGGATGTAGATCTGGTAAAAAAGGGAACTGGTTACCAGAGTACAATGAAATTCATGTATAACAACCTTACAAATATCTTAGACATTGATTCACTGCCAGCGAGCCTGTTCAGTACCCCGATGAAGTTATCTACTCCCCTTCATTGAATTTCCTTTCACCACTTCAGTCTGTAGATTTGCATTTAAATGCTGAGATGAGGGTAATCTTTTAATGAATTTTCTTTCATCATCACTTTTTTGGACTAGATGGGGGAAATCAATTGTGAATTTCCTTTCACCATCCGTCTTATAATTTTGTTAGATACGTGAAGTGGGGGCAATCAATTTGTATAAAGAATACTAGGGGTGATATCTGTAAACAATTTTGGCAACAGAGGTCTGTTAACTCACTTTGATTACTCTGGACAAGTCTTCTTTTGACCTTCAAGACATCTTAGTCTGCAGGAAAATTTAAGGGGGGATGTTCATTTTCAGGGATCTTCTTCTGAGAAAGATTCACCATTTGAAGCCTGTTAAAAGAACTAAGAGAGTTAGGACTAACTTATACATACTTTTGTTCAGTAGTAGCCTGAAGAGCTCTGAAGAGCCACAAGGACTTGTCCTTTTTCTAAAGATTCATTTCTTAGCTTTCAAAGGCAAAGTATGACCCCTCCTTTTCTATGAAGGCCATGGGTAAGCATCTGGAGTAACCCAAGATTTGGACAGGGTGACAGAAGAGGTTTAGAACTTCATAATCATGGTTATTATAACACAAACCCGACTATTGAAAAAGTTCTTTAAATTCACTTTACTTCTTCTATTCTTGTTTGTCTTGCCTTAGTGATTCATTTCGAACAATCATTTTTTAGATAATGCGTCTAGTGAGTAACTTCATACATATAAGACAATTGCTGCAGTAGGTGATATTATTTGGAAGTCTACACAATTCATACCTTTGATTTTCTATTTCGCTCTCATCTAAATAAATAATTTATTTATCACCTGTTCCGGGATGCCCGTATTTCTAATGCACAACCTCTTGTTTGCTTCTTCTTGATGTTTGAGGTGTAGACCAGAATCCTGCAAGGAGACAACATGAAGAGCATCATGGTTTTAAGATTTGTGGGATTCAGTGTGTTGAACATTTCATATCTCTATTCCTAGGAGATCACTAACCTGTTTTATTTGCGGTGAAAGTAAAACTTACCGAAAAACTATAAAAACAGAAAACACAAACCAGTATATAAAATGGAATTTTGGAAATCGTTATTGCATATAATGCTTCATATAATGCCCATTGATAGGGGCGTTTAGGATTTTACCATCCAAATTTTCTAACAGAAATGAGTTCTTCCCTTCAGAAGCTAGGACTTTGAATGGTCCATACCAAATATGATCAAATTTGCCATGTTTTGCTGAGTCTTCCCTCCTAGCATCCCATTTCAAAACCAAATCACCAAGGAGGAATTCCATGTCTTTAGCCTTATGATCAAACAATTCTTTCATGTTGTCTTGATATTTCTACAGCCTTTCATCAACCTCAACCTTATTCTGCTGAACTTCAATCAATTTATTTATTCTTCTTGTGACATGGTTTGGTTCTTCTTTTTCATCTTGCCAAAGCTTCATCACAGGTAGAGCCATGTTTATGGGTAATACCATGTTAGTCCTATATACCATTTGGAATGGAGAAGTTCCAATCGATTTCTTGGTGCCTATCCGGTTTTCCCACAGGGCTTATTTCAAATGCAAATGCCATGATTTTTTATTTTCGTTCAACACATTCTTAATTATGGTAATTAAGATTTTATTTGATGATTTTGCTAGCCTGTTGCCTTGGGGGTAGTATGTCGTGGAGTGACCCAATATAATATTGTAATTTTGGAAAAAGCTAATCATTGCCATAGATTTGAATGCTTGGGCATTATCTGTAACTATATTTCAGGGACAACCAAATCTAGATAATATGTTTTCTTCCAGGAAATCTATCACCACTGAATCTATGGATTTTCTAGTTGGAATAGCTTCTACCCATTTGGTGAAATAATATGTAGCGGTCATGATCCATTTGTGTTGCATGCTAGAATGTGGATTAGTCTCACCTATAAAATCCAACCCCTGTTGTTGGAACAAAGCTTCTGTTTTAACCGGGACGAGAGGTAGTGCTAGGAGTTTCTGCTTACCTGCAAATAATTGGCATGAATCATAGGCTCTGACTTTGGCATTTACATCTACGAATAATTTGAGCCAATAATATCCCGCTCTCAGGATTTTATAAGCCTTTTCTCTCCACGCATGATGCCCTCTGCACACCCCTTTGTGGAGTTCATTTATGACTTTTTCAGTCTTCGATTGGACTAGGCAAACTAGTAGAAAACCCAGAGGGTCTTTCCAATACAATTGGCTATCTGAAATACAATACTTCACTGCATATAGTTTCAACGTTCTAGCTTTGGATGTAGCCATATCACTCGGACATTTCAAAGTCAGAAGATATGATACTATATCTTTGTACCACATTGAAGTTGTAAATTTTTGTTCTATGCTTGTTGTAGCTACTTGGTTGTCGAGTTCGTCCATATCCAGACATCCTTCATACTCTTGTAGATTATTTATACCGAGTGCTCTGAAATTTGATTCGGCTAGTAGCTTAGCCAAACCTTGTCCTTTTATAAGCTTTGTCAGTTTCACTTCTAAATCGAATTCTTGAATCTTAGCAAGCCGTCAACTTCTCTTCCCGTCGCTATCAGGTTGAACCAATATGTCTTTAAAGGAACTGGTGGGTGCTTATGCAATTATCTTGGAGTGTAATACGTAGGTTCTGAAAGCCTTTAGTGCCTTCACCATAGCATATGTTTGCTTTTCCATTATGTCATATTTCAATTCTGCATCACTGAGGCTTTTACTGAAGAATGCTATTGGTTGCTCGAAACCTTCTTCGTTCTTTTGTAGGAGTACTTCTACGATTGTGTGTTTGAATGCAAATGAGAAGATAAAAAATTCCTTGAGATAACCAGGGCTTTCTAGTACAGTTGCTTCACCTATAATTTTCGTGATGTGCACAAACGATGCTTTAGCTTCGACCATCCATTTAAATATGTTGTTCTTCTTGAGCATATCTGTAATCAATTTCACAATTTCAGCAAAGTTCGAGATAGATCTCCTCAAAAAATTTATTTTCCCTAAAAATGACTGGATTTCTTTTACATTTCTAGGAATATTTATAGTGTCAATAGCTTCGACCCTTTTAGGATCGATTTTAATTCCGCCCTGAGATACAATATGGCCCAAGAGTTTACCTTCTTGCATTGCAAAGTGAGACTTCTCGGGATTTAAAGACAAACCGAATTTGCGACATTTCTCGAACGTATGCTTGAGATGTATCAAATGATCTTCATCAGATTTAGAAAAAATGGTTAGATCATCAAGATAAATAACCACGAATTTATATCTTTCACCGATGAAGGTGATATCCATAGCCCACTGGAAGGTAGCACCTACATTCATTAAATCAAAAGGCATTTTATCATACATAAATGTACCCCAAGGGGTGGTGAAGGCTGTTTTTTCTTTATCGTCTTCGTTTACAACAATCTAATTGTAACCAGAAAAACTGTCGATCATAGACATCCTATTCACTCCAACTACTTTTTCTAAAACATGGTCCATTTTGGGTAGCAGGTAATTGTCTTTAAGAGATGAATTATTTAGATTTCTAAATTCTACACACAATCTGATTTCTCTACTCTTCTTCCTGACTAGGACCAGGTTGGCTACCCACTCAGAGTACCTGAATGGTACAATTATTTTGGCATCCAGGATTTTCTTTACTTCCCTTTCGACCACAAACAATAATATGGGATTTATTTGCCTAAGCTTCTGTTTGAAAGGATTAATGCCCGACTTTAAGGGAATCTTGTGCTCGATCACCGAGGTGCCATAAGTTATTATCTCATCATAAGACCAAGCAAATACGTCTTTATATTGCTCGAGTAAATCGACATATCTACCTTTCATCTCAAGAGGAAGGTATTTTGATATTTTTACTATTATAGGAACTTCTTTGGTGCCTATATCACAATCTTCGACTTCATCCGGTTGAGTCTGCAATGTAGATTTCAATGGTATATCATTATGATCAAATAATATTTCTAGGGGGATTATAACTTTATGGATTTGATTATTTTTTATCACTAACATGCGATGATTTGCGATCTTATCTTGGCACTCTTGAGGATCCTCCCCTTCTTGTATAATCCAAGTATGATCATTATGGTTTTCTTGGTCGATATGCGTTTCAACAAAGGCTTTCCACCATCTAGAGGAATTTTCTGATATGTTCATCATCTTCGAAGACCTACCAGTGTTATATATTGTTTGGTATGGAAGGTCTGTGCCTCACCTCAATGTGATACTTAAGTTTTAAAGCTGTAGGAGGTGAAAAAGTTGAGGCTGATTTAGCTAACGAATCAACTTGCAGATTTTCTGTACGGGGAATGTAATGGACATTAAATGAGGATAATTTTTTTTCCATAACATCCCAGGCGCATTTTTTATAAGATCTCAATCTCGGGTGCTTGGCCTAATACTGCCGATTTACTTGTTTGACAATTAATTCCGCATCTCCATAGACTTCCAAGTTTTTTATGTTTAACTTTATGGTGGCTTCTAATCCCAAAACCAAGGCTTCATACTCGCATACGTTATTTTTGTAGTCTATGTCCCACTGTAGTCTGTAAGAGAAAGGAATGAAAAAATCATCTCCAGGTGCTACAAAAAGTACACCTGCACCTGCTCCTTCACATGATGAAGCACCATCAAAATACATTTTCCAGATTCCAGTACTATATACACTTTCTTTTACCCTTTCTGTTTGATTTTTTTCTATGAAATCCTCAACACATTCATCTATATCGTCATCAATTGATAAAATACAATTTCCAAAATCTTGATCAACGATATAAACAGGGTAATTGTTAGGACTATGGGGATCACTTACCGTGTATTCCAACTTCGTTTCCTGGTATAATCGGGTGATTTGTCCTCTGAAAATGGGAATTGTGGCGTATGTCATGTCTAGCTGAAGGGATCCTCCGAGCTTATCACCCCAAGACCTGGATAATAGCATACCATACTTCGAAGGTATGTCAGCAATAACCACATCCATCAGAATACTTTTTACTAGGATCTGTGCAAGATTTAATACCAAGTCTTTGATCATGCCTACACATTTAACCTTTCTCGAATCAAACGAATACAGGTCTCCATATGACCTAATAATTTCAAGGCCCAGTCTATCCATAATGGCCTTGGGCATCACATTATGCAAGGCTCTAGAATCCAGCATGCAGTTATGTAGCAGTCGATCGTGCACATTTAGTGTAATGAAGAAAGGAGAAACAGTATCTCTGGACCCCTCATAATGTGGACCAAAAATTATATTGGGCTTATCATGTTCCAAATTTATAACGTCATCTTGACTTCCCATATTTGAAAAATTCATCATTTTGGTAATTTGTTTTCGGTAAACGAGATTCTTGGCTAGTTCAACCAGAGGTATCGGTATTTTGATTTTGTTAATATCATTTTCTAGACTGAAATCCCCTATGGTTTTTTCGGTTTCTCTGATTGGCGCTTCAGTCTCCTTCCTTTCAGGCCTATTCATTTGCATTTTTTTGTTTTCAACTATTTTTACTTCCTATGTATGTGTTTCAGTTGTCCTGGTTTTCCCAGCTCGGGTCTCAACTGGCTTTGTTTTGGCATTTTGTGTATCTACTCCTTTTATTTGGGTGTTTTGTATCTCGACGTCCTTTGGAGCGGGCTCGTATATTTCACCTCTTGGCAGGATTTTCTTTGGTTGAGTAGTTGCCATGTTTTTATTTTTAGTACTTAGATTGTACTTATGTTGGATCTCAACCATTATAGTATCGGCTATTCCTTGATAGGCAGGATCATCCGTATTATTTATGTTGCTATCCTTATTATACCGTTGTTCAGTGTCCAAAGACCTCTCATAATCTTCCTTAGTCAAATGGGGTTGTAGACAATCGTCACCCAAACTGTTCATATCTCCTTCTAGATCCTCATATTCCTGTATGTCATTTCCTCCTATAAAAATTTCATTTTTTAAAGGGGTTTGAACTTTTTGGTCCTTATTTTTAATCCGTCTTTGTTGTATATGAGGATGAGGGTTTCTTCTAAAATCTTTCCTAACGAATTGATCTACTTTAGATTGATCTAGCTCCATCCTTGACATTTTGTTTGATAGATCTTTTATTATCCTAGCCATATCATCCATTTTATCATCTGAAGATCTCCCAGATCCCGAGGGTCCTGCCTGTTCCCTAAAACGTTTAATCTCTTTGTTTCATGTTTCCACTTTTGTTTTTAATTTCCCATAGGCCATCATATTTGACTCAATCTCTACGACATAGTCTTGCATTCGGGTAAGGTCGATTGCTCTCCTTTCTCTCAATAATAGTGCGAAATCAGGATCGAAGGATCCTACAAAGGCTACCTTTGCTGTGGGTGGAGAAGGTTTAACTTCGATTGGGATCTTGTTATATAATTTATTAAATTTCTGGATAAATTCAATATCCATTTCAGAATTTTTCTTCCTTAATGCCCGAACTTCGTTTAAAAATAAAATGCATTCCTTCCTTTCCCCCCCATTTTTTGAGAAAAGAGTTTTCTAATGTGTCATAAGCTAATATAGAACCTGTGGGAAAACCTCTAAACCAAGTCCTCACCTGCCCTTCGAAAGTTTGTACAAATAACCATGAATACATGTCTTTGTGTTCAAGACCGAGGATATTTGCAAATTGGTCGAAGAAGTTGATATGTTTAGTTGAAGTTAGGTCTCCTTCCCCGGTAAACTTAGGCATGTTTTTCATATAGTTCTCGGGTAAATCATGAATGGGTACTGGGAGAACCAAAGGGGCGTATCTAGCAGCTACTTTGGCGAAAATCCCAGGAGGTGGGGGTTGCCCTTGGCCGCCCCCTCCTCCTCCTACAACAACCATAGATATCCTAGGGGAGTTAACTAGTAGATTATAAAGAGCGTTTTGGAAGACATATAACGATCCCTTAGCTTCTTCAGGAGACGAAAAAACTAAAAGAGGGGGGAACGAGATACGGGGACTCGGTTCCTCTGACTTGCAAGAAATGTAAATGGGAGAGCCCACAGGCATGGAATCTGAGTATATGGTATATTCTTTGAGACTTTGTGAGGTCGGGAAACCTAACTGAAGGGTTGGTGGGATATCAATTGATGCGAGTTTTACTGAGGGATTCTCACCTTCTCTTACGCAGGAGGTAGTCAGATGAGATTCAAATTTGATTTATGGGAACACTAAATTCGGGTTTATGGTCTCGGCTTCAACTGCCTTGGCCAATGTTTCTCCGGAAAGGGTTTGGGTGGGAAATTTTTGTGAAGTTAACATTTCAAGTGGAATCTTAGCTTTAGGCTGTGTGTATTTAGGCTAGTAGGCCATAGTAGTTTTCTTAATGAAACCTCTTGTTTTTAGTATTTTTTTGGGATCGAAAACAGGCTTGGTCTGCTTAGAATCTGGGTTTTTTCTGGTGTTCCTTCGAATGGATGCCGACTTACTTAGATGTGGAGTTGACAAGTGAATAATAACTAAGCCTTTAAAATGTGTTCACTCTTTGTTCACTATCAAAGAGGGAGACTTATAAATGTCGTTTTCCCAGGGAAAATAATTTCGTCTCTCCGTTCCCCGACAACGACGCCAAAAATATGGTGTTCCAGATTTTATACTCAAGGCTTGGGAGTATAAAGTCTAGGCATTCAAAAAGAGGGTTTATGATAAAATACGAGGAAAGCAACTCTTTAAAAGGAAAAGGATCTATGGTTGATTCCTGAGTTGTCTTTGTCTAGCTTCCAATTGTTCTTGGACACTGATGTCCTGCTCAATGGCCGCCCATGAACGTTCAAGTTCAACCCGGGTGGTGGTAGTTTTTAAGATAGTGTTGAAAAGACTTAAGATGATACTGGTCTGATCTCTAAGAGTGGGTTCAATATTGGGCTATCTTGTAACTGGTACAGTCATGGAAGAAGAAAGTCTTAAAGATTGGTTGTTTTTTAAGTTGCTGCTTCTTTTTTAGATTATATAAGAAAAGTTCCCAAATTTTGAATTTACAGTGTAGCAACATCAAAGGTCGTTTCCCATATCTGAGTTAAAATTGAAAACCATGTGTGGAATGGAAGAAAACATAAAGTTGTGGAACAATGTGAGGCTTCAAACAAGGAAGAATCTCACATTATGACAGAAGAAGAAAATAGACAAGGAACAAACTTTAATGAAGCATCAGATATAAAAATCTAAGTCATTCACAGGTCTTGTAAGTGTTGATAACCTATACAGAGGAAAAACTGTGAACGATTAGATCACTAAAAAATTCAATCACCGCAGTAGAGGTTGTACTAAATTGCAGCTAAGAATTCATCAAAGATACATAATAAATGATGTTAAATATGAAATAACATAAGAACACATAACTCAAACTTGATGAGGTTTGGAATCTCCAACTTGCATTTTATTAATTTTGGAAAAATGAAGAACTTTTCCGCTACAATCGGCCAAAACGAAGCCTCTGGTGTATCTTTCAAAAATGTATTTATACAAAGAAAATCATCAACCTTGGACGGTTGGTATTCTCCTAATCTCCTAGGTGCTAACGGTTACAGAATATGAAATTCAGATTGTTTTGTTCGGTTACTTTTTACTTTTTACCAGTTGTACAAAAACGAGCACAAATGCGTTACTTCATCATTTCTTTGAAATGCTTCCTTCGCTCGGTCCCGAACACACAACGCACCTGTCCACAAACTACATCAAAATTATGGAAGGCTCTGACGTATTCTTTGCTTCAAATGCATATAACTTCCTCTGAATTTTGGGCAGCTCATCTTGAATATTTTCCTTGCCAAACTTTGTCGACTGCAACTGTAGATTCGACTTTATTAACCACTTATCAATTTGGGCGATGTCGAGTTGTTTCAATTGTGAGATCTCGAGTTGGGCTTCATTCCAGCTCTCCTTGATATGCAGTTGATGCCTTACAACATTTATCTGTCCTAATAGCCGAGGACAATTGCCTTTACCAATGACGAGTGTTTTTGTATCTAACTGATCAAATACTTCTTCACATTCTTTCTTAACTTCTCTTGCCATTTTCCTGCTTTCGACAATATTAGTCTCCCATGTCTTCAACATGATGTCTCCTCTGATTTGTTCATGTACAGTCAACTTTGGGATTGTTGGTACTTCCTCCCTGGCCGAAAACACCACTGCCTTTTGAAAAGAAGCACGAGTTGCTGCGACCTCTTTTTCCTTTAAAACAATGCTATCTAGTGAGTGGATTATTTCTAGGAAGTAGTTTTGGATGATTTCTATTTTGGAAAGCATGTCGTGTTGTTTTGCTTGTAGTTTCTCATGTACCTCTAGTACTTGGGCTTGAAATGATTTTATATTCAAATCTTGTCCTTCAATTGACTTCAACTCATGTTGTATCTTTCTCAATAATTCCTCCTACTGAATAACCTATACTTGAATCATTTTCATCTGCTTGTTTGCTTCATCTAAACTAGATTTCAACAATTGCATTTCCTGTTTGTTAGCAGTCCTGGCGTTTTCAACTCTTTGATTTACCTCCTCTCGAATATTATTTTCTGTGTGCCTTATTTGGTCCTGCAACTGAGCTATCGTTTGATTTTTTTGCTTCAGCCTTGTCTTTAGAGAGTCAACTGAGAATAAATTGGCAGTTGCCAAGGCTCCCATAGAGCCTGCTACTTCTGTGGTGAAGTCTTCCTCTTCTAGGTTTTTCCCGTCTACGAGCACTCTGTGTTTCTTCACCATTGTGCCTTCTCTCATATGCATTTCCTGTTTTAATACTGCCTTTCTCTTCTTACTGAAAAAGTATTCAGAGGAGGGTATCTCTTCTCTAGAGATAGGAGTAAGGTCACTTGCATATATGACTTACAAAAGGGGGTTTCCAAAACTTGACTGTATAGAAGTTAATGATGCAATAGGGCTGCCCAATTCTGAAGATTGAGTTTCTCTTGTTGTTTTGGGGATATCAAGAGGGATATTCGATGATAAATGTGGAATCGTTTGATTCGAATTTGAAGGAGTCTCATATTTAGAACTTGTTTCAGACCGTGGATTCTTTGATTGCGAAGTTTCTGCCTTTTGTGAAGATGCTTCAGTCTTCTTCAAATTTTCTTCTGCAGTCTCTTTATCATGACCCTCTGATCCGAAACCTAGGGGAGTATTTTCTTGAGCTGGGGGAGGGGTTGTTGATTCTCCTTGTAGTATCTTCGGAAAACCAATTTTCCTGTTCTTCTGGAAAGTCAGAAAGCTGGTCTGTAGGTCGGGTGATAATGCCTGAACCCTGTCTAATATTTCCTCATAGGTTTTGGCTCCCTTGAACATGTTGTCGCAGGGAGAAGCTTCATGTTCATACATCTTCGTATTGCAGTGAGTAAGATGATTTCCTACAATTTGATAAGGGTCATGTTTTCTGAGTTTAAGATCTACCAATTTGATGTCTTCCAATGCTATAGCTTCAACCTTGGAATGACCAAAGTTAAGAAATGAACACTTCCCAATCTATACAGGAAAAAGCGGCCATAACTTCTTCTGAGATGCTTTCAATTCAGTGTCGATGCCACCTGTTACTATTTGGTAGGCCACCTGCTTGCACACCAGTTTGTTGGGGAGGAATTTTGTAAGTGCGTGAGGAGGAATCGAGCACCTGAAAACCATGACATAGGAGAAACCCTCTTCTATAAACCAATCCATAATCACCTTGAGGTTTCCCATGATTGACTCTGAAATACGCGAGGGTGCATAACGATACAAAATTTGGTGCAAAGGTATCACCACGTAGTGACAAATTTCGTAAAAGAATTCTTTAACATTCTCCTCCCATAGTTTAGAATGATAAACATGAATGGGCTCCGTGCAGGTTGGGTTTTAATTCCATCTCATCAAAGGGAATGGAGTCATGTAACAAACCACATCCATAATATAGGCATACATGTAAAAAGATGCAGTTCGGCCTTTCAATTTTGTTGTTTGGTACTGTGCAACCTCACTAGCTAGATTATCCGATAAAATTTTAGCCCAGTTGAAACTGTAACCCTCGGCTACTTTGTGCATAAGTGGCACCCATCCTGCAGGGAAATGGGTAGGGTTTTCCTCTTGAAGATTCTACATAGCATCAGAGTTATATAAACCATGTATTTGTTTAGCGAAGCTATGGCATAGCCGACATGGGTATCGACTCTAAATCTTGCTAGAATTCCCCACCAGTCTTTAATTATATTTGGATATGTTTGATCAAATTCTGTTCACTCCTTTCTTTGAAATTCAGCTATGAATTTGGCATTATAAATGTATTTAGAAGTAGGGGTCAGTTTGTACATTACTTGGATGTGCTCGGGTCTGAACGAGCCAACAATTACCCCTTGGCTATTTTGAATGCTCCTTGTCAGAACATTGGTTTTCTCTAAAGCCCAACATACCATGTCATTATACGGCATGAGTCTCGACCCTGTGGCTATTTTGTGCAGCTCGAACTATGCTATGTCTCTAAGTTTATTTTCAATACTTTATTTTGAATGCTCCTTGTCAGAACATTGGTTTTCTCTAAAGCCCAACATACCATGTCATTATACGGCATGAGTCTCGACCGTGTGGCTATTTTGTGCAGCTCGGACTCTGCTATGTCTCTAAGTTTATTTTTAGTCCTTTCATTCCCGAAATCGTCCGGACAATTCCTAATCTCATAGTCCAAACTCTCAAAAATATTCTTTCAAGATTTGATTGAATCCACAACATGTGGCATAGTGTCTAATACCACATCTCCATCCAGATTTGAGATTCCACCTGCTTCTTCACTCTTCTTAAGTGCTTTTCTGGGTGCCATGGTGTCTGTGCTAAATGAAAACCTGTTGCAGAGAAGAAATGTGTGAGTTCTTCTGAATATAAGTCGCTCCTAGTCTGAAAGTGAGAATGAAACTCGAAATAACAGACCTTTGTTTACCTTTAACTTGTCTTAAATTTATCGCACCAAAAAAATTAAATGCTTTAAAGGATACGGTATGCCTGGAGATACACACTCTATGTTTAAAATATCTTCGTTAATCCGTTATAGATATTGCCACATATCAACGATTCAAAACCAGGATTTCAAAAGGAATGTCATCAAGAACACTCGAATGGTGAAATGCGAAAATTTATTTAACAATCCTTAACCTATTTTAAAATTAAAATAATCTGTGTTTAAACGCTTAATTCTTTCGGGATTTTGTGTTTCGTAGTTTCGAACATCATGTCCCTAAGATGTATGATACAAGTGAATCCTGAATCGCGAAACCGCTATGGGATGCATTTAGGTGCTAACCACTTGTTTTAACCCTTTAATTAATCACGATCAGAGGTTAATCTTTACTTTTTGTGGGCTGGAGTATTGAGACTCAGACGACTCTTTAACGCAAGAAATCCCGAATCGCGAAATCACGATGGGATTTATTTTCATTAAACCTTCTTACTTATTAATAAACATAGCATTAGCCTTTAAGAAATTCGTGACTTCAGGAATCGTGGTTTAAGGAGACTCAAGGTCAACTCATTGATTTCCCGGATTGTGACTGATTAACGATCTGTTAAGTGTGTTTAAAAATTAATTAATCATGATTAAAAAAGTATTTCGTGAAAGTGCGTCGGGACTTGAAAAGTTGTTTAAGTTTGAGATGGCCGAAAAAGAACATGTGAAAGGCTTAGAAGGCTGTTAACACCTTTTCAAGACTTGGTACCGGGAATTTGGAATTGTGATAAGAAAGTATACTTTGTGAATAGATGAACTCCGAAAACCGAGAGTCTCGGAAGACCTTTTGAATTCTTTTTTGAGCTAAGGGCGGCTCCATAATCATGAAACACAAAGGTTTGGATTTATAGAAGAAAAAATAAACTTTGTTTCAACACCCACCTTGCAGAGACTCGGTGCATACCTGCACTACCTCTCCTGAGCTTATTAGACTCCATCCTCGTAGTGATTGCGGGGTTCAACCTCTGTAATCAAGGAAGTACTCACGTGACTCTAGGACGGTGACGAGATTCTCTGGGAAAGTGCTTCTGAGGAATTAAACTAGAGCATAAGGAAATCAAGCAGATATGAAAGTTATCAAGGAACAAATGCATACTTATAACTTAATCATTCAATACAAAAACCATTATAGGCATATAAATACAAGTCATGCATTCATTATTTTCAATTCAAAACACAAGGCATAAAAACAGTTATCAGAACCATAAGGCGTGATGCGATTGTTGAGAGGGGTGCTTGTTTCCACCCAACCATAGGCTCAGTCACTCCTAATGGATTTATCACTGGCCACCCCCGAGCTTAGGCCACGATGCTTTGAGATTCAATCTCTCACTTCCAACTCAATGAAAGTTAGGGACGAAGCTTACTCTCCTTCTCCCTATACAGGAATAAATGAGGACAAAGGTTACTCTCCTTCTCCTGACTCAGTCTCTATCCTTTGTGATCAGAACTCACTTTCACTTTCAATCCTTCCTTAGACCCAAGATTTTTCTCTCTCGTCTCTGCATTCTTCGCAGGCCCTCTTCCTTCCCACACCACGCTTCCTTTCTTGCCTTGCTCAGCAAGATTGCATGTGGCTCGAAATCCCAGTCCGTGGTCAGGTCCGGAAGCCTTACAGAAGGGCGGTCTGCCCCATCCCCTCATTAACTCTTGAGGAGGCCTTCCAACCTACCAGCTTGACTACAATTCATTTTGGGTCAGAGGGTTGTTCTGATCTTGGGAAATTAAAACCAACATAGTACCGATTTGGTGGAGGTTAACGCAACCATTCTGGGTCGCCTCCACTGCCTTTTCATTAACAATCGTGGTCTCTCTTAACACATCCCCTTCTCAGCAGTCATGCAACATGTTTCCATTATCGATTAAAATAACAGATTTACATTCATAAAGCTTCATACAAAGTTCCACCAAATCAAACATTCACACTTTGAGTTTTCCATAGTTCTTGGCCAATAACGTTATATTTACAGACTAGGGGAAACATGGTGTTACAATTCCCTCCCCTTTAAAGGAAGCATTGTCCTCAATGTTCTATCTATCAACATGATGGTTATGTACAGAAGTAAAGAAAATCGGATATGCCTGTCTCATGGCATCTTCCATTTCCCACATAGCCTCATCTGGGCCAAAGTGTTTCCATTCCACCTTGACCTGTGCAATGGTTCAGTTCTTGAGTGATGTTTCCTTTCTATCTAGTATGCATTGGGGTTTTGGCAGGAATTCTCCCTCCGGTTCCACCTGGATCACAGACCAATCAATTATATGATTAGCATCATGTACATATTTCTTCAATAATGAAACATGGAAAACATTATGTGCCTTTACTGTGGGAGGAAGTGCTATCCTATAGGCTACAGGTCCCACTCTATATAATACTTCAAAGGGTCCACAATACCGAGGTGCCAACCTGGCACAGGCTCCCATTCTCAGAGAACTCTTCTGGGGTCTAACTCTGAGATAGACATGGTCTCCGGCTTTGAACTCTCGGGGAGTTCTCTTTCTGTCGGCGTAAATTTTCTGTCTGTCCTGAGCAATTTTTAGATTTTTCCTTATCTGCACTACTTGATGTTCCATTTCTTTTAGCATGTCGGGTCCAATTGTAATTATGTCCACTGGATTACTCCAGCTGATTGGAATCTTGCATTGTCTACCATAGAGGACTTCAAAAGAGCTCATCTTCAAGGATTCTTGATAACCCTTGTTGTAGGAAAACTCTACCAATGGTAGGTAGTCTTCCCACTTCTTAGGCTGAAGCATTACATGCATCCTTAGCATGTCCTCTACTATTTGGTTCACTCTTTCTGTTTGTCCATCGGTTTGAGGGTGATAAGCTGTGCTAAATAGTAATTTTGTCTCCAGACTAACCATTAGGGATTTCCAAAATTTTGAAGTGAACTTGGTATCTCTGTCAGATACAATTTCCTTGGGCATGGCATGTAGTCTAAATATCTCCTTCATGAATATGTTGGCAATATCTATGGCCTTGCAAGTTGATTTGACATGAATGAAATGAGCAGACTTAGTTTGCTCACCATGACCATGATGGCATCATTTTGCTTGGTCGACTTTGGTAATCCGGTGATGAAATCCATGAAGATGGTTTCCCATTTCCATTCTGGGATCGGTAGGGGCTGTAATAATCCTGCTGGATGTCGGTGCTCTACCTTAACTTGCTACATTCTAGGAACGTAGTTAGATAGTTAACTATGTTCTTCTTTAACCCAGGCTAATAGAATTGTTTCTTAGTGGTCGTAATCATCTTCTGATATCCTAGGCGACCAATATATGGTCTCTTATGCAGTTCATCCATTATGAACCTCTTCAAGTCATCACAGTTCAGAATATACAATCTGTTTCTGTAAGTCAACATCCCTTCCTTGAGCATTTGGTAGTCTTCATACTTTAGTCTTGCAGGCTCTTCTCTTAGGTATGAGGTCACTATCTTGAAGAATGTATCTATATTTTGTTCATTTCTGACTCTTTCCTCGACATCCATTTCACAGGTGTTTACTGCTGCCAGATGAATCGTTTTTATACTCTTGCTAAGGGCATAAACCACCCTATTTTCCTTTCCTTTGATGTGTTTGATTTCAAAATCAATCTCACTAAGAAGATCCATCCACCTAGCTTTCCTTGCATTGAGCTTTGGTTGATCAAACAGGTGCCTCAACCCACAATGGTCTATCATAGCACAAATATCCTTCCTAGGAGGTAGTGCCTCCACATTTTTAAAACATGTACTATGGCAGCCAACTCTAGTTCATGGGTCACATATTTGATCTCATGCTCATTTAATTTCTGGGACACGTAGCAAATTACACGTCCCTCCTGCATAAGGAATCCTCTGAGTCCTTTCTTGCAGGCATATGTACACACGAGGAAATCATTACCCGGGTCTGCAATATTCAACACGGGTGCATGGGTCAAGAGGTATTTCAGTTCCTGAAATCTTTCTTCACATTTTGATGTCCAGATGAATTTGATCCCCTTTTTCTGAAGGGCAGTGATTGGACAACCAATCTTGGAAAATCCTTTTATGAACCTTCTATAGTATTCTGCTAAGCCCATGAAGGATATGATGTCTGATACATCCTTTGGGGTAGGCCATTCCATAATAGATCTGATTTTATCAGGGTCCACTGCCACCCCTTCCTTAGAAATGACATGGCCTAAAAAATGGACTTGCTTCATAAAGAAGTCTCACTTTCTAAACTTAGCGTAGAGCTGATGCTCTCTTAATACTTGAATTATGAGTCTAAGATGTTCTTCATGATCCTCCATGTTCTTGGAGTATATTAGGATATCATCAATGAAAAGAAATACAAATTTGTCTAGAAATTTGCTGAGTACATTATTCATCAAGCACATAAAAGTGGCAAGGGCATTGGTTAACCCAAATGGCACCACCACGAATTCATAGTGACCATACCTCACTCTGAAGGATGTTTTGTGGATATCTTCATCCTTAATCCAGACTTGGTAGTATCCAGTCCTTAAGTTGATCTTCGAGAAGATGGAAGAACCTCCTAATTGGTCGAACAAGTCATCGATTCTTGGTAAGGGGTACTTGTTCTTTATGGTTGTCTTATTGACTTGTCTGTAATCTATGCACAGTCAGAGTGTGCCATATTTATTTTTCTCAA
Organism: Picea glauca; assembly: GCA_000966675.3. Lineage (NCBI taxonomy): Eukaryota > Viridiplantae > Streptophyta > Pinopsida > Pinales > Pinaceae > Picea > Picea glauca. The sequence continues at coordinate 133,602 of JZKD02S1781120.1, read as the reverse complement.
ATAAGACAGGCGCTCCCCACAAAGATACATTGGGTCGGATGTAGCCTTTGTCCATCATCTCCTTTAGTTGTAGCTTGAGCTCAACCATCTATGGCGTACTCATCCTATATGGCACTCTAGATGCCGATACCTCTCCTGGTGTAAGATTTACTGAGAAATCAATATCCCTTATTGTAGGTAGACTTGGTACTTCTTTCGGGGAACACGTCCTTGTATTCTCTTAATATGGGGTGGTCTTCTAGGTTTGGTTTTTCATCCTCAACAGATTCCAACACCTGTATTGCATATAAGGAAACCCTTTTCTGCAATACTTCTTCATTTGAAGGGTCGATGTTTTTCTCACTGAGATAAGCTTCTAAATCCCTTGGAGGGTCATCATCCTCCCTTATTCATTTACACATTCTAAAGTTTTATGATATCAGTCCAATCTAGTTTTATAATAATCCAACCAATCCATACCAATCAACAAGTCATACAAACCCAGGGGAAGTATGTTAAGGGTCACTTGGGTGGGAAATCCACCCATGATGAATTGACAGGATGGTATGGCCTCTGCCACCTTTATTTTGGTCCTAGTGCCTAATTGCACCAACCACAGTTTAACATGTCTAATTCGTTATAGTTTAAACTTATCAACAACCTAAGGGGCCACATAACTCAAATTAAAACCTGGATCAATTAAAATAGAAACAAGATGGTTAGCGATCATACCTTCCAGTTCCACTACTGAAGCTTGGTGGTTGGCTTGATTATTGTCCAAGGTTGCATAGATTCGTGGCATGATCCTAGCCACATCAATGACAGTGGTAGCTTCTTGGATATTATAGTTTCTCTTACTGTTCTATTGTCTGTGTGGGTTATCCCTCAATTTATGTTCTTCTCCATAACCCCAACATTTTAAGGGTTCCTTCTTGAGGTTATCAGTGTTTGTTGGGATTGTCTTAAAAGGTTTATTTCTACTTTGAGAGGGGAAATTTTTCTGATATACACTTCTAGCAGGAAGGCTCCCTCTATAATATTTTCCATAGTTATTAAATCTTGAGGATTTAAACCCTTTCTTATGGAATCCCGAACTATTCTTCTTCTTCCAATCCTCATGGAGTCTTGTCTTACTACCAAATTGTTCATAACAATACCTCGCCTTCCGGATAGCTTCTTCTAAGGTCTTTGGTTCGTCGAACTCAATCCTATCCCGGTAGGTCTGAGGTAACCCACTAATGAACCGCTGCATTTTTTATTTTTTGTCTTTTATGTAGGGTACATACCTCAATAGTTCAAGGAATTTATTGACAAATTCATCTATGGTGAGTTGCCCCAGTCCGAGCTCATAGAATTCCTTAGTTTTCCCATCCATGTATTTTTCTGACAGATACTGCTTCCTGAATTATTTCTCAAACTATTTCCATGAAAAGTCCTTCTCATGGAATCTTTTCACATTCCGAAGGTCTTCCCACCATATGGAAGCCTTTCCATTTAAGTTGAAGATGACTATTCGAGCCTTCAAGTTTTTAGAAGAGTCATGGACTCTGAAATACTTCTTTAAACCAAGCAGCCAAGAATCCACCTCTTCTCCCTTCTTAATCTCTCCATCGAAAGAGGGTGGTTTGGATTTATTGAACTCTTTAGGACTATGGGTTTTGGAACGCTTCTATTTCTTTCCTTTCTTATGAGGATGCGAGCCGAACCTACTACTAGAATATCCTTCAGAGTTGTCAACTTCCTTTCCATAGGACTCTCCCGATGAGTGTCCCCTGCCTTCAGGTTGGACCTTATTAGTAGTACTTCTCCCAGTGGGGTCATTTAGGGAGTCATGTTTTCGGATCTCAGGTGGACTCTGACTTCTTTTCTTGTGTCGTCGGTCCACATGACTGGTTGCGGGTTCATGTTGCAGTTTCCTTTGTATGTCATATAAAATTTGTAGTAAGACTGCATTAATTTATGTTTGTTTCTCTTGCTCCTTTATCAATATCTCGTTGTCGGCCTTAAAACTCTGTAACTCGGCCCCGAGGCTCCTTAGAGTTTCAGCCAGATATGGAGGGGTTTTGCATCGCCCTTCTTTCATCAGATTCTTCGTCTCTATTGTGGGAGCCATCCCCCACTTCATGACATGTCACCATCCTTTAGTCTTGGAGTTTTCCCATGATTCACTGACTGCTTGAGTGTTGAAAAAAACACTTATTGTTAGCTAACAGTATATCAGTTTATGAACAATACACAATTCAATTTCTTAAATGCATACACATAGTAGAAAGTTTCACTCTTTTCTTTAATAACATTTTTAACCAGAATTTTAAGAAAGAGGAAAGGTAGGGTGTCACTCCTTTAAAAGTACTCCAAATAGTGTTTTTAAGAAACTCGTCCATAAGCCCAAGTAGGCCAAGTGTTGTAACCATGCCCTGATACCATTTTTTCACACACCCACAACGGGGAATAAACAAATTTCGCTTTTTCTTAACTTTCTTTAGTTTCCCCTTTCTTCTGTTGTAGGTTCTTCCAATTCATGATTCTTTCCTGAGCCCCCTTTTTCAAGGGTTTGAGAAATAGGTGATATCTTTCCATGCTATCCCCTTCCTTCATATATCCTCAAGCTATGACCACACTCTCCCGCAATCCAACGGTCCTGATATCCTCTCTCACGAATCGGGATTTCACATTTCACGACTTTGGAGGTTGGCTTACCTCTGTTTCCCCAATTATTTCTCGATATTCACTTTCTAGATGAACGGTCTGAATCCCTCCTTCGATCAATGTTTGTGACCCTTTCGTGAACTTGGAATTCGTGAGTTGCGAGTCAATGAAACGTTGACTCCTCGCCACGCGTCCCTTCTCGATGGACGACTAGGATCAAATCGCGGCTTCACGTATTGGGCATTTGTATGTGATTCAACCCTGACTCTTTTGATCCCTAAAATCCTAGTGACATTATATCAACGGTCCATGATCTCTTGTGATCTAACGGTCTAGATCCTTTCTTTCCAATTGAGTCTTTCCCGATTCCCCGATCTCCCGAAATTCACCCGCATCAAATCAACGGTCCGCAATCCTCTGTGATCCAACGACTGTGATAAAATCACGAGTTCATGTTTCGCGAGTCATCACAACTCTTTCCTTTGACTTTATTTATGTGCGAGTCAGCGACATGTCGATATTCCACCACCTATCCTTCCCAACACCAATGACTAGGATCAACTCTACTCTTTCCCTTGCGAATCTTCCAAAGTCCGAATCCTCAAACTCTCAGATCTGGTACCATCTGTCTACTCTGACGATGGACGGTTTTGATGATTTCAGAATTTCGGGACTTGGAAAAGTCCATTCTCCTGTATACTTTCGAAGGGATTACCCTCGTGTACCTTTCCTCGATCCAACGACTGTTGGTCCTCGCACTCAGATTTGATGGCCCATATCTGATCTCCTCCTGTGCGTTCTTCTAATTGTCTGGACGTGAATTCCCACGGTCCAGATCTCTCATAGTGCTCGATCCAATGGTCACTGTTTCTCCTCCTCCTAAGATTTCACTTTATTCCCTGACTTGGAAGATTTTAGATGTTCCGAAGGCCTTGACCCTCGATCTACCTCCTATGAGCCATGGTATATGGGTCTCTACTTCCGATTCCCTTCTGGAGCTTACAAACTTGAAACAAGTTCGCCTCTTGGACCTCATCTATGCTCTTAAAAATATCTTATCTCTTCTGAGCTTGGCTCTTAGGGGATTTGGAATTCCCACATACTCTTGCATTAATCTGCTCGCGTCAAATAAACGATCCACGGCCTTCCTTGACACAACGATCCAGTTCACATCGCAACTTCGGGTTTCAAAAGTTTAGTCATGCCAACGTGTGGATATCCCGATGTGCAAATCTCCGATCTCGCCAATCTGATGGTCAAGGAGGGTCCCGATAGATCCTTATATCTAAGATCCATATCACGTCGCAACTTCAGGTTTCAGGAGTTTAGTCGTGCCAATGTGCGAACCTCTCGATGTGCAAATCCCCGATCTCGCCAATCCGACGGTCAAGGAGGGTCTCAATAGATCCTTAGATCTACAGTCCATATCACATCACAACTTCAGGTTTTTGGATTTTAGTCGTGCCAATGTGAAAATCTCCTAATGTGCGAATTTGTGAAGACTTAGGGAGTCGAGGCGTTAACGCATGTGCCCCTTATTCAAATCTAACGGTCGCGACTGACCCTAGGTTCTCCTGAACGTACATCATTTGTTCATATTCTAAATGAAAGGATATTCCCTGTTGATACTTGAACCTCACTATTCTTACCGAGATTTGTTGGCTCTGAAGGACTTAAGAGTTTTTCACTCTTTCTTTTGAAAGTAATGCTTGGAAGCATTCTTTCGTGCACTCCTTACGTTCATTCCTCAACTCTAGGAATTTAGATGGTCTCGGTCTCTTCCCACCTTGAAGAGACTCGGTGCATACCTGCACTACCTCTCTTGAGCTTATTAGACTCCGTCCTCACAGTGATTGCGGGGTTCAACCTCCGTAATCATGGAAGTACTCACGCGACTCTAGGATGGTGACGAGATTATGTGGGAAAGTGATTTTGAGGAATTAAACTAGAGCATAAGGAAATCAAGAAGATATGAAAGTTATAAAGGAACAAATGCATACTTCTAATTTAATCATTCAATACAGAAACCATTATAGGCATATAAATATAAGTCATGCATTCATTATTTCCAATTCAAAACACAAGGCATAAAAACACGTATCAGAACCATAAGGCATGATGTGACTGCTGAGAAGGGTGCTCATTTCCACCCAACCATAGGCTCAGTCACTCCCAATGTATTTATCACTCTCCACCCCCGAGCTTAGGTCACGATGCTTTGAGATTCAATCTCTCACTTACAGCTTAACGAAAGTTAGGGACAAAGGTTACTCTCCTTCTCCCTTTACAGGAATAGATGAGGATGAAGTTTACTCTCCTTCTCCTGACTCAATCTCTATCCTCTGTGATCAGAACTCACTTTCTATTTCAATCCTTCCTCGGACCCAATATTTTCTGCTCTCATCTCTGCATTCTTCGCAGGCCCTATTCCTTCCCACACCATGCTTCCTTTCTTGCCTTCCTCAACAAGATTGCACGTGGCTTGAAATCCCAGTCTGTGGTCAGGTCTGGAAGCCTTACAGATGGGTAGTCTGCCCCATCCCCTCATTAACACTTGAGGAGGCCTTCCCACCTACCATCTTGACTGTAATTCATTTTGGGTCAGAGGGTTGTTCTGATCTTGAGCAATTAAAACCAGCATAGTACTGGTTTGGTGGAGGTTAACACAACCATTATGAGTCCCCTCCACCGTCTTTTCATTAGCAATCGTTGTCTCTCTTAGCACATCCCCTTCTCAGTAGTCATGCAACACGTTTCCATTATCAATTAAAATAACATGATTTACATTCATCGATCTTCATACAAAGGTCCACCAAATCAAACATTTACACTTTGAGTTTTCCATAGTACCTGGCCAATGAAGTTATGTTTACAGACTGGGGAAAACAGGGTGTTACAATAGTAATTGAAATAAGCACATGAAAGACACATGTATTAGGAAAATAAACACCAACTGCATGTAGACCTTCCACGTTCCTCCCAGCCTTAGAACACACTTCTCATAACTCTCAGCAACGGGTCACCCCAGAGCTGGGGATAAACTCTACCAGGAAAAAGGGAATACTAAGCCATTCTAAGGCATGATAAGCAACATAATTGCTCCGTCCAAGGTGCCAACTGCTGCAACTATCCTACAGTCTCTCATTCCCCACATGCCTGTCCCACCCTAGGAAGTGTGTCCCTTCTCTTCTCAATAGTCCCTCGACTGCCCCACTTCCCTTCCAAGGCTTCAACAATAGGCCAGACATGAAGTCTCAGAGCCCCATAGTTATTTCCCAGCATACCAAGGAACAACTCCGAGTAGTTTCTCTCCTAGAGAATTACTCATGGGCCTGACAACTTGCTTCCTCTGTAATATGACCTGAAAACCACTTCTTCCATTCAGCTCTCGTGCTAACAATACAAGTATAAGTTCCTTGTTACATTCTAGTACCTTCCAGTATGACTAAAAATTGCCTCCCGTGAAAGAATAGTCCCTCCTGAACATAATATCCCCTCACAATATATCCACAATTATATATATATCCATGTGTCTTTTAAGACACTTGGCACTCCAAGGGACTCCCTTGTCCCTACTTTCGAGACTTAGGATATATATTAATATCCATTAATTTATCTTAAAGGAATAATATTATAATATTCCATTAGGATTAAGCCCCCTAGCTTAGCCCCTTCCTAGACTCTTATCCCCCCTTTCCCTTTCTAGTGGAGTTTAGCCGCCCATACTCTTCTACGTGGTTAGTCTGCAACAACGATGTGTTTTCATAAATAATATGAGTGTTTAAATATTACAAAAATAGGCTCACTGACATTTAGCATCTAAGCACTTTGGCCTAATAACAACATAGGCACCCTCACACAAAGTACCTTGGCTTACCAGCCTACATGTTCATTTACATTTATATGTACAATTAGGGTTTGGCCTATGGGTATTACACTCTTGCTGCATTGTAGTTGTAAACTTCTTACTCATTAGTTCAATGTTACTACCAAAAATAATATCATCAACATATACTACAATAATTAACAGGTCATTACCTTCATCCTTGATGTATAAGTTTCTATCAACTGTTCCCTTTTTAAAACCTTGTCGGTGCATATGCTTGTCAAGTCTATAATACCCAGCTCTAGGAGAATGTTTTATCCCATACATGGATTTATTTAATTGACATACATAATACTCTTTGTCATTCAGCTGAAAACCCCCTGGTTTCTCCACATAAACTTCTTCCTCTAGGTCACCATTCAAAAAGGAAGATTTGACATCCATCTGATAAACTATGAATTTTTTGTAGCATGCAAAAGCCAAAACATCCTAATAGCTTCAATTCTTGCAACAGGGGAAAAGGTTTCTTCAAATTTCATTCCTTCTACCTGAGCATATGATTTGCATACTAGTATGGCCTTGTTTCTAACTATTTGTCCATCTTCATTCAACTTGTTTCTGCCTACCCATTTGGTTCCAATTACATTCTTTTTTTTGGGTCTTGGAACAAGATCCCAAGTCTAATTTTTTCTTGTTTGGTCTAGTTCTTCATTCATGGATTTAACCCAGTGATCATCTTGACTTGCCAGTACAAAGTTTTGTGGTTCACTCATGGATACTAATCCAAAATTTGCAGAGCTAGATGTATTTATAAGTTTTCTTCTAGTTTGTACACATGCTTCCTTGTTTTCAAGAATCTGAATTTCTAGATGATGTTTTTGAACATACCTTGATGGGGTCTGTTGGTACTGATATTAAAATTAAGGCTCAAAGAGTAATGTCGGGCATCATGAATGTTTAAAAGGGTATTTTAAAAGAGTGTTTTTTCTACCTTTAGTTATATAAGAAAAATCCTTAAATGAAATTAATAATAGGACAATACATAGTCCATATTTCGTTGTCTGAGTCACAATTATGATATCAAATGGTGTGGGAGAAACTTACAAAACTGTTAAACAAATCTAGGCATCAATGGCAGATGAATCTCACCTTGTTTGCAATAGAAGAAAACAAAGAGTGCACCCTTGAACAAGATATGAGATGCAATAATTCAAATATCTTGCAGGTCTTGTATTACTGATCCAGGAGGCTCCCCAAGCTCAGAAAATACTCAAAACTCAAAGTTCTCAAAATGGTGTGAAACCAATTCCATCGCGACCGTCTCATCGCGCTGATTCTGACCATATATTCACTTTCTCAAACAGGCGTCGTATGCGAGAGTTATCGCACTTTCATCGTACTCTCAAACATCTAAAAAGTCAAAGGAATGGAAAACAGTCAATGCTGATGTCAACATGACATCACCAACGATACCTCATGATGAAAACTTGGACCAATGGCAATGTGACAAGTGGCAACAATTGCCTGTGCAGATGTGGATGGCAGATCCAATCAGAATTTGACACATGGAAAAGTTTGGACAAATGTTGAGGTGCCACGTGGCCCAGACATCGGCAATCACATGGCACCAGGTCAGGGTCGAATAGCAAGTTTATAAATGTTTTTGGGTCCATGGGTTTTGAACCTACGACCACTCACCAAGCCCAAGCTTTGATAAATAGTCAAACGCCAACGCACCACATATCGTTCTTATTATATGAAACATATTTTATTTTATATAAAGTGTAAATTTATGTATGGCGCAAAAGGGAGGGGGCTAGGGCTAAGCCCCAACCCGTGGTATCTATTTAAAAGTCATACAACCAGGAGCACGGGCCTAGCATAACCACCCAGAAAATGGTTAGGGGGTGGATACATGCCATGCACCATGAATCCAAGAGCTGGAGCTTATCCTAGGCCAGCGCTTAGCCCTTTGGGCTAGCGCTTGGCCATATGAAGTTAATATGACCATGTTTGAGGGTGCGTGCCCATCCCTAGGGGGCTACACTGTGTAATTTTTAGAAAAGTGTGTTTTTAACTTTACAGAATTGATTTTTGACTAATATTATGCCCAGAAAATGGATTTTTTTAGGATTTTAGGCCATTTGAAGGGGGATTTGATCCCAAAAAGAGGCCAGATCTTGAGGGAAGTTGGGATTCCTCATATGAGCCTCAAAATATATATAAACCAGGTTTTTTGAATCATTGAGGAGACTTTTTGATGCAGGGTTTTGAAGGGGCAGTTTGTAAATTTTGGTCTTTTCTCATGATTTGAGAGGCAATTTTTGCCATGTTTTTGAGAAGAGTTTGATGGTGCATGCATGAATCTGAGCAAGGAGGTATTGCACAACATACATGAAACATGTAATGTAACAACAAAGAGCATTTCAAGAGAACTTTGAGAATTTTAAAGAGCAATAAAGAGGTCCTCCACTTGGAAGCGGGCCCAGTGACGTAGCCAACGATTGGTGAACTCCGTTATCGACCTCTTGTCTCTATTTCTCTTTCCTGTTTTGTTGTTCTATTCTCTTCATTTGCAACATGGATATTAATGGCTGATCTCTTTATTCATTAATAAGCATCAATTAAAAGTCACATTTGATATTCCACAACTAGATAATAAGCTTTATGTATTTTGCATTCTTAACGATCCCATGCCTAAAATACATTAAAATAACTTGCGATTTATCAGTAATACCTTCGTTTATGGATCAAGTTTATGGTATCAGAGCATTTGGTTTTGAAGGTTTATAGAAATTTCAAGCATTGGATGCTCACTAGAGAAAAACTCAAGTGATTAGAAGGCCAGCTTGAGGCTCTTGACACAGATATTCAAAGGCGACCGCATAAGAAAGAGATGTCTTCGCCACAGAAATTGGGTCCCTTCAAATCTGAAGATGATTTATTTGAGGACTATAAATTGATGCAAGCCATGGTAGAGGATATTTACCATAAAAGAGGTCAGTGAAGGAATCCAAAAGTTGAAGAAGGTGAATCTTCAGTAAGAGAAGGAGGAGTTGGAGGTGGTGGACCTTCAAAACCTTCTTCTCCTTCATCCTCATCATCTAATAATGAAGCAAGTGTACATTCCTCCAAGGATAAGCAAAAAACTCATCATTCTTCTGATATGCCATTATTAAAGTTAAATGGAAAGTTTCAATTACCCACTTATGATGGTGAATTAGATGCAGAAAAGATAGATAATTGGGTGAGACAATTAGAAGTTTATTGCAGGATACAAAATATTGTTGATGATGAAACTAAGATCCAACTAGAAAGTCTCAAAATGGGAGGAACAACTCTCATATGGTTGGAAAGCAGAACTAGAGATGATCTTAAGAAAAGTGGTAAAACAATCTCTTCCTGGAATGATTTTGTTATTGCATTAAAAGAACAGTTTTACCCTTTAGCTTACGTACAACAAGAAATGATGAATTGAAAATGTTTAAGGCAATCAAAAGGTCAAAGTGTACAAGATTATACTCAAACATTTCGTAAGAAAGCTTTAAATTTGGGTATTTCGTTATATACACAAGAGACACTCCTAAAATATATTGGTGGTTTACATTCTTATGTCAAGCACACTATTCTTATGCTAAATCCTTCTAACTTTGATGAAGTATGTGTACAAGCCATTCACATTGAATAAAGTAAAGGGAATGTTGGTGATAGTGTTTCTACAGATACTTGGCAAAGAAAGGATGTAGGGCAAAGGAAAGAGAAGAAGACAGCCACAGCAAGAAAGGAGAAGCCTACTTGCAAGAATTGAAATAAAGTAGGCCATGATGAAGATCGTTGTTGGATCTTACATCCTGAGATGAAGCCAAAGAAGTATGCCAACCATGGAAGGAAGAATACCACAGCTGCGACAGTTCAAGTGGATCTTGGATCAGATTCCGGTGATGAGACACAGGTTGTAGCTATGGGAATCTGAGGTATAAATTGTTGCAAGTTCTAGTTCTTTTAGATCAGTTGATGTAAATGATGAGTGTAAAAGGAATGAACTTTTCCACAGAAGGGTTATAACACATAATGTTAAAGTTGATACTCTTGTAGACAGTGGATCACAAGCCAATCTAATCAGTGAAGATGTTGTAAATAACTTGGGACTTGAAACTAAGTCACATCCTAAACCATATCCATTGGGATGGATATGTGGTGACAATAATTTGCAAGTAACCAAGCAATGTAAAATCAAGTTTGCAATCACTTATAATAAAGTTGATGAAGTAGAGCTTGATATAATGCCACTAGACATATGTGGAATTGTACTAGGAAGCCCATACCTTTATGATAGGAAAGCTATATTCTACAGGGAGGAGAATAAATATTGCTTCAAGAAAGATGGGAAAGAGTACATTGTTCATGGTCATCGCATGAAAACTGACAGGTCTTTTGCAGCTACAGGGAAGTTAAAAATAATGGTAAATGAAAGAAAAAAATTAACACTTATGTCTGTAACAAAACATGGAATTAGTGATGCTAAACATGAGATGGTTCAATATGATTCTAACAGTCATGAATTGTCACCATGGGTATAACATGGGGTTCAACTGCATGATTTGATTATTGTTCCTGTTCAAAAGGGGAAGCATGTTTTGTCATTTTCATTTGCATACTCAGTATTGTTGATTAGTTTGTTATTGTTCAGTGGTGTATGGTTGCAAAGTGCGACAAAGAATGTCGATGATTGTGCGATAAATTAAATGATTACTTTGATAAATAATGCTATCTCATTTTTCATGTTTATTGTGATTAGTCAGGTGATCATTATCTTAGCAGAGAGAATGGATGATACAAGACAAAGTGGGGAGGAAGTACCCTCACTTCTTACCTGAGTAAAAGCAGACTTTTGGTGGTCCAAAAGCTTCCAAAGTGGCGAGGAATGATCTAGGAGGCTCCCTAGGCTTAGAAAATGCTCAAAAATCAAAGTTCTCATAATGGAGTGAAACCAATTCCATCACGACTAGATCACCGCACTGATTCCGACCATATATTCACTTTCTCAAATGGGCGTCGTATGCGAGAGTTATCACACTCTGATCGTATTCTCAAATAGCTAAAAAGTCAAAGGACTGGGAAAAAGTCAATGATAACGTCATCATGACATCACCAACGACACCTCATGATGCATACTTGGACCAATGGTAGTGTGACAAGTGGCAGCAGTTGCCTGGGCAGACGTGGATGGCAGATCCAATCAGAATTTGACACATGGCAAAGTTTGGTCAAATGTTGAGGTGCCACGTGGCCCAGGTATGGGCAGCCACGTGGCACCAGGTCAGGGTCGAATAGAAAGTTTAAAAATGTTTTGGGGTCCATGGATTTTGAACCCACGAATACCCACCAAGCCCAAGCTTTGATAAATAGTCAAACACCAACACACCACATATGGTTCTTATTATATGAAACATATTTTATTTTATATAAAGTGTAAATTTATGTATGGCGCAAAAGGGAGGGGGCTGGGGCTAAGCCCCATCCCGTGGTCTCTATTTAAAACTCATACAACCAGGAGTGTAAGCCTAGCATAACCGCCCAGAAAATGGTTAGGGGGTGGTTACATGCCATGCGCCATGAATCCAGGAGTCGGAGCTTATCCTAGGCCAACACTTAGCCCTTTGGGCTAGCGCTTGGCCATATGAAGTTAATATGACCATGTTTGAGGGCGCATGCCTAGCCCTAGGGGGCTACACTGTGTAATTTTTAGAAAAGTGGGTTTTTAACTTTACAGAATTGATTTTTGACTGATATTATGCCCAGAAAATAGATTTTTTGAGGATTTTAGGCCATTTGAAGGGGGATTTGATCCCAAAAAGAGGCCAGATCTTGAGGGAAGTTGAGATTCCTCAAATGAGCCTCAAAATAAATTTAAACCAAACTTTTTGAAGCCTTGAGGAGACTTTTTGATGCAGGGTTTTGAAGGGGTATTTTGTAAATTTTGGTCCTTTATCATGATTTGAGAGGCAATTTTTGCCATGCTTTTGAGAAAAGTTTGATGGTGCATGCATGAATCTGAGCAAGGAGGTATTGCAAAAAATACATGAAGCATGTAATGTAACAAAAAAGATCATTTTTAGTGAACTTTGAGCATTTTAAAGAGCAATAAAGAGGTCCTCCACCTGGAAGCGGGCCCAAAGATGTAGCCAACAATTGGTGAACTCCGTTATCGACCTCTTGTCTCTATTTCTCTTTCTGTTTTTCTGTTCTATTCTCTTAATTTGCAACATGTATATTAATGGCTGATCTCTTTATTCATTAATAAGCATCAAGTAAAAGTCACATTTGATATTCCACAACCAGATAATAAGCTTTATGTATTTTGTTGGTTGTGGAGCCTGGTTATCTTCCTGATTCATAGGTCTTTTACTTCCAGTCATGTTTATATTCCATGAAGTATTTACACCCCATAAGTATGTACACTCTTCCACTCGGGGGAGTGCAGAGGGGGGGTACCCCCTCTGCGGGGTCTGGGGGCAAGCAGGCCCCTAGCAAAGGTTTGGGGGTGAAGCCCCCGAAGGAAAAATTGCCTTGTAAATATCTATTGCAATTTCATTGTAAATCTGGACCATTCATTATAAGGTCGCAGATCTAACGGTAGAGATTATGTTAGGGTTTTTTTCCCTAGAAGGCAACCCTCTTTTATGAGGGAAATGT
>JZKD02S1781120.1:51789-79167 GCA_000966675.3 Picea glauca | reverse complement strand
GACAACTTTGGAGAGTTATGCTCACAACCTAATCCAAAGTACTACACCTATTCTACTGTTGGTGGAGGATTCTAGCAAAGAAAAAGTTCTAGATAAATTTTAATTAGCATTGATTCTTATGGTTGTTCTTTATGCAAAGGGGTGCATGGAAGCGAAACAAATGAAATTGTGACTCAGACCCAAAGAATGCATCGATCATGATAAACAGTCATTTCTTTTCAATGAACATCTAGCTATGGGAGAGAGAGAGTTCTTTCACTAACAAGCACAACTACAGAATGCTCTCCAACAATTATTTTTCTCAATCAAATCCTAATGTGATGCAAAAACTCTTAAATGCCTTCCAATATGTTCAATCAATTATGAAGATATCTTTATTGTTTGCGTATGGATGATGATCGATACAATCACAATGCTTATCTTCGCTAATTATCTTCTTGGTATGAATGAAAACCAAACTAGCATAAGCAAAAGTCACGCAAACAATACACCCTTCGTAGCAATCAAACAAAAAACGAAAGAAAGGAAGCAATCAAAGAAAAACAAACTTCACACCCAAAAAATAAGAGTTGAAGAACAAATAACCTTGACTAAAAACGAGATACAGCGGTTTGTAGACCTTTGATGACCTTCACCAGGGTTTTCGCTCAATCGAAGAGAAAATAAAAGCAATGCATAGGTTCCAAGCTTCACTCAACAGGAAAAACTCAATGCAAAAAGGTGAAGAAGGTTACAAGATCCAATCAGCAAGGTGTTTATTCCTCAAAAAGATAGATGTCAATGCTAAAAGGGAAGACAAATTAACTCAGTAGATCACTCAGCAGAAGAGCCACAGAGGCAAACCCTGAAAAATGCAATTGTGGAGGGTTTTTGGGCCAAAAGGGGGCTGGCGCTCTGTTTCCAAGGGAAAAGAGCATTATAGCACTATGTGTAAGGTTACTAGAAGCGCTGGCACTCTGATAACACTAGGTCAGGGCGCCAGGGTCTAAAAATCCCAGAAATGTCAAAAAATTTCAAAAATTGAGATCTGAGCTTGATAAATATGTTGAATGTAACAAGGTAAGGAGCCAATCAGCTCATGAAACTAACCAAAGAGGGGTAAACCAGGTCTGAAACAATCAAGGGATAGAACAAGGTCAATGAGGAGAAAAATCAAAACAAGAGGTTTCGATTCGAGGCTATCTCCCCAGTGGAGTCGCTAGTTTCTGTTGTAGGAAAATCTCCCTACGAACAGGTAGATCACCTATAAGGCTTGACCTTAACCCTAGACAGAAAAATGCTTAACATGGACACTGACTTCCTTTCAAATCCATCTAAACTAATGCATGAGAAGGGAGGATAACAGAAGTACCTTTTAATCGATGTTTGTCCCTGCACGCTCCGAGTTGCTCTCCAATCCTTCGCTCCTCGCTGAGGTCTGTGGACAAAACAAGATACGACCACTTCCTACTCTATTGACATTAGCTTGAAAATAGATCTATCACTAAATGATAATTTCATGTAACATCAGACACAAACTAGAAAGAAACAGGCCAAGCGTGTCATATTAATGGGAATAACGACAGCAGTACTTACAATCGTAGATGCGAATGCGATAGCTTCGTCAAGTCCTCTTCGTCTAACCCTTGCCTGAAAGATCCACAACCTGGATAACAACAGCTTCACTGATCACTCTCTTTTGGCTGACTGTCAATTTCCTCCAAGATCATAAGTTTCATATGTTCAGTTCTTCCCCCTTTCCACCATCATAGAGCCTGTTTATATAGGTTAGGAAGGGCTTAACCTCTTGAGTCATGTTTAGAACCAGTTAGGAACCACCTCCTTGGATCAGGGATATTTTGATGAAACCAAGAATTCGAGCACAACTGCCTTCTAATCTCGAATGATCTCCTCCTCATTCGACTCAACAGGCTATTAATTGACCCAGAATAGGGAGCGCTCCCCTAAAAGGGGTATCAGAGCATTGTAGCGCTCCTGGTGTGCCTTGGAAAAGCGCCAGCGCTCTTAAGGTGAGCAGCGCTCCTCCAGAAGGGCCTAAAGGGTGTTATAACGCTCTTTGAACTATAGTAGAGGAGCGCCAGCGCTTCTGCAGCTATAGTAGGGGAGCGTTCCCCCTCCAAATCAGTGTTTCAGGGCCTCTTTCAGGGGTCAAGAGTTATTTGATTCCAGTAGATCAGTTCTTGATCTTCAAATCAGTCATATGAGGTGTCATAAGTGCCTTCTTAGCATCGTTATCACGGCATCATGTCTGAACATTGTTTGCGACACTAATAATCAACTTGCGACACTTGCGAAAGTTGTAGGGAAGATGCGACACTTACGACGACTGATAGGGACAATGCGACACTTATCCATCTTAGCAATTTTGACGTGTAACAAATATCCCGATACCACTTGATTTCAGCTTGAAGGCAAGGTAGATTGTTACATGTGTCTTTGAAGAGATAGCTTAATGTCCATTTTTACTAGGTATCCTTACCTAGGTGGATCTCACAGGAGGGGGGGCACCTAAGATAGATTTCTATAGGCCATTGGGATTTCATCACCCAATGTCTCCTAGCTATAACTGTCTCTTTCGTACCTTACATAATATACATAGGGGACCTCATCTCCTCTTATTTTTAATTGTTTGGAAGGCCCTTATCCATAGAATAGGTTTTGTTTGAGCACGTCTAGTTTGTCTTATATGCTAGATTATTTTCTCTTTATAGGATGGATTTCCTTGAGTTAGGCTATATTTCTAGAATTTTTTTTGGATAAATGCCATGTCAGAGTTTTTGAAATGTCCAACATTTAGAGTGGACACTCTACCCATCATCAATGAAAACTGAAGATGATATATTAGAAAAGAGTGATAGATTTTATATTTAAAGAGGAAGACTGGTAAAGACCGTTGAAGAGAGGAAGGAACATTACGTAGAGGAAAAATAATAAAATATAGAATTAACCGTTAAGAATAGATGATAAAATCATAAATTAATAAATTATCCATAGTTGTAATAAAGTAAAATAATGATGATAATACAATACACCAAAAAGAGTAGTAACCACGAAAAATAAATTAAAATAAGAATAAGAAACAAGGAAAATTAAATGAACAACTAGACATGAGTAGAAAGTTAGATGTAAGAGAACTCTAAACATTGAAGAAAAAATGATGAAAAGAAAATAACCATTAGATTGAAAGGGGTACAAGGGGAAGAAAAATTTAGAGAGATAAAGAGGAGGTGAGGGGAATAGTCCAATGAGAGTTAGGAATGAAATTAAGGTGAATAAAACTTTTAATCGAAAGATGCCTAATGATCAAGGTGATGAATGGTGGGCTTCCAAGTTTGTCTAAGTTTGTAGCCATCTTTGTGATTAAAATGATTATGATGTTTTTCAAATTCAAGAGCTTCTAGAATGAGGCGAGAAGTGTAATAAGGGGAAAATGCGAATATTTTAGTTTGGTAAGACAAATTAGGGGTTTGAATTTAAAGGAGTGTTCGATAATATATGATTTAGATATTTTTTTGTGGGTATTATCCTCTATATGTGTACTATTCCAGATATAAAAAGTATGCAGAACATAAATAAAATGCTAGAAATGATAGATAAACAACAATATAACCAAAACAACACCACAATAACACTGAAATGATATCAAAATAACACCAGAAAGAGCACTTTGATTATGAGAGCAATGTTCACGGGCCTCCTCGAGGGGGAAAACTCCAGTCGAACAGAGCTCTATTACAATAATATCCAAGCTAGGGTTCTCATACCCTCGACTCCTATTTATACTAAATATGTCTATCAATAGAACCATCTAGAGGAAGATCCTTCTAGAAGCGAAAGCTTCTATTAGGTCTTCTTACATTCAACTTATTCTACTTTATTGCAAGACCTTATTAATATTGACCTTTATTATATTAGAATACATTGTTCTACCTATATGATGGGTTATGTTCCTAACATGTCCTCCCCCTTAAAAACAACCTTGTCCTCAAGGCTTGAGATGTGGAAATTGTTGTAGAATGGTAGCTGGTTCCCAAGTGGCATCTGCTGGAGGTGTATATTTCCACTGGAATAACACTTCCTTGATGGTTCACTGACGCAGGCGACGCTCACGTTGGTCGAAAACTGTTTGTGGCTATAGCCAAATGGAGACTTCTTCTTTCAATTTAAAAAGGTTGGTTTGAGTTTGGCACTTAGTTCCAATTACCTTCTTTAAGCATGAAACATGAAAAACAAGATGTAGCTTAGAATGACTGGGCAAAGCTAACTGATAGGCCACCTGTCCCAAACACTTGAGAAATGTATAAGGACCATAAAATTTGGGCGCCATCTTCTGACAATGTTTGTCCTCGAGGGAAGTTTGATTGTAAGGTTGTAGTCGAAGAAACACCTGATCCCCTTCTGAAAATGATGTTCGGAGTGACCTTGATATGCTTGTTGCTTCATGTGATTCTGGGCCATGACCAAATTCTCTTTGTGGGTACAGAGAATAGCCTCTCAAACTATAATCATTTGGTCAACCACCTGGACCTTTGAGACACCTGGTTAATATGAGAGAATTGATGATGGATTTTGTTCATATATTGCTTAAAAAGGTGTCATGCGGGTAGATGTATGGTATGAAGTGTTGTACCACCATTTAGCTATGGGTAACCATTGAGCTCACTGATTTTTCTTTTCTGATGCAAAACACCTCAAAGATGTTTCCAAACACTTGTTGAAAACTTCATTTTGACCATTCTTCTGGGGATGATAAGTTGTGCTGAGATGCAATTGGGTGCCTTGTAGCTTGAATAGTTCTTGCCAAAAAAATTTGGTGAAAGTTGGGTCGCGATCAGAAACAATAGAATGTGGCATGCCATGAAGCTTGAAGACCTGATCCATGAAACGTTGTGCCACTGTGGATGCTATAAATGGATGTTGAAGAGCACATAAATGAGCATACTTGGAAAGGCGATCAACTACCACCATGATGACTAATTTATTTCCTGATTTAGGTAAGCCTATAATAAAATCCATAGAGATATCCCTCCAAATAGGTGGAATCGAAAGCGGTTGTAGTGTGCTAGGAGATTTGACTATTTCACCCTTGTTGCATTGACACACATTACATTCGGCCACAAAATTACGAATGTCTTATTTCATACCATCCCAGAAAAAAGAATGTTTGACCCTGTCATAGGTTTTGGTAAACCCGAAGTGCCCAGCTGTGGGTGTAGCATGAAGCTCAAAAAGAACCGTGGATTTAAGTTTTGTCTGTTTACTTAAATACAAACGGCCTTTGTATCAAATCTCATCATGGAGCCAAGAGTACCCTAGGGAAACTGGAGAATTGGACTGCAATTGTTGTATCAGATGCAAACGTTTGGGATCATGTAGCCATTCCTTGTGAACGACTTGGAGCCAATCTGGTACAACGAAGGAGAGAGAAAAAAGGGAGCCTTCATCTTCATATTTTCAGGAAAGTGCATCTGCAACCACATTGTCTTTTCCTTTCTTGTAAATGATCTCATAATCATATCCAAAGAGCTTAGTCACCCATTTTTGTTGCTCTGGGGAGGAAATGCGTTGTTCCAGAAAATACTTGAGGCTTTCATGATCTGTCTTAATTTGGAAGCGTTTCCCCAATAGATAAGGGCGCCACAAATCAATGACATGCAGAATAGCAAACATTTCCTTTTCATAGATTGATTTGCCAAAATTTCGTTCAGACAGTTGTTTGCTGGTAAATGCCAAAGGCCGACCCTCTTGCATAAGGACAACGCCAATACCTTTCCCTGAAGCATCACATTCCAGGACAAAGGTCTTTGTGAAATCAGGAAGGGCCAGGATTGGAGTGGTGCACCTGACCATCTTCAAGGTTTGAAAATCCTGAGGAGTTGTTGGATTCCAAGTGAAAGAATTATTTTTAAGGAGTGCAGTGAGGGGTGTTGCAATCTTTCCATAATTCTTAACAAACTTGCGATAATAACCTATTAAGCCCATAAATCCTCACAAGATTTTGAGAGTCTTTGGGTCAATCTAGTCTTGCATAGCTTCAATATTTTTAGGATCCACCCTGATGTCATTCTTGCCAACAATATGACCCAAGTACTCTACTTCTGAGGCGCCAAAAACACATTTAGATTGTTTCAGGAAAATTTGGCACTGAGAGAGTAGATGGAGAACGTGGTCCACATGAGCAATATGGTATGTCCAGGTTTTTCTATAGATGATAATATCATCAAAGAAAACTAAGACAAAATGACAGAGAAAAGGGTGAAATACACGATTCATGAGGCTTTGGAAGGTGGAGGGGGCATTACACAAGCCAAAGGGAATGACCAAAAACTCATAGTGGTGCTCATGATTTCTAAAGGCAGTCTTAGGAATGTTTTCCTCTTTCATAAGGATTTGGTGGTATCCATAACGAAGATCAAGTTTAGTAAAGAATTGGGCACCCCTCAATTCATCTAAGAGGTCATCAATGTCAAGAATGGGAAGTTTGTCTTTAATGGTGAGTTTGTTGAGGGAGCGAAAGTTAGGACACATGCACCAAGAACCTTATTTCTTCAGGATCATGACCATAAGAGAAGAGTAGGGTCTCGTACTAGGGTGGATAATGCCTGCCTTAAGCAGTTCTTGAACCATTTTCTCAATTTCAATTTTTTGGGAAAAGGGGTGACTATAGGGACGGATATTGGGTGGAAGGCTTCCTCATATAAGGGGAATGGAATGATCATGAACACCACAGGAAGGTGGGAGTCCCTGGGGAGTGGAAAATACCAACTGATGTTTAGAGAGGATGGATTGGAGGTCTTGTGCCACAGAGGGTGTCTCAGTTTCTTGTATGGCATGGAGTTGGGCAATAATGCCAGAATGACCTTTTTTGAGCATCTTTTTCATGCGATGGGAACTAATGATCTCAGGTGAACTCGTGATGATGCCTTGGAACTTATATTTTTGGCCCTCTTGGTCGAATTGCATGGTTAATTCCTTGAAATCCATAAGAATGGGACCCAAATTCCTTATCCAGTTTGCACCTAACACAATGTCACAACCACCCATGTCGATAGAAAACAAATGATATTTCAGGTGGTAGTCACCAATTTGGAGACACACATTTTCAAAACACCCTCCACATTTCATGGAGCCGCCATTGGCAATCATGATTTGGAAATTATTGACTGCATGGATATAGCAATGAGTTTCTTGGGCAATCCAGCGATGAATAAAATTATGGGTGCTTCTACTATCAACGAGAATGATGACTTTCCTATGCTTGATGTAGCCAATTGGCTTGAGGGTTTGGGGAACAAAGAAGCCAGTGAGGGCATTTAGGGAAATTCCCGATTCTAGTTCAGGAGGGTCTGAGGGGGTTTATGTCAGTGGTTTCAAGTGACTCAGACACAAGGGGAGTTTCAACATCCTCTTTCGAAATATCCTCCGAGATGGCCATAAAAAGACTTTATTCCTTGCACTTGTGGCCCATAAAATATTTTTCATCACAATTATAACAAAGGCCTTTGAGTTGGTGTTCATCCATTTCATCCTTGGTCAATTTTTGGATCTTTAGTGGAGCAGAGGGAGTAGTGGGATTTACTGGTTTAGTGCGAGGAATAAAGGAGGGTTTCCGGTTTTGAGAAGATACAACTTGTTGTGCTTCTTTATCTGTTTTAGTAGCCTCCATCCAACTCTGAGGCCGAGACATGAGGACATGGGCACAAATCTCATCCTTGAGGCCACTGATAAAACATTCTTAGAAAAAGGCATTAGACATGCCCTATGTCCGAAAATCCAGGCACTCAAAAGAAAATATAAAGTCTTCCACTGTTCCATATTGTTTCAACTTTTTCAAATGACCTAAATGGTTGGTGTCAGTGTCAATGCATTCATAAATCTCTGCCACAAAGTGTGTCCAAGAAATATACCTTTGACGGGAATTTTTTCTCCATTGCCACCATTGCCAGTGTTCTTGATCTAGATGGAGAACACCATACCGGAGTTTGGACAAGTCATATGTAATGTCATATAAAGAGAAATAATGATCCATGTGGGTTACCCAACCAGTGGGATCCGAGCCATCAAATTTGGTCACATCCACCTGCAGAAGGATTAGTTCACGCTAAAAGTGATGGAGCTGAAAATTATGGGAATGAGAGGAAGTTTCAGCTTCGATATGTGGAGGTGGGTCAGATAAAGGGGTCAGATAAAGGGTTATCTGCAGGGATATGCAGCTTGGTGAAGATAATCGAAAAAACAGATTCATGTTGGGTAGTCATGTCTTGTTTGAGTTCCTATATTGAGGCGACGATGGAGGACTGCATGGTGGTATTGATGGTGACAACATTGGCACTGAGCTATTTCACTTCTTGTTGGGTATCTGTGAAATTAGATTGCAAGGTATTGAAGCGAGCTACCAAGTCTTGACTATGGGTATGGGCCATGATGATGAGGGAGCCGAAATGGGGCGGGTGGGGTCAAAACTTTTACTGAAAAATGATATGTATGAATGTGATAAGGGTGAAGAGATAAATCCAATGGAATAGGTCTCAAATAATGGTGCAAAAATTTCTAGACTTTTTTTTTCTTTACACCTGCATAGTTATACGTCGATCTGAAGAATACTGTAGTGATGAAATTCCCAAATGCTTAACCAGGAAGAAATGTGTAGTGATTTGGCAACCCAAACATAGTTGCGTAGCAATAGATCTTGTCTGTTTTAATTTTTATTTTTTTTTCTGTCTCCAAGGGTTAGGTATTCAAGGGTTCTACAGACAAGGGTTTGTCATGTGCTATAACTCTCTGATATACGTGCGGGGTCCAACAGTAGTACTCGACCCAATATCTCTGGGCACTAACTAGGGAGGCTAGACCGTGCCCTTATTCATACTACCCGACTACCCAGGTACTAGAGAGTATCTTCCTGAGTGTTTTTCTTGGTGGCACTATAAAAGTCAGGCGACCGATCGGTTTATCTAAAGAGGGCTTCAGGAAATCTAGGTCGATCCGTACATAGTTTTTGTCTGATGAGCTACCACTCGAAGGGGTACCAACATGGGTTACAAGGGTGACCAACAGATGTGCGCTTAAGTATCACTTGTATTTCCTACATGTATGAATCCCTCAACTGCAGGTTTATGTGCGTAACGACAGATCTTTGTGGTTTAAAGATGTTAGAATACGTCTCTACCCTGAAAAAACATTTAACCCACAATTTATGTCGACGAAAGTGATATGATACCACTTGCAATATTCCAGATATGAAAAGTATGAAGAACATAAATAAAATGCTAGAAATGGCAGATAAATAACAATATAACCAGAACAATTCCACAATAACACTGAAATGATATCAAAATAACACTAGAAAGAGAACTTTGATTCTAAGAGCAATGTTCACGGGCCTCTTCGAGGGGGAAACCTCTAATTGAGTAGAGATCTATTACAATAATATCCAGGCTAGAGTTCTCATACCCTCGACTCCTATTTATATTGAATATGTCTATCAATAGAACCATCTAGAGGAAGATCCTCTAGAAGAGGAAGCTTCTATTAGGTCTTCTTACATTCAACTTATTCTACTTTATTGCAAGGCCTTATTAATATTGACCTTTATTACATCAGAATACATTGTTCTACCTATGTGAGGGGTTAAGTCCCTAACAATATGGTCTTTAATATGGGATTTAAATGATCTACCCATTTGGCCTATGTAAGATTTTCCACAAGAGCAAGGAATTTGGTACACTCCTGGGCCAAGCATCAAGCTAGATTTATCTTTAGTAGTGTTGAATAGTTGTTTGAGGGTTTTATAGGTTTTGAACAAGGTTTTGATATTATTCTTAGCCAAAATTTTAGAAACATGATATGTAGTGCCCTAGATATAGGGAAGATAAATGAGAGAACTAGGTGGGGAGGAGGAGGAGGATTTTTTCAATTTGGGATTCCAAGTTGAGCAGAAGGCTTGGTTGATTTGAGAGTGAGAGTAACCATTGGAAATAAGGGACTTGGAAAAGTGGGATTTTTCTTTCTCAAGAAATTGAGGGGTGGATATGCAAATGGATCAACTATATTTATTATGATTTAGACACACTTATAACCATTTGATGCACTAATTGAGCATGTAGTGTGTGTTGTTTGATCATTACTGTCTTAGTTCATCGCTTTATTCTATTATCCTTTTGATTAGATTGTTTCATATTTAGGGTGATATTTTCACATTCATATCATATCTCCACATAGGATACAATATCATCGGTTGCAATGCCTTTGACCTAAGTTCCCCATTAGATGCATTATCTTCCTTTCTTGATGAAATAAGGTTCTCCACCCTAACCCACCTTTGGGTTCTATATATCCTGACTAATAAACTCCCTCCCCATTGACATGTGTTGGTACATCCAACTATGGACCCACTTCTATATTTTTTGGTCCTTCATCCTCTTTGAACCCAAGTGTTATTGTAAATTCCCCCCTATGGACAGTTGAAAATCCCCTTGGATCAAGACCCCTTTTGATCCAAGACAAAAGAAAACAAATGGTGAACTAATTTCCTTTTATACCTATTTTGACAATTAGAATGAGAAGGGAGGGATGGATAAATTACCTTTTTACGTCAATTGTCCTCGTTGCTCCAACATTTGACCTTCATGTCCAAGCTCCTAGGTGCAAGAAAAGACCTACAAAAAAGAAAGAGAAACCTCCTTCTTCAACACTATATTGTTAAGTGAAAATAGATCTATCTATTATGAATTTACAACATTGCACATGCATACACTTGAACACATAGACAAGAGAGGAATAGGCCAATTTGTGTATTAATGGAAAGCCAACAAAATGGAAGCACTTACAATCTCAATTTTGGTGTTGTCTTTGCCAATATCTCATATTCATCCCTTTGGATCTCACACAATCATAAGTATGATGCTCTTAATTGTCCTCCTTGAATGTCTCAATATTAGAAGTATGATACTCTGAAATCATTTCCCTCCTTTCACTCAAGTATGGCCTTCATTATATAGGTGTTGGCATAGGGGCATACCCAGGGTTCAACGCTTCAAAAACGCACCAAAAAAACCCTAACTACCGTCCCTTTTGGCAACACCTGCGAAGCAGATGAAGTTCTATGTGGTTGAAACATCAAAAATCATAGGGGAAAGTTTCTCCTGCAAATATTTCTATCCCTACTACCACTGGCCTGTATCCTGGACAATCATTTCAAGGATTTTCTAATCCTTTTTGGTGTCAACCCAACCCAACGGTCATTCCCTAGCAAGGAAGTTTCCCCTATCAATCCTGTTGGCACCCAAAAAATCCATAAACCCCACGATTCCCACGCAATAGTCTCCTTTTTTGAGTGTTTTTGCATGTTTCTTCCCCACTTTTCTCATTCTACTTTTGAGAGGAATTTAACCCATAGTCTCCTAGACTTTATTTGATTTTGTTTTCCTAAGAATTTGAAATTTATTAATCATTTCCTTTTCTTATCTGAGTTAGAAAATATCTCCTAGTTGTGATCCCCTTAGGTTAACAAGATCCCTCGGTTCATCCTACCTTTCATTTGTTTGATATTCGTCTCGCAAAGTTTTCAGATTGCTTGATTGCTTAGCAATTTCATCAACTAGGGTTTGCAAAGGTTGTTTCGTTTTGATCCCTTTTGTATTCATTGAAACATCTCGATTTTCTAGATGATTAGGAATCTCTTTTTTTCCACAACCTAGTCTTGAATGTTGTTTCTTGCTACTCATATTTTGAGGATTGTCACAAGTGCTTGTCTTATTTCTCTTTTGCATCTTTGAGTCCTTGATTGAATGAGTTATCTCACACTTTGTTTGTTTCAGTTCTCATCATTTTGCATGGTCTTTGTTTGATTTTTTTTTCCTCGTATTTATTTGTATCAAAAATATATCTCTTTCATTTCATTTGAAATTTAAGAAGTGAAAAGTTTGCATATATCCTTGCATACATAATCAAACAAAGAAATTTTTTCATTCTTTAGGAAATTTGTTTTGGTACACATTTCAAAAAAGAGCTAGTTTTGCATGTGCATTTCAATTTTCATAAACATTTGCTTTGTAGTTTGGTATCGTATTGATCACAGAAATTGAAACTTGCATATTGTTTGAGTGCTTGCTTGTGTTAAGAAGAATAGAACTCTTCTCCCTTACATTCTCTTACATTCTATTGGAGTCGAGTCTCTTTCACATCATTAGTTTCATCTCCGCGAACCTATTGAGTAAAAATCCATTAAAATCAACCATGTGCTAATAAAATCAACTAGAATTATTTTTGGTTGTTATCACACCAACACTAGCACGAGATTAGGGTCTTTGGACTAGGCAAATTGAGTAAATTTTCCAAGACTACTAAACATACTATAGAGCACTAAAGAGTGTACAAATATGACTTTAGTATAAGCATAGTCGGGAACCCCCTCCCACATAGGGGTTAAACACGAGGTCACGTGCGAAAGAGAAGCGAAGATTATCCCTCCAAAGCTTGACCAATCGTAGTAGACAGATCGTATACTAGGGGTTATTCTTGAAGTATCACTGACTCATTTAGTCTTGGTACTTCATAAAATAGGAATCCATTCGGGGTCCTCTTGAGTCTAGTGGTTCACTTGTCCTCAGTCCTCAAGAATAATTTCATACTTTGATATATTTCCAATACATTTGGTCCCGACTATCAATTGTACCCGCATGGAGGCTAGCTGAGAATTGGTAACCTTAGTGGCCTTTCTTAGGTATCTACAAACGTGATTGTGGCGGGATTCCCACGGTACCTAAGGAAGATGTTGTATCACATGCTCAGTACCCTTCGAGGGTGATCCAACCAAAGTAAGGGTTGCTTGCACTAAGAAGGGATATTACATGGAGGTCGGGCTAACTTCTTCTCATGTCTTCATTGGTGGCTTGATATCTCATCTTCAAAAGATCCTTAAATCTATTGTTTCTTGGTTGATTGATTTTAGTTTTCTTATGGGTGTGTTTATTTGAATTTCGTAGTCAGCCTTAGGATCGAATATTTCACAATATCCAATGTATGGATCATGACGTTCAGTAACCTCAACCAAATGTTTCTTATGAAGGAATGATCGAAGATCAAACTTCTAATACTGTGAGTGTAGCTCCAATAAGTGTCCAACACATTGAAGAACTGGTCACAACCTTCATAAAAATCCTTGCATCTTACACAAATCCTATTTTTACTGATCCACTCAGCTAAACACTCACTGATCCACCATCCACAAGATTTATTGATGCCTATTCTTCTTACTTTTTACCGCCCGGTTCAACCACTACACAATCTTTTGTCATGAACCCATCATTGTTTGGTTTTTCTGAAGGACTTGGGAATGTTTCCACAATTCCTGTAGTTGATATTGTTGGTGCTTCATATTTATTGGAAACATCAGTGATCTAGGTAACCCTGAATCAACCACTTATGCATACATCTCCCTTCGCACATGGGTCAGGTAATATTCCTACTTGACTATTTCCACACATACACACACCAAGTGTTTTACTTGTCCGTGCCATCGGTCAAATGGAAAATAGTCAAGTCATTCACACAACCATAGTTACAGAAGATACGTATCCTTCATCTCAACCATTGCAGATGAGTTCACCCTACATTGGAGGTCAATCTTTAATGGGAGGCCAACCTTTAGTTGGGGAGAAACCTCCACTTGGAGGGAAACGTTTTGTTGGGTAGAAACCTATGTGGTTGAAACATAAAAAATCCTAGGGGAAACTTTCTCCTACAAATATTTCTATCCCTACTACCACTGGCCTGTATTCTGGACAATCATTTCTAGGAGTTTCTAATCCTTTGTGGTGTCAACCCAACCCGACGATCATTCCCCAGTAAGGAAGTTTCCCCTATCAATCCATAAATCCCACGATTCCAACGCAATAGTCCCTTCAACCAAAATAAATGGGGGGAACATCAGTTCAATCATAGTACATAGGAGGTCCATCTATTCAATCACAGTACATGAGTGGACAATCAGGACAACCTGAGAAACCACTGTATATGAGAGGACCATCTAGTACTTTTTCCATATCGCTGCAACCTGGATATGGTCCTACTGTTGTTCCCATTCCGCATGGTTCACCAGTATCTACACACTAACCGACAACTTCCATTATTGGACAAGTTAGATCGGCCACATCTATCGCATTTGACAAACGATCTCATTCTACATGCTCCATTTTGGCCACCATCCCTGCCAAGTTAGCATCCAAAATCCCGAAATTCGATGGAAAACCTAGGGAAGATCCTAAAAATCGTGTTATGACTTTCATTTATGGTTTTCTTCCAAATCTTTGATGGATGATTCCATTCATCTAAGACTTTTTTAGAGAACACTTACAGGTGCAACAGTGAAATGGTATATTGAGATGCCACATAACTCCTTTGTCAACTTTAATTCTCTTTCCATGGATTTCCTGATGTATTTTTAGTTTCCTATATGGTACGATACCAGTACAGATATTTTGACCTCACTCCAACAATCCTCTTCCACCCACATATCTTTTCATATCCATGAGTGGAGGCGATGGAGACGGTTGATTAAAGCTCCAATTCCAGACCAACTCCTCGTGGATTGCTTTACAAAGTATCTCTTTCCACCCATTTCCCATGATGTTTCTATGGGAAATGTAGTTACTAATGAGAAATCTATCGGTCGTGCTCAATATTTGGACTTGATATATTCCCAGTCGAGCACACTTTACGATCTGATCCCTCATGCTCCTTGTACATCGAATTATCTAACAAGACCTGCTCCAGAACCGGTTTCTGTTTTAGACACCAAAACTACTTCTGCTCATGCTCAAACCTCCAAGGTGAATGTGTTCCAATCCAATTCATCTCAGCAACCAGGGCATAAGAAGAAAAACAAGGGTAAAACCAAGAAATCTTTTGTCCAACAAGATACTACAAAGACTGTTGATACTCAACCGAATAGGAAGGATAAGTTTCCTTGCATGATTTGTTAGGAAGACCACTACATGAAATATTTACCTCATCGTGAAGTAGACACTAAATTTATGAAGGGTACCTCCCAACCGATTCAACAACAATATCTAATTTCACAAAACTCTTCCCCTCCACAAGGGGGAAACATAGGCCATTCCCAGCATGGGGATGCTTCTTCAATTTCCTTTGAGGTATATATGTTTAAGATAGTTAATGTAACGACTCAAGAAAATACTTATGACACTCCTCAAGATGATCAGACTAATGGTAAGGCTATCGATCAACCCTCCACATCCACTCCTCCTTAGTATTCCAATCCTCTTCAAATTGAGAATCCAATTTTTTACACAGTGTTGCGCCCGCCCAAGAGCACAATTCAAAAAGCAACATTTAATCCAAGTACCCATTCCATCCAAAAATACAATATCATTGAAGATTTAGCACAAGATCCTTGTGTTGTGTCAACCCTTGAAGTTCTATAGAAATTTCCAAGTCAACGTAGAACCATGTTGTCAGCCATTGGAGTTGTTAGCACTCTGTAAATTTATTCGACTGATAAAAAAAATGACAGAGGTAATTGTTTCAACCAACTTTAGGTTGGATTCTAACCCTTCCAACCAGAGAGGGCTTTCTCAGACATGTGAATACTAAAAATACTCAAAACAGATTTGGAAATGAACTTATAGAGGTCAGATTCTACAATAGGACATGGTTTTTAAAAAGGGTTGGTAGAACAAACAAGAGAACAGGTCCATTGGGCAATGGGGTCAGGTCCTGAAATCATATGAAGATCTACAACCTATGTATTCCTGAGGGAACAAAGGAAAAATAGGTACTATGTTCAACCAAATAAGATATATGATATGGATTGGAAATAAAGGAAAGACCATTATGACAAGAGGAATCTGACAGAGGATGAATCTCTTGGTATAGCTTTAGAAGAAAGAACATAAAGGTTGGCTATCGAAAATAGAACACCAATGAAGGGTGAATTCTGAACCAGAAACCAATAAACACATAACAAGTATAATCAATGTGAGAAGGAGCACCAACAAGATGAATTACTTCTTTTACTTAAATATTATTATTAGCAACAAAACACATTCATGAATATGAAATAAAGGAAAACATATTGAGCATAAACACCATGATGAATCTCGGATATCCAAGAAAACCTTGTCTCCTTGTATTAAAATTTATAAGAACTCACAAAGTTTTCCTGCTACAAAGGCAGGCCCTTCTCCAGCCAGTTGAGCCATTCTTTTATCTTTTTAACAATATATATAGATAAATTACATATGAGGCCAAGAAAACGGGTCATTCTTTACAAGATTTCAAAAATAGGCATTGGTTATAGAGAGAGTAAAACATCAAAACCAAACTCCTACTTTCTAGGTAACAATTACAAACAAAAACCGGAATATTTGGGATCTTTACCCTAAATTCCACCTATCTACAATGCCACACGATTCCCTGAAATATACTCAATTTATCTTGCTATTCTGTTTTAGATTTTCAATCTCTTCCTTTAACGTGTCAAGCCAGTTAGGCTGATTTTCTTCAATGATTTTGACTGTTCCATCTTTAGCCTCCTCCTTTCGTTGTTTTTTCCTTTTGCTTACACCATCTTGTGTGTTAGATCCATCCACATATCCATGAATGATCAAATCCTTCATAATAGGATTCAACCTGATCTCTTCGCCTAATCTTGGCCCATCAACAGATTTTGTATGAGATTTTGTTGTTAGGATTTGTGCAGCATGCCTTTGTCTCTTTTTATTTGATAATTCTGTCATATTCTTCAAACTTCCTGATCTGCTGAAAACCACTGAATCTTTCTCCTCGGCTTTTTTCCTCAAGAGAAACAAGCTCGAGACCCAACTCTTTGTACTCCGACCTCGTTGGGGACATGCATTAAGATGACAAGGAGAAGACCGCTCTGATACCACTAATACGGATTTTTTGAGCAGATGGAAATGACTACGGACTATTAACAAGTGCTTAACACAAAATAACAGAGATACAGTAAAACTGGTTTTCTATTCAATAACGAAATAAGTTGAAACTGTATAATGTAGCGGAAACAAGCTTGTTGGAATGGTGGCGGCTTATCTCTGAGAAGAGATGTGACGGTTGCGCTCATTCACGAGAAGATATTACAATGAGGCTATAAAGGCATTTTTTTCTATAAGCAGGAATTCCAAAAACCATAGACATCCAAAAACCTAACCCTAGGAGATGAAGCGCCAAAAGTCATGTGGGCCCCATTTGGGTAAGTTAGTACATCAAATTCTCGGGGTCGTAACTTTTGCATACGATCTCCATTTTAGGCGTATGATAGACCATTGGAAAGGTATCATCGAGGAGATTCATTTTAGGAACAATATTGAAGGAACTTACATATTTAAAACATGATTTCCCCAAAAAAATAGTTTAGGGCCTCAAAACGGCTCCGAAAGTGAAAACTGCTAAAAATAGTAAATTACCAAAATTGCCAAAAAATTGTTTTGAGCTAGTTGGAAAATATGGGTGGCCACCGATATCCACCTAGATCAGTTTGGTTTTGATCCCTTTTGTATTCATTGAAACATCTCGATTTTCAGGATGATTAAGAATCTCTTTTTTTCCACAACCCAGTCTTGAATGTTGTTCCTTGTTGCTCATGTTTTGAGGATTTTCATGAGTGCTTGTCTTATTTCTCTTTTGGATCTTTGAGTCCTTGACTAAACAATTTATCTCACACTTTATTTGTTTCAGTTCTCATCACTTTTCATCGGCTTTGTTAGATTTTGTTTTCCTCGTATTTATTTGTATCAAAAATATATCTCTTTTATTTCATTTGAAAGTTAAGAAGTGAAAATTTTGCATATCTCCTTGCATACATAATCAAACAAATAATGTTTTGGATTCTTTAGGAAAAAAATTTCAGCATGCATTTGAAAAAATAGCTAGTTTTTCATGTGCATTTCAGTTTTCGGAAACATTTTCTTCGTAGTTTAGTATCATATTGATCCTAGAAATTGAAAGTTGCATAGTCTTTGAGTTCTTGCTTGTGTTAAGAAGAATAGAACTCTTCTCCCTTCCATACATAAACTTCATTGAAAAGAATGAATTGCATCTCATTCTCTTGAATTCTATTGGAGTCGAGTCTCTTTCACATCATCAGTTTCATCTCCACGAACCTATTGAGTAAAAATCCGTTCAAATCAACCATGTGCTAATAAAATCAACTGGATATTTTTTTGGTTGTTAGCACACCAACACTAGCATGAGATTAGGGTCTTTGGACTAGGCAAAGTGAGTAAATTTTCCAAGACTACTAAACATACTATAGATCACTAAAGACTGTAAAAATATGAATTTAGTATAAGCGTAGATGGGAACCCCCATTCACATAGGGGTTAAACATGAGGTCGCATGTAGAAGAGCAACGAAGATTACCCCTCCAAAGCTTGACCAATCATAGCAGACAAATCGTATACTGGGGGTTCTTCCTGAAGTGTCATTGACTCATTTAGTCTTGGTAATTCATGAAATAGGAATCCATTCAAGGTCCTCTTGAGTCTAGTGGTCCACTTGTCCTCAGTACTCTAGAATAATTTCATACTTTGATATATTTCCCATACGTTTGGTCTCTATTGTTGATTGTACTCGCATGGAGGTTGGCTGCAAGTTGGTAACCTTAGTGGCCTTTCTTAGGTATCTACAGAGGTGGTCGTGGGGGGAATCCCACAGTACCTGAGGAAGACGTTGTATCACATGGTTATTACCCTTGGAGGGTGATCCAACGAAAGTAAGGGTTGCTTGCACCGAGAAGGGATATTACGTGGAGGTCAGGCTAACTACTTCTCATTTCTTCGTTGGTGGCTTGATATCTCATCTTCGGAAGATCCTTAAATATATTGTTTCTTGGTTGATTTCTTTTAGTTTTCTTAGGGGTGTGTTTCTTTGAATTTCAAAGTCGGTCTTAGGATCGAATATTTCACAATAGCCAAGGTATGGATCATGATTTTTAGGAACCTCAACCAAATGTTTTTTATGAAGGAATGATCGAAGATTAAACTTATAATACCATGATTGTAGCTCCTAGAAGTGGCCAAGACATTGAAGAATTGGTCACAACCTTCATAAAAATCCTTGCATATTATGCAAATCCTCTTTTTCCTAATCCACTTGGCTAACCATTCACTGATCCACCATCCACAAGATTTATTGATGCCTATTCTTCTTACTTTTTACCGCCCAGTTCAACCACTACACAATCTTTTGTCATGAACCCATCATCGTTTGTTTATTCTGAAGGACTTGGGAATTTTTCCACAATTCCTGTAGTTGATATTGTTGGTGCTTCATCTTTGTCAGAAACATCGGTGATCCAGGTAACCCTGACTCAACCACTTGCACATACATCTCCCTTCACACATGGGTCAGGTAATATTCCTATTTCACTATTTCCACACATGTAAACAGCAAGTGCTTTACTTGTTCGTACCATCAGTCAAATGGATAGTAGTCAAGTCATTCACACAACCATGGTTACACAAGCTACTTATCCTTCATCTCAACCATCGCAGATGAGTTCACCCTACATTGGAGGTCAATCTTCAATGGGAGGCCAACCTTTAGTTGGGGGGAAACCTCTAGCTGGAGGGAAAATTTTTGTTGGGAAGAAAACTATGTGGTTGAAACATCAAAAAGCATAGGGGAAAGTTTCTCCTGCAAATATTTCTATCCCTACTACCACTGGCATGTATCATGTACAATCATTTCCAAGAGTTTCTATTTCTTTGTGGTGTTAACCTAACTCGACGGTCATTTCCCAACAAGGAAGTTTCCCCTATCAATCATGTTGGCACCCAATAAATCCATAAACCCCACGATTCCAATGCAATATTCTCCTTTTTGGAGTGTTTTTACATGTTTCTTCCCTGCTTTTCTCATTCTACTTTTGAGAGGAATTTAGCCCATAGTCTCCTAGATTGTATTTGACTTTGTTTTCCTAAGAATTTAAAATTTATTAATCATTTCCTTTTCTTCTCTGAGTTTGAAAATATCTCCTAGTTGTGATCCCCTTAGGTTAACAGGATCCCTCGGTTCATCCTACCTTTCAGTTGTCTGATATTCATCTCATAAAGTTTTCAGATTGCTTGATTGTTTAGGAATTTTCATCAACTAGGGTTTGCAAAGATTGTTTGGTTTTGATCCCTTTTGTATTCATTGAAACATCTCGATTTTATGGATGATTAGGAATCTCTTTTTTTCCACAACCCAGTCTTGAATGTTGTTTCTTGTTTCTCATGTTTTGAGGATTTTCATGAGTGCTTGTCTTTTTTCTCTTTTGCATCTTTGACTCTTTGATTGAACCAATTATCTCACACTTTGTTTGTTTCAGTTCTCATCATTTTGCATGGGTTTTGTTTGATTTTTTTTCCTCGTATTGATTTGTATAAAAAATATATCTCTTTCATTTCATTTGAAATTTAAGAAGTGAAAAGTTTGCATATCTCCTTGCATACATAATCAAACAAAGGAATTTTTTCATTCTTTAGGAAATTTATTTTGGTACGCATTTGAAAAAAGAGCTAGTTTTTCACGTGCATTTCAGTTTTCGGAAACATTTTCTTTGTAGTTTGGTGTCATATTGATCCCAGAAATCAAAACTTGCATATTTTTTGAGTTCTTATTTGTGTTAAGAAGAATAGAACTCTTCTCCCGTCCATACATAGAATTCATTGAAAAGAACGAATTGCATGGCATTCTCTTGCATTCTATTGCAGTCGAGTCTCTTTCACATCATCGGTTTCATCTCCGCAAACCTATTGAGTAAAAATCCATTAAAATCAACCATGTGCTAATAAAATAAACTAGAATTTTTTTTATTTGTTAGCACACCAACACTAGCACGAGATTAGGGTCTTTGGACTAGGCACTAAAGAGTGTACAAATATGACTTTAGTATAAGAATAGTCGGGAACCCCCTCTCACATAGGGGTTAAACACGAGGTCACGTGCAGAAGAGTAGTGGAGATTACCCCTCCAAAGATTGACAAATCAAAGTAGACAGATCGTATACTGGGGGTTCTTCCTGAAGTATCACTGAATCATTTAGTGTCGGCACTTCATGAACTAGGAATCCATTCGGGGTCCTCTTGAGTCTAGTGGTGCACTTGTCGTCGGTCCTCTGGAATAATTTCACACTTTGATATATTTCCCATACATTTGGTCTCAACTGTCAATTGAACCTACATGGAGGTTGTCTGGGAGTTGGTAACCTTAGTGACCTTTCTTAGGTATCTACAAAGGTGACCGTGGGGGGATTCCTATGGTACCTAAGGAAGACGTTGTATCACATGCTCAGTACCCTTGGAGGGTGATCCAACGAAAGTAAGCGTTTATTGCACCGAGAAGGGATATTACGTGGAGGTCGGGATAATTTCTTCTCGTTTCTTCATTGGTGGCTTGATATCTCGTCTTCAGAAGATCCTTAAATCTATTGTTTCTTGTTTGATTTCTTTTAGTTTTCTTAGGGGTGTGTTTCTTTGAATTTTGTAGTCGGCCTTAGGATCGAATATTTCACAATATCAAATGTATGGATCATGACGTTCAAGAACCTCAACCAAATGTTTCTTATGAAGGAATGATCGAAGATCAAACTTCTAATACAGTGAGTGTATCTCCTAGAAGTGGTCAACACATTGAAGAACTGGTCACAACCTTCATAAAAATCCTTGCATATTACACAAATCTTGTTTTTACTGATCTACTTGGCTAACCACTCACTGATCCACCATCCACAAGATTTATTGATGCCTATTCTTCTTACTTTTTACCACCTGGTTCAACCACTACACAATATTTTGTCATGAACCCATCATCGTTTGGTTTTTCTGAAGGACTTGGGAATTTTTCCACAATTACTATAGTTGATATTGTTGGTGCTTCATATTTATCGAAAACATCAGTGATCTAGGTAACCCCAAATCAACCACTTGCGCATACATCTCCCTTCGCACATGGGTCAGGTAATATTCCTACTTCAATATTTACACACATGCACAAACCAAGTTCTTTACTTGTTTGTACCATCGGTCAAGTGGAAAGTAGTCAATTCATTCACACAACAACGGTAACACAAGATACTTATCCTTCATCTCAACCATCGTAGATGAGTTCACCCTACATTGGAGACAATGGGAGGCCAACCTTTAGTTGGGTGCAAACCTCCACCTAGAGGGAAACTTTTTGCTGGGAAGAAACCTATGTGGTTGAAACATCAAAAATCCAAGGGGAAAGTTTCTCCTGCAAATATGTCTATCCCTACTACCACTGGCATGTATCCTAGACAATCATTTCCAGGAGTTTCTAATCATTTGTGGTGTCAACCCAACCCGACGATCATTTCCCAGCAAAGAAGTTTCCCCTATCAATCCATAAACCCCACGATTCCAATGCAATAGTCCCTTCAACCACAATAAATGGGGGGACCATCAGTTCAATCATAGTACGTAGGAGGTCCATCTATTCAATCAGAGTACATGAGTGGACAATTAGGACAACCCGGGAAACCACTGTATATGGGAGGACCATCTAGTACTTTTTCTATATCGCTACAACCTAGATATGGTCCTACTATTGTTCCCATGCCACATGGTTATCACCAGTATCTACACACTAACTAACAACTTCCATTATTGGCTACGTTAGATCTGTCACATCTGTCACGTTTGACAAATGATCTCATTCTACATGCCCCATTTTGGCCACCATCCCTGCCAAGTCATCGTTCAAAATCCTGAAATCCGATGGAAAACCTGGGGAAGATCCTAACAATTGTGTTATGACTTTCATTTATGGTGTTCTTCCAACTCTTTGATGGATGATTCCATTCGTCTGAGAATTTTTCAGAGAACGCTTACAGGTGCAGCAGTGAAATGGTATATTGAGATGCCACGTAAATCCTTTGTCAAATTTAATTCTCTTTCCATGGATTTCCTGATGTATTTTCAGTTTCCTATATGGTACGATGCCAGTACAAAGCTTTTAACCTCACTCCAACAATCCTCTTCCTCCCACATATCTATTCATATCCATGAGTGGAGACGGTGGAGATGGTTGATTAAAGCTTGAATTCCAGACCAACTCCTCATGGATTGGTTTACAAAGTCTCTCTTGCCACCCATTTCCCATGATGTTTCTATGGGAAATTTAGTTACTGATGAGAAAGCTATTGTTCGTGCACAATATTTGGACTTGATATATTCCCAGTCTAGCACACTTTACGATATGATCCCTCATGATCCTTGTACATAGAATGATCTAACAAGACCTATCCATAACCAGTTTTTGTTTCAGACACCAAAACTACTTCCGCTCATGCTCAAACCTCCGAGGTGAATGTGGTCCAATCAAATTCATCTTAGCAACCAGGAGGTAAGAATAAAAACAAGGGTAAAACCAAGAAATCTTTTGTCCAATAGGATACTACAAACACTATTGATAAGCAACCAAATAGGAAGGCTAAATTTCCTTGCATGATTTGTTAGGAAGACCACTACCCAAAATATTTCCCTCATCGTGAGGTAGACACTAAATTTATGAAGGGTACCTCCTAACCAGTTCAGCAACAACATCTAATTGTACAAAACCCTTCCCCTCCATAAGGGGGAAACATAGGTCATTCCCAACATGTGGATGCTTCCTCAAGTGCCTTTGAGGTATATATGTTTAAGATAGTTAATGTAACGACTCGATAAAATACTTATGACACTCCTCCAGATGATCAGGATAATGGAAAGGCTATCGATCAACCCTCCACATCCACTCCTCCTCAATATTCCAATCCTCTTCAAATTGAGAATCCACTTTTTGATGCAATGTTGCGCCCACCCAAGAGCACAATTCGAAAAGCGACATTTAATCCAAGTACCGATGCCATCCAAAAATACAATATCATTGAAGATTTAGCACAAGCTCCTTTTGTTGTGTCAACCCTTGAGTTCTATACAAATTTGCAAGTCAACGTAGAACCATGTTGTCATCCATTGGAGTTTTTAGCACTCTGTAAATTTGTTCCGCTGATTAAAAAAAATGACAGAGGTAACTGTTTCAACCAACTTTAGGTTGGATTCTGACCCTTCCAATCAGAGAGGGCTCTCTCGTACATGTGAATACTGAAAATATTCAAAAAATATTTGGAAATGGACATACAAAGGTAAGATTTTGTAATAGGACATGGTTTTTAAAAAGGGTTGGTAGGAAAAACAAGAGAACAAGTCCATTGGGAAATGGGGTCAACTCCAGAAATCATATGAATATCTACAAGCTATGTATTCTTGAGGGAACAAAGGAAAAATAGGTATTGTGTTCAACCAAATAATCTATATGATATGGATTGGAAAGAAAGGAAATACCATTATGACAAGAGGCATCTGAAAGAGGATGAATCTCTTGGTATAGCTTTAGAAGAAGGAACATAAAGGCTGGCTACCGAAAACAGAACACCAATCAAAGGTGAATTTTGAACCAGAAACCAATAAAAACATAACAAGTATAATCAATGTGAGAAGGGGCACCAACAAGATGAATTCCTTCTTTTACTTAAAGATTATTACTAGCAAAAAAACACATTCATGAATATGAAATACAAGAAAACATACTAAACATAAACACTATGATGAATCTCGGGTATCCAAGAAAATCTTCTCTGCTTGTATTAAAATTCATAAGAACTCACAAAGTTTTCCTGCTACAAAGGCAGGCCCTTCTCCAACCATTCGAACCATTCTTTTATTTTTTTAACAATATATATAGATAAATTACATATGAGGCCAAGAAAAACGGGTCATTCTTTCCAAGATTTCAAAAATAGACATTGGTTATAGAGAGAGTAAAACATCAAAACCAAACTCCTACTTTCTAGGGAATAGTTACAAACAAAAACTGAAATATTTGGGATCTTTACCCTAAATGCCACCTATCTACAATATCACAAGATTCCCTGAAATATACTAGATTTATCTTGCTATTCTATTTTAGATTTTCAATCTCTTCCTTTAACGTGTCAAGCCAGCTAGGCTGATTTTCTTCAATGCTTTTGACAGTTCCAGCTTTAGCCTCCTCCTTTTGTTGTTTTTTCCTTTTGCTTACACCAGCTTGTGTGTTGGATCCATCCACATATCCATTAATAATCAAATCATTCATAATAGGATTCAGCCCAATCTCTTCGCCTAATCTTGTCTCATCGACAGATTTTGCATGAGATTTTGTTGTTAGGATTTGTGCAACATGCCTTTCTCTCTTTTTATTTGATAATTCTATCATATTCTTTGAACATCCTGATTTGATGGAAACCGTTGAATCTTTCTCCTCAGCTTCCTCTATTTTGCCAGGAAACATGAACGTATTTCCTTCAAATTGTACCTAAGTTGGATGAGTGGTTTGATTTGCAGATATCTCACTCTGGAATAAACCGTTAATTTCCCAAAATAGAGTAATATCACTTGGGTTTTGAGTAACAGTAGACATCAATTATAATCATTGGCTACTGATGAAAATCCTTATGGGGATAATGACCTCTCACGCTCGACTATCAATTTTCAATGATGAGTATCAAATCGGTTATTTGGCGGCACTTATTTGGCACTACACGGACGAATGGTACACAAGCAAGTTTCTCAAGATGATTTGACTCGCCGTCAAGTTTCATTTTCACGTGTAGCCCTCAAATTAGACTCAATTAATGAAATTTAACACGTGATTTTGGGGGTGTGATGGGCTGGTTTCGAAGAAACCCTCTTTTCACCACGAAATACACTAGAGTATGCCATGTACCTTATGGGAAAACCACAGATGGAATTTCGAGACCACTTAGATATTTTAACCTCTACGCTGTTTCAAAATCTGAAATCTCTCACAACCGTTGATTTTAGATGATGGTGATCTATATCCTTTCAATCCCATTTTACTTAACACCTCCTACAAATTTAATCTCTTCTGCCATTTTCTGACCCTTCCCCAAATTTATCTGACTTCCAAACTGGTTTAGCACCTCGTTGAACCTTGAAATATCGATTTTACACCAAAAATTTAAATAGTGATAACATGGGCCCCAACTAGGGATGTTATCCTCCCAGTGAGGTAGAAAAGAACTTGCAGACCCTGTGCCTAGTCCATTGGGATGCTTCCAAAACATGTGTGTACCCTACTCTCAACTGGGGACTGAATGTTGGATACACCCCTAAAATCTGATTGTACACATTATTGAAAATCCAAACTGAAAAATGCTTGATCAACAAGCTTATTTGCACTTGCCTTTCCTAACTACTGAAATGAACTACCAATCAAGTGAAATCATAATTTCAATGCAACCATGCAATCATTTCATCCACTGTTTGTTTTCTTTTCACATGCTTTCTCCAAAGCCTGTTTACTGATAATCCGTTCAAGAATTTACCTATAAATTCAAATCTCAAAAAATAAAAAGCATTGGTGCAATGCCCCATATCTTGACCTTTAGGGAGTTAGAAGATTGAATGTTTACTCATCTTAGTAATTCAATTCTTAACATTTGTTTGGGCTCAGTTAGATTAATATAGATATTTGAGATATGTACATATTTTTATGTTGCATGATATTATTTTCATTGTTATATACTCATGATGATGATAGCTCTTTGGTTTGTTTAAACATGTAAGTTAAAATGTGGAATTTAGGTACGTGGATACTAGTTCAAGTTAAGATATGAATGCATAACAGATACTAGGCATGATAAAAATAAACAGGCATTTCTTAAATTGAACGCCGATAAAGATATGGATCCTTATATGAAATTATTATGTATATGCATAGATATGAGTTATTGGTGGATTAACTTACAGGTTAATAAGATATACGACAGCTAAATGACTGTAGTGTTGAGGTGATTTGGATATGGTAGTGTCACATACCCACTACCATAATCAAATTTTTGTCGATTTCTGCAGAATCAGAGCCCCCGAATTACCTACGGAGGCCTAGCGCAAGCTAGCTCTTTCTCTGTCTCTCTTCCCATGTGATCGTGGGTCATGACCACAGTTCAAATAATCACAGTGCCTCTTTTTATTTCGCGCCTTGGCGCTACAGTGATGTTGAATCATTCGAC
Source organism: Picea glauca (assembly GCA_000966675.3). Taxonomy (NCBI): domain Eukaryota; kingdom Viridiplantae; phylum Streptophyta; class Pinopsida; order Pinales; family Pinaceae; genus Picea; species Picea glauca. Next base: position 52,064 of record JZKD02S1781120.1, on the reverse strand, counting down.
TCTGCAACTGTCGAACCTCGGCAGTGCTAGTAACTGGACAATAGGGATGAGTCCCTACAAGGTTGGAAAATGGTCGTTAGGAATGACCCTATCGCATGGGTGAGTGGAGTACAGGTGGCGAAAGGGGAAACACGACGCGGTGGGCAGCATGACAGGAGATGGGTCCCACTTCACACTCCACACCATTCTAGACCCTGCCCCCCCCAATTAAAGGCAGAATGGCAAGGGGGGTTCGAAATTCCCCTGAATGTCGTTGATCAAGGCCAATTGATCCT
>JZKD02S1781109.1:25476-40941 GCA_000966675.3 Picea glauca | reverse complement strand
TTACTAAGTGGACAAGTGGTTAGAAGTGGGTTAACCCTAAAATAAGGAAAGTGGGTTAAGATGGTTAAAAGGTAACCCCTTGATGAAGCTACATGAAAGTATAAATAAGAGGCAATGCTCTCTCATTTTAATCACACTTGAGCATATTGAATATCTACAAGTGACTAAGGTAACCAAAGGATATCTAAGCCGAATTTCAGAGGGAAGGTGAAGTAAATAAGGTCGAAATTCAAGGGAGGATAAATTCTTTTGATGATGCTTTCTAAAGTATGTTATTTACAGGTCATCTCACCATTTTCACAATAATTTTATTTCTAGAATGATTCAGACCATGAAATTGGGAGGCCATTGAGTAAACATATCCAAGTAGTTGTGATAGAAATTTCGTCTTGTGGGTCATTGTATTTTTGGAGTTACACTCCGTGGAAAATAGAGTTTGTGGCTAGTCCTGAAAACTAGTCTAAAACAAGTGTCTCAGGTAAAAACGTCATAAATTATTCATAACAGATCCAAATTAAGTAAGAAAAAATGTATTGATTAGAGTACAGTCTGTAGTATTATTTGTACCATTTTCATATCCATACAACAAATATTTCATGTCGGGCATGCTCTACAAGTTCTCTCTCTAGAATAAGCCAGAATTCAACAAGGTATGTCATTTTTGCTATAACTCCTTTTCCGAGAGGTTCCAAGTAATGAAACCTGGAAGAATTGCATAAAATACATTGAATAACATTGTGTATTGTTTTCAGATCTTTATTCATTATAGGTACATAGTTATGATTATTTCAAGTTTAGGTTGTTGACTAATCCAAAATTAGTCATGTGAGACTAAAGTAAAGTTTGATGAAAATGCTAGTCTCTTGTTGTTAAATTTAAGGAAGGTTTGCAGGTATGTGATCATATACACCAGATCTATTATAGAATCACAAATACGATTTGGATGATGAAATTGATGAGGGATTTTGGTTGAGGTACATGTTGGGTACATGGTTGAGGCAAGTAGTTGATGAGTTGGCACATACATGAGGTGTATAGTTGATGATGTTGGTACATCTTGATKAGTCATATTTTAAGTGTATTTGATGCATGATTGGTACATATTTGGTGCATGGTTGATGCACTCGTTGATGGTATAGGTTGAGGTACAAGTTGGTGCATGGTTGATGCACTTGTTTATGGTACAGGTTGATTACAGGTTGTTTGGAAAGGTTATTGTGACAGGTTATTTGTACAGTTTTGATGCATGGTTGACACATTTTTTTATGGTATAGGTTGAGGTACAGGTTGATGTATGGTACATGTTGGCACATGTTATTGGTACATGTTGTTACAGGTTGATTATAGGTTGATTGGTACATGTTTACAACAATATATATCATAGTGATAATGTGACAATGGTTCCATCACTGTACTTATACGTCAAGGCAGTTGGGCAGGGAAAGGGCAGGTGGTTGTAGCCACCTTGCGGTTGTATCTAGAAAACATAGGGGGTTGTAGCCTCCTTTTGGTTGTAGCCAGATAATTAGGGAGTTGGAGATTCCCTCAGGTTGTAGCCTGAGAAACTAGGGTGTTGTAGCCTCCTTCTGGCTGTTTCCAGAGAATTGGTGAGTTGGAGCGTCCTTCAGGTTGTAGCCTGAGAAACTAGGGGGTTGGAGCCTCCTTTCAGTTGCAAATGGAAAAAAAAGGAAGTTGGTGCTTCCAATGAATGTAATTCTTAAAGACATATAAGAAAAAACATTATGTGGTTTTCTCCTGCTTTGGGTTTCCATGTAAAAACACTGGTGTACTGTGTATGTGTATGATTGTTGATTTGTTCATTGTTTATTTACTCTGCAACTATTGGATGATAATGCTACATTGATATAACACTTTAATTTTCTGGTTAAAAATGATTAAATCTCTATTATTGATTCAACCCCCCTCTCAATAATCCAACACCCCCACCAAGTCCCTTGTGAGTTGGAGGAACCCCACCAACCGGGGAACTCTAGCTCTAGGGGGCAATCGACCCGTCATAGCTGCCCCTGCCACCGTTGCCCTATGGATCAATGCTCGCCACTCCAGAGATGATTTTAAGGATGGAAATTTATTTTAAAATGTAGAAATCTTGGTGAATCTTACTAATCCTTCATATGTCAACTATAAATGATTGGTGACATGTTTGTAAAAATATTCAAATTTCTAAGGATTTTATATAGTTTTTATAAACTTTGACGATTTTTAAGGTAAAATAATTTTATCTTATAGAATTTGGGCGAATCATTTTTAAAATATCGAATCTTGTTTTTGGAAAAACCATGGAAAATTAGCCCATGAGCAAAATTTAGCCCCTAAAATCATCCCTGCGCCACTCTGTCGGTACTCCTACACACTATTCCAAGACCTCGTCATCCTGGATGTGGGCCCATACGCCCTATGGAACCCCCTATAGGACCCGCTCGAACCATCGACGTAGATACTATAATACGGTTGCCACATCCCCCTGTGGCTCTCTCGACGATCCTGCATCGACATCATCTCGTCAGCGCCTTTGCCCATCCCTAGCCTCTGTTAGCTTCCATCGAGTTGGTTCGCGGATGACCTCAACCTCCTGACCCTGGGGTCCAACAGATGAAAAAGAAACCAAGATATAGTGTCAACATCCATACAAATTCGTGATCCTGCCATCTACACATTCATATTCCCCAGGTTATGATCTGCACTTCTCCCCGTAGGAGCATTTTTTTTCACGCCGTGTTCATGTACACATGCTTACTTTCAGTTTTAAAATAGTTGTTATATGTTATTTATCATCAGATATTGTTCACGTCGGGTATTTGGTTGTTTATGTGAAGGTACTTGTTAAGAAATATCACAACCCCTTCATGTATATGTTCGACATTGGCCTGCAATTACTCCCTTTGTAAACAATTGCATATCCCAGTCACACCCTCTCACACTTTTCTTTAGGGTCCCTACATCCAACTTTGCAGTACCTTTATCTCTGCCACATTTGGTATTGTCAACCGATATCACTCTTCCCCACATGATTTGTCCCATTCATAGTTCCCCTTGGCAACTTGAAACTCATGCTATTTTCACCCCCTGGGATTGGGATTCTCGATAGTTTTTTTTCACTTCTGAGAATGAAACCCATACTTCTTCTTATCATATTTCTAACCTTCCTAATGGACTCCCGGGTCATATCATCCTACACTTGGTTCTCTTGACGACACCTCTGTAGTTCCATTATCCCTCCATCTCATCCACCCTCAGTCTACCCATCTACAGATTGTCCTCCATCCATTTACCTAATACAGAAACCCACCCATGGGGCCCCCACCCTCCACCAGTTCTCTTTCACAAACTTGTGACCTAAACCGGACAAGCCATATTTCACCAAGGCACCCATTCCTGTATATGTATACTCAACCCCAATTATTCCTTATTCATTTGTTAATTGTATAAATCCCTTGTTTCCAACATATACATAGATTTTTGGTCGTCATCCTCGATGTCCTTCTTTCACCTGGAAAAGAAACCTATGTTGCCATTGGTTGGGGTATGCACCCTTTTTTCATATATACATATTTGATAAACCCCAAGTATCACAAATCCATGTAACCACGATCTCTGAGTTTTCCCACCTTTTTCAGCCTCCAACATAGTTTTACCCCATGTCTAGTTAGCCCCCTGACACTAGATCCAGTTTTACAGTTGCTGCCAATCATCCTTCAAAACCCCAACCAAGGGAATTCCTAAGTCCCATAGTGTCTTGACTTCATCCATGTTACCCGTCAGTACCTGGCATCATCTATTGCTCAGTGGATTTCAAGAAATCCTTTGCTTCTTGACGTCGCGTCTCTCTTCTTGTCGACATCAACACAATTTCCACAAGGGAAACAATATCTTGACTCTCATTACATTTTCAATGAGGAGTCTCAGACGACACATGGAGAGTCATCATTGCTTTCTGATTTTGTTGACCCCCATAAACATTCGACTTCAACAAACTCTCATGTTAATGTGGGTCTTACTATGTGACCGTTGCATCTTTCCATACTAGCCAAAGACCCATGAATTTGATAGGACATCAATGCCTATAAGTCATCGACACTTCTTACTGTCATCCATGACTCGATTTAGAGCCAGTTCACCATTCAGAACTGCCATTTTCCTTTATCAACCGCCCCCAAGTGTGCTGCAACTATCTACGTCATCATACACCTTCATTTACAGTCCCACATTTTGGTTTCATGACACGAGCATGGGGCATGCTCGCCTCGTTTGTATACATATTTTATTTTATTTCCTAGAGAAAGGTTCGATTCCCACAATTTTCCCTCTCCCTTCGACGGATCACTCTTATAGTTCCTCTCTTCGCTTTTCCACACAATGGCACCATCTGCAAAAGAAACATTGATGTATTTCGGCTATATGTATGCTTCTAACCTCACACATCAGAGGGCATATGTTATCACCGAAAAATCATCCGCAACATTACAAACAACGATTGAAGAAAGACATCAATTCCAACAACAATTAGTACACCTACAACATCAAAATCCATCAAAAAAGGCATAAAACTATATACTCTGTTCATAAATCAAAGTGCACAAATTCACCAAAGGAAGCGCGCGCACTGTGCACAAAATGCGCGGGCTAACACAGCTCTAATTGTGCACTGTGCGTAGAATGCACGACTGTCTATGAGAAAACCCACACACTTCTCATGAACGACGTATTTATGAATCTTGTTGGCCTCTCAACCACTTTCAGTCTGACCCCCAACACGATTTGACACTCAGATCTAAGCGAAATCTAGCTTGGAGGCTGGTCAAGGGCTAGGAAGTGCCCTAAAAGACCCCTTGTTCACATTATGAACCAATTTTATCTTGCCATGAATGGACACTATAAATATATTCCATGGGTGTGCTAGAAAAATAAGAACTTATTTTTCTTCTTTTTCTTCTTGTGTGATAAAAAGAAGAACAAGAAGGAAATTAACGAATACGATGATGAGTCTAAAGAGGATTATTGAGACAATGGTGGAGATTCCTTTGTTGCATCTTTGAGAACCCATGTAGGCCACAATGCATGGTTGATAGACTATGGAGTAACCTTCCATATGAATTCCCATCAACACTAGTTTTCAGTGTAAGAGAAATATGATGGTGGGGTGGTATACCTTGGTGATGACTCTCTTGTTAGAACAATTAGCTATGGTAGAGTGATCAAATTTCTTGATGGCAGAGTGAAATGGATCAGTGGATTTTTTCACATTCTGCATTTAATACATATCCTACTATCAGTAAACAATATTAAGGATGTGAGATTATAGGTTGTTTTCTCTAAAAAAGTGTGTAAGATGGTCCAATGATATATGGTTCTTCTAAGGGTTTTTTGCGGCACACATGCTTAATAATTAAATTTTTCCCAATGTACTAAGACACAAATATTTGATGCAAGTAAGAATGAATGAATACGAATGATAATGCATTACAATGAGGGTTGTGTATAAATATTACTAAGTGGGTTAATTTTCATCAAAAGTTGTCCCTTCATTAACATAGCCTTTCATTATTTCATTATTATCATTTATTTTATTATTTTTATTGTATTTTTGTTTTATTATTATTTAATAACTTTTATGCCGTTATATTTTATTTTATTATTATTTATTATCTTTTAGGACTTTATATTTAATTTTATCATTATTTATTAGCTTTTAGGTTTTTATATCTATAACATTGTCTTCCCCTCTGAAGAATGCTTTGTCCTCAAAGAAATCCCAAATGAATTCATTTTTCCTCGTGGAGATTCCTGTTGATTTTGGATTTGTTTTTTAATATTTGGGAGATTTGTTCATGGTGAAGGCATGAGATTTGTGAATTATTTTAGAGGAATACTTTGGCTTCTAGAACCATGTAACTTGTACTTCTTTCCATTCCATTTGAATTTCTTAAATGTTTAAGGTTTGTGGCATAGATTCATAACTACATAAATGATTTTTCTCCTAACACCATGTCCATTCCACTAAGAGTTAGGGCGTAATATCCAATTTCTAATTCCAAGTTTTGTATATGTACAGAAACCTTGTGGCATCGTCTTACTCCTTCCACTTGTTTACCATCAACAATTGTAACCATAAGATCCCTCATAGGGTATACAAAACAATTTAATAACCTCACAAGATCAATATCCACAAAATTTTGGGTACTTCCATAATATACTAATATTGTGATATTTTTTCAATTTATGCTTCCTTTGAGTTTTACGGTACTTCGCACCATTTTTCCTATAATTTCCTCAACTAATATCATGGTTTTTCCACCCATATTATTGCAAATAGTGCCCTTTCTCCTCAAATGAGGTGGGGTATAATGTACTATAGTTGGTTGTACTTATTCTTCTTGGAATAAAACCCTTGACTCATTTTCTTCACGATTTTGTTTAATGCATGTGATTGAGGATAATGACACCTCTGGTGAGTTTTCATCTTTGTTAGTGTCTAGAATGTTTTATTCAAAGGTCACCTTTACTTCCTTCCCATCTATAATTTTGCAATGATATGAGTGCTTGGATGCACATCTATGGTCTCAAAACCACTTCTTACTGCATCTATGACAATTGTTTTCTTTCATTTTTACTTCCTCCTTGGAGTTGCTACTAGAAGTGTCATATTATTTTTCACAAACACACACACATACATATATATGATTTTTGGGTGTTACATTTGTGTCCAAGTGACCACTTGTCTCCATAGTACCTACAATCACTATCTTTTTTGTTGTGAACAAGTCTTATCGAATTTTTGTAACGATGACCTTTCAAACTTTTTTCTGGAGCATTTGCTTTGTGTATGGCTATTTCCATGGTTGTAATATCATGTAGTTTTAATTAATTCTACATGTGCGGCTTATTTCTAGTTATATATGATCAAATTAGGCGTTTTATTGATATCTTGGGTACTTTTTTAGCCAATGTTTCTGAGACACATGTAAACTTGTCCACATTTCCTTTCTATGCATCTCCTTCTAGTTGCATAGAAGCATACTTGATTTTTTCATCATCATTATTTATACCATGGTTGATTTGTATATGATGGAAATTGGTTAGTGATTACCAAATTGTGAGGGGGTATGTTCAATTGTGGAGTTGATGTACTAGAGGGGATTGGTGGTGGATTAGAAGTTCTTGAAAAATTTGATTGTGGAATGGAAGTACTAAAAAAACCGACCTAGCCTTTTAGTTCATCATGATTTTTATTGACCAAGGCACTTAACTTTGTTTTTTTAATAGGGCATTGTGATTGTAAGTTATCCATTCCTCTATTTTTTCACGTTTCTCTTTCATTTCTGCATACTTCCTATAATTTTCCTTTTGTTTCTTTTGTAACTTTTGCAACTTTGAAATGACCTCTTACATTTTTGTGGTAACTGAAAGGGGGTTTGGTAAAGAAAAAATTACTAAGGTAAAAATATATTTTTTACTCGATCCAGTAAAAACAAATTTATCGAGTAAGTAATCGTTTTTTACCAAGCAATAAAAAGAAATTAATGAGTTTGTAATTTTTTTTAGAGTGGATTTTATACCAAATGCAACACACACGGTTAATAATTAAGTTTTTCTCAATGTACCGAGACACAAATATGAGGGGCCCCATATAAATATTACCATGTGGGTGCCTTTTTCATTAAAAGTTATGTCCCTTCATTAAGCAAACTTTTCATTACTTTATTATTATCATTTATTTTATTATTTTTTATTGTACTTTTACTTTATTATTATTTATTAGGTTTTAGGGGCCATATAAATATTACCACGTGGGTGCCTTTTTCATTAAAAGTTATGTCCCTTCATTAAGCTAACCTTTCATTACTTTAATATTATCATTTATTTTATTATTTTTTATTGTATTTTTACTTTATTATTATTTATTAAGTTTTAGGCATTTATATGTTATTTTATTATTATTTATTAGATTTTAGGACTTTATATCTATTATATGTTATTATATTATTATTACTTATTAGGTTTTAGGTGTTCTAACTTGTTCCAATTTGGTGTAATAGTTTTTCAATTTATATAATGAAAAGATCTATAGGATCTACACCTTAACAATTGATGGTCATGCTTTTTGGGTACTTGAGCAAGCTCTTGCTTCAAAAAGTAAGTTACTTGCAAAGATGATAATGTAATGACATCGGAGATTGGGCCATATAGGTGAGAAGGGTCAATGAGCCTTGAAAAACAAAAACAAAAGTCTTGTGGATAGATTGAATGATTTTTCTCTTGAATTTTATTATTATGAACAATGCATCTATGGAAAACATAACCATGCTCAATTTTATTCCAATTCTACAAATCTTATGGGTTGTTAGACTTAATTCAGTATGATGTATTTTGTCTAGTCAAAGTTTCTTTGATTTCTAAGCCTTTGTATTATGTCATTCATTGATGATTATTATAGAAGGACATGGATATATATTTTTAGAACTAATTATAAGTTTTTTAGTTGGTTTAAGGAGTTTGAATCTCTCTTTGGAAATCAAACCAGTAGGAAGATTGAGGTGTTGAGGATTGATAATGATAGTGAGTTTTGTTTTGCAGAGTTTGATAAGTTTTGTAAGGAAAACGAAATTAAAAGATATAATACAAGTACATATAGCCCTTGGTAGAATGGAGTTGGAGAATGGATGAACATACCATTAATGGAGAGATCTATGAGTATGTTTAGTGGAGCTAGATTAGAGAAGAAGTTATATGTAGAAGTGGTTTCTATTGCATGTTACTTGATTAATAGATATCCCACATTATCTCTTGTGGATAAGACTCCTCTAAAAGTATAGAAAAGAAATAATCCTTCTCTTCAACATCTTCATGTTTTTGGTTGTGAGTCATATGCTCATGTGCCTAAGGAGAAGTTGTCAAAGTTGGATAACAAGGCTATGAAATGTATTTTCAATGAGTATGGAGTTGATGTGAAAGGGTGCAAGATTTGAGATCCTATGGTTGGGAAATTTGTGTACAACATGGATGTTATTTTCAAAGAAGTTAATCCATCTCCCATAGTGGCAGTCAAAAGAGGACGAGAATTCAATTGTTCAGCTATCACCCAAGAATGAGAAAGTTGAACCAGAAAATGAACAAGAAGTTCATGATGGACTTGATGAAGAGGAAGGTTCAGAGAGTTCATAAGAGGAGAAAGAAACTCCACCTCAAACTTTAAGGAGGTCCACTTGGAAAAGAAGGAAACTAGACAAGTATTATTATAGTATGTCTAATTTTATATGTATATATTTTTTTTATATACTAACACAAACAAGTGTAGAACTATAAAAGAGGAAATGGATGTGGAAGATAAGGAGTCTTGGAGATTGGCCATGGATGAAGATATGGATTCACTTAGGAAGACTGATACATGGGACTTGGTACCATTGTTTAATGGATGAAAACCCATTGGATGTAAATGGGTGTTCAAAAAGAATATTAATTCAGATCTTAGTGTTGAAAATTATATTCCTAGGTTCAGGGGATAGACTTTGGTGAGATCTTTTCCCCAATTTCTAAGCTAACATCTCTTAGGTTCCCACTATCTAATATAATAGCAAATTTTGATTAGAGATAGAACAAATGGATATGAAAAATGCATTCCTACATGGTGACATGCAGGAGGATATCTATATGGCATAGCCATAACACCACATTGAAAAAGGTAAAGAGCCATTGGTTTGCAAATTAAAAAATATCGATATGGTCTCAAATAGTGTCCTAGAATGTGGTACAAACATGATGGTGGTAATTTATTTGTTATCACTATGTATGTAGATGATATGTTATGTTTGGTAATAGTAAAGAAGTGATATGTGATTTGCAGTTTTAGCTTTCAACACAATTCAATATGGAGGACTTTGGGGTTGCAAAATATATCCTAGAAATGGAGATGGGGAAAGATAGAGAAAACAAAAATTTATGTGGGAGCTAAGATTTCAATTGAGCAGTGTACCACAACAACCATAAATATAGAGAATATGGATTATGTTCCTTATTCTAGTGCAATTGGTAGTTTGATGTACATTGCCCAAGGAGTGGGATCCTTGAATCAATTCATGGCTAATCCTAGAAATGAACATTGGGATGCAATGAAGAGGGTCTTTAGGTATTTGTGAGGTACTTCTAAATATTCTATTTTCCATCATAATGATGTTTCAAGGGACCACACTTAATGGATATATAGGGTTATGTGGATTCTGATTGGGTAGAGAATGTAAATACAAGGATATCTACAAGTGGATACACATTTTAATTATTTTGTGGAGTAATAAATTGGATAAGCGAGAAATAAGATATGGTTTCTTTGTCCATAGTAGAGGTAGAGGATATGGTAGCTACTCATGCTTGCAAGGGGGAAATTTGTGTTCAGATGTAGGCTAAGTCGAAGAGCCAATATTGTTCAATGTGATAGTAATTATGCCAGTTTTGTAGATAACAAACTAACCTTTCACGCAAAGTAAAAGAATATTGTTATCTTGTACCATTTCATTCTAGACAATGTGAAGGATGAAAAGGTGATATTGTCTAGAAAGTTGAAACTTTACATAATTTTGTAGATGCATTGAAAAAACTAGTGAGCATAGGTAAATTAAAGTGGTGCTATGAGTCTATGGGCCTTATGGCCCCTAGTAGTGAACTAAAATTTTGATGCATTATACCTTATAATTTTGCAAGGTATATCACAAGTAGGAGAATTGTGTTGGGACATAAGTGTCATACACCTTGCAGTTTTGCAGTAGAGTAGTTATCACAATAAATTCTTAGCAGTAATGAGGAATAAATTATGATAATCGTAATAGGTAATAAACATTGGTCAATAGTAGGAAATGAATGCCAAGTAATAGTAGGAAACTAACACTAAGCAATAGTAGTTGGCCAATTACTTGTTGTTGGTTTCTACCATCTAGATATGAAAAACCATAAATGGTTTATGGTTTCATTATGCCTATTTATTGAGTGCTTAGGTAGGAGGAATGTGAATGAGTATTTTAATTTATTGTTATACTACATAAATTTCTAGAGAACCTTTATGACACTTAATATTCCCATTAAGAGAATGAAAACTCCGTGATATATTGTAACCATATGTTAGTTGTTTAATAATCAATGAGTGTGCTTTGGAGTGTGGGTTTTTTCTCCCGAAAGGGTTTTCCCCAAGAAATTGTTGTGTAATAGTTTGTTATTTATTTCATTTGTTTTAAATGACTATTTGTTTATAGTTTTCTACACATTCTTTTTTCATTGGTTAGTGTATGAAGCATATTCTACACCTCTTTTTCCTTTCACAATATTCATTCACAAAATCTAGAACCTTCTCCCTTGTATGTTTCCATGTAAAGAAGAATCCCTTTCCTCCTCCATCTAATGGCCCATGTTTTAAATTTCTTCTTCCTTGATACTCATACTTGAGGGGATTTTACTTCACCTTCAACCAAATCTTGACTAGTGGTAAGATCACAAATTGGAAAACATGTTCAATCATTTTTCCTTATATAATAAAATTTTATTTTAAGTTTTGGAGTCTTCTCAGTGAAGTTTGAGTTCTAAAAGAAGTGAGCCAATAAGTATACAAACTCTATCTTTTTGGTGGGTTTTTATTTTTATTTTTTGGCAAGATAAAGTTTCACCTTAATTTACTCATTTTTATAAAAAAAACAAAGTTTCACCTTCATTTACTCATTTTTCAAAATTTCAAATAATGAGGTTGTCTTAAAATGGGTCAAAATACCTAAGGAAAAAGTTTGATGATTAATGTGCTCATCAAATAGGTGGAACTATAATTTCCAAGAAAATTCTAACTGAAAATATGTTGAGTTTGTCCACTAATCAAGTTACTCCATAATGAAATGATCCCAAAAGTTGAAAACTCAAAGTTGACTAACCTTGTCATTTTCCTTTTGGCAATATATCATGTTTTATGCACTAATTATATTAAACACCACATGTTCTTGCCATTGTAAAAATGTTGAGGAGTAATGCACACATTCTCCATTTTTCAAATAATTGTTATGTTCTTTTCACTTGTTTTCATAGTGAGTAACTTTGACTTTGAAATGCATATTTTAATTTATTTTTACCTTTGAAGCTTATTATTTTTTTATTCCCTACAAATATAACCTTATTTGTCCTAACTTTATAATTATTCTAAGTGCATAAACCATAATCAACTTTTAAATAATAAAATTTAAGTTATATTACGGATATTATTTCTTAGGTTATGTTAAGAGGAAAGATAAAATAAAATTTATCTAAAAAATTCATCATTATATTCTTATTTATTAGATCAGCATAAATCAAATTATCTTTACATAATCATAATCCATTTTTATTTTATTTATTAGATCAGCATAAATCAAATTATCTTTACATAATCATAATCCATTTCTATTTTAATTGTAAATTATAACTTTTCACCAAACCATTTTAATTCAACTAAACTTTCCATTTTAATTGTAAATTATGACTTTCCACCCAACCATTTTAATTCATAATTCAACTAAACAGCCAAATATCAAATGGTGCACTCAAAGCTATGTTGACATCACTACTTCTCAATATATTTACTCCTTTCGTGTTCTTTTTGATATGTGATATCTTGAATAAAGGAGAGCAAAGTTCTCCATATCCCGGAGACATTTTACACCACAAGTTAGGAATCCTAATTGAAACCCAACTAATCAAGACAATGTTCCTTGTCATAAGGATTTGGCATAAAATGATGAAGCGTTAATACACAATGGAACCATGGAAGACAATGTATTACAGACAATTTGTTCTAAGTCCACCTTATGGGCCCATTGGGCCCATCTATAAATCAGTGTGTGGGACAATCTCTGTTCAATGTTTTCCCTAACCATTACATTCCAATTCCCCGTATTATGATAATGGATAAAATATTACTGTTCTAGCCATTACAATCTAATTCTCAGAATTATGATATTCTATAGAATATTTAGTAGGATTCCTTTTATTTTTCTAATAATTTTCATTGACCCAAGCAACACAAAACAGCACCATCATTATCTACTTCGAAAGTGCATTGAACATTTTCATATGACACTTGCTAAGAATCTCCTTGAACTGTCATTAATACAGATATAATCATATTTCATCAGAGCATCTATACCATCCTTCACTCAGTTTGTCGAATCTGATATCCTTGGTTCTGCCATGAAAATAAATTTAGAAGTTCAGAAAAGGTTGAGCAACAATTATTGTCCATCCATAAAGCATTCGTATCCTTTTCATAGATTAACAGTGCTGGCTTTTGATATACCGAATCCAATCTGAAAGCGAAGGATCGCGCCTTCCTGATGACGCTGACAACTTACCAGAATGTCTGGTTATGGTACGCCATTAGTCATGTGCGTCGCTGCCTGGTAGAGCTTCACACATGACACGTACAGATACGTGTGCAATTTTTACAGAGTAAGCTGTCTTCCCGCATTCAGCTTCTACGTCAATATTAACAGTGCTATTCCGTGCATGTTAAGCTAACAACAATTATGATCGAATGAAGATATTTCTTGGGCCATGGCTATTTACATTGGATGCACTTCACAGTAAGAGTCATATTCCTCATATCAATACCGACAGTTTTTCTGGTTGGGTTAATTCTACTGGTTTTGGGGTCTTTTTCTTGTCTCCGGACTGACTCGCTGTCTCTCTTGCAGTAGGCATCGACGTTAACAGCAAATTCCTCCACCATCTGAATAAGGACGTTAACAGTTAATTCCTCCACCACCCGAAAATTCCACAACCTTTTCGTGGGAACCGTTTAATTGTTATGAACGCACGGTTTATTTGTTAGAAATCATTATTTCAATAAAGCAGGTAGATTTGTTAGAAATCATTATTTCACTGAAGCAAGAAACTGTGATGGTATTTGGAAAAAGTTAGGGTTAGGGTTAGGGTTAGTATATCTAGAGATTTGATTAGTCATAGGGCTTAGTAGAATGGATGGTGTTTCGAAAAAGGAAGGGTTAGGGTTAGGGTTCTTATCTGTAGAGATTTGATTCGTCTTAGGGCTTAGTATAACTGGAGGTTAGATGAATTTATATTGATTTCAATAAAGCAAGAAATTGTGGTTTTCTTTAGAATATTGAAAAATCTAATAAAAGCTATCATTCGAATACAGTTTTTACAGAATTACCGAACTACATAGATAAAATTCTATCAGTAGAATACAATTTGTTGTTCGCCAATCTGTACCTGGTCCAGGACATCAATAAAATTCATTCTATCGTAACTTGCAAACGTGGCCAAAAGGCTAGATTCCCATGTAAAATTCAAGAGCTCGATTCCCATGTAAAATTCGCCACCCAACTCCATCTTATTTTGATAGTTTTCAAGGATGTTGGATCCAATGTAAAGTTGTTATCGATTCCCATGTAAAAGTCGCCACCAAACTCCATTTTATTTTGATAATTTTCAAGGATGTTGGATCCACTGTAAAGTAGTTATTGTACTGTGGAAGAAGCAATTATAATTTTAAACGCAAACACTATGCACCACGTACTCTCTTTGGACCTTTCTACTTATAACTGTCTGCCTACTCCGGAACAAATAAATGGCATAAGAGAATTACAGTGACGTTGCGCTTTGTCTCGTTCTCATATATATTTATAGCTAAGATTTTACGGCCATGTCCAATCAAACTTTTTAGAACAGTCAAATCGATTAGACTTCCAATATTTATATACAAACAAACAAGCTTTTCAGGACGGTCCAATCGATTGGACTTCACATATTTTAGGTACAGGCAACATTTTCTGCACAGTCCAATCGATGAGACTTCTTATGTTTATGTACAGACAAACTTTTCAGTAGAGTCCAATCGATTGGACTTCACATATTTATTAAACTGTATCTTTCTTTATGCATTCTATGTAACGGCTTTCTCCACAAATTCATGAAATTATAGCAAGAAATATTTAAATTAACTTGAACGAGCAACTAGAATCTATCCTTGTGAAAAGATTTGAATGTATTATTGAGTTTGTCTGATGCATTTTTATGGAGCATGACTGTATTATTGAGTTTGTTTGATCCAGGTTTATGGAGCAGTTCGCAGTGTTAAATGGTTTTGATATATATATTTTTTTCAAGGCTTATCATTAATAAATATTTTTAGAGTGGATAATATTTAGTAATTAAATAAACAAATTGTATTATTGAGTTTGTTTGATTCATGTTTATGGAGCAGTGGGCAGTGTTAAATGGTTTTGATATATATATATATATATTTCAAGGTATACAATTAATAAATTTTTTGAAAGTGGATCATATTTAGTAATTCAATAAAACAAAAATGTGTTAAAAGATTTTTTTAATATAATATTATGTGAAAAAATTGATTAATAATTTTTGAGAGTGGATAACATCTAGTAATTAAATGAAAAATTGTGTTAAATGGTATTTTTTTTT
>JZKD02S1781097.1:90651-103821 GCA_000966675.3 Picea glauca | reverse complement strand
CCCATTTTATTCCACTAAAAACCACCCACAGAGCAGCAGATGTTGCTGATATATTTTTAAAAGAAGTTGCATGCTTGCATGGAATTCCTAAGACAATTGTGTCTGATAGGGACCCAAAATTCACTTCGAATTTATGGAGAGGACTGTTCAAGGGAATTGGAACGAATCTGAACTTCAGTACAGCATATCATCCCAAGTCTAATGGATAGACAGAGAGGGTAAACAGAGTAATTGAAGATATGTTGAGAATGTATGTGATGGGTAAACCATCAAAGTGGGAAGACTACCTGCATTTGGTAGAATTCACTTACAATAATGGGTACCATGCATCACTGAAGATGAGCCCATTCGAAGCACTTTATGGAAGAAAGTGCAACACTCCAGTGAGCTGGGATAATCCAGCTGACAAAATAGTAGTTGGACCTGAACTACTCAAAGAGATGGAAGATCAAATGATCAAAATCAAACAGAAATTGAAAGCTGCCCAGGATAGGCAGAAAAGTTACGCTGATAGTAATAGAACCCATAGAGAATTTAAAGTGAGTGACCATGTTTTCCTGAAAGTGAAAGCTAACAGGAGCTCCCAGAAATTGGGAAGTTGTGCCAATTTGGAAGCAAGATTTTGTGGGCCATTTGAGATCCTGGAAAGGATTGGGCCAGTTGCATACATGCTTGCATTACCTGCATCTATGACTGTACATAATGTATTTCATGTTTCACTGCTTAAGAAGTATGTACCTGATGCTAATCATGTTATCAATTGGACTGTGATTTAGGTGGAACAAGAAAATGTCCTGCAAGTGCATCCTATGCGCATATTGGACAGGAAAAACAAGCAGCTCCGGAATCGAGTTATAGAGCTTGTAAAGCTCCAGTGGACCTAGTACGGTCCTGAGGACGTGACATGGGAGCATGAAGAAGTAATGCGGGCAGAGTACCTGCATCTTTTTGAAAATTTTGAAAAACTTGCAAAGACAATGTAAGTTGCACTGAGGACAATGCAAAAATAAGGGGAGGGGGATTGTAGTGTCCCCAAGGCCGAGCCCCGTTATAGATCATGAGATGTGCAATGAATTGTAAATGTTTTCTATAGGATGGTGAGCCAAGTTTTGTATAAGATGGAGGGATTATGAGTTTGTTAGGCCAAGGAGCCTAAATGTTGAAGGCCAGGAGCCTGCTGATGTATTTGTATGTATGCAGATCAATTAATAAAATATAAACACCACCAATGCATACCGACCACGATGAATGAGTGATGGGGGACCGAGCGTCCATAGAGTGGGCAGGGAACTAGGGGCTGAAAGGTGGAAAAGGGGCTGAGTGTTGAGCCTAGGGGCTAAACCTAGGAGGCTTAGGCCTGGAATAATATTTTAATATTATTTCCAAAAAAAGAGCCATGTGTATATTATTTATCCTAAGTCCTTTTGGAAGGACACGTGATTTCCCAAGTGGTGGGAGGAAGGCGTATGGATGGAACAGATGTAGTTTCCAGGGTGACAATTGTCAACCCTGGTACATGCAAATAAAACCAATGCAGTAAGCTGTGAAGGGGGTTTCGATCCATTCGATCCGATTGTTCCGGGGAGAGCAATGGAAGCCATCTGCCAGAATACCCTGGTTTAAATCTGAAATCCAAAAAGCCTATGTTTGCATGAAGAACCGTGTACACCCATGTCCTGAGCTAGGAGTCTGTGTCTGTGCTAGGCAAACCTGGGAGTGCATCTCTTGAACCGGAATCCCTGTGTTGAACTCGAGGGGAAGAATCCTTTGGTTGTTTGGAAAATGTTGAGCTAGCCTGTGCATGGAGCATGTTCCGAAATCATGCCTGATATCATCCTGTGACGCCTGAACCTTTTGGAAAGCCCATTTCTGTGTTTTCCGTGGGTGGCTGTGACTGCACAGTACTAGACTGCGTGAGTCTTGTTGGCTTGTGAGCGACTCTCTCCAGGTGAGAGAGTGTGCAAAGGGAGAAGAGAACTCCTGGAAGGAACCCTGTAGCTGCCATAGAGCCTGGAGACTTCCAGTCCGGTCTGTTCCTGTAACCCAAGGTAAGGGAGACTGGCAGCCGAAGGACTATCTAGGTGACAGAGAAGGTGCACTCTCCTGGGGTGGAATAGGCATGTGGGGAATGAGGGTCTNTGCCAATGTGCCATGTGGGGGGATTGATAGGTCCAACAAATTTGATGGCCCATTTTTCAAAGGGTTTAAGTGCAGTCACTAGGAAGAGGGGGATATCATCTCATTGGTAGGTCTTACCCACTTGTTTACATACATTGCAACACTTGCAGTAATTCTTATAATCAACGAAGAGAGGGGGCCACCAGAGTCCAGTGTGTATAACCTTGAGCATAGTGGCCTTTCCAATGTTATGGCCCCTAACAATTCCTTCATGTGCCTCATATAAGACAGAATCACATTCATATACCAAACCACAACAACATAGGATTCCATCCATGCCCAAATTATACAACTTCCCATCAATAAACTGATAATTAACACTATGGGTCACCAGTTGGCAATGTTGTGTGGGAGTATATTCCCTAGGATCTTGTACAAAAATAAATAATCTGGCTATTTCAGCTAGTTGATATGGAATGATTTCGATGCAGAATATTTGTGCATCAGGAATCTTGCCATCGATTTTGTTAGCAACCTCTCCTATCTCAATGTATCACAAATGATCCAGCCTCACATTATGTTTCTCTAGCTTTACCACAACCACGAAGTCAAATTTCTGAAACAACAAAATCCATCTGCGGATGTGACCACCTAACACTGGTTTGTTAACTAAATACTTGAGGGTGGAATGATCAGTGAATAATTTTAAGACGAACCCCAGCAAGTACTGGTGAAATTTTTGTAGGGCATATACCATATCCAGGCCTTTGCACTTGGTGGTAGTATAATTCCGTTCAAAATTATATACCTTTATGCTAGAAACGTAGACTAGATTATCGATACTTCCCTCCCTTGGCTGGGCCAAAATGACACCCAACGTGATGGATAAAGCATAGAAATAAACATGGAATATCTTGGACCAATATCGAAAAATCAAAATGGGTGCATTAACTAGTGTTTCCTTTAGGGTATCGAAATATTTATGGCATTATGATGTCCATTCATATTTAATATCTTTAGCAACAACCTTTCAATGGGATCTTGATCTAAGCATAATTATGGATGAACTGTTTGTAGTATCTGGTATGTCTCAATGTTGCATGCATCCCTCATAATTAAGTCAAGGTTACCATATCTAGGATGGAAACAATCTTGGTCAAGTCGATGTAACGTAGCCAACCCCTAGCTAAGTCACATCATCGCTAAAATGACCCAATAAAAACTTGTGATATTAAATATAAATGCATAAATAATCAACAATATGACACTCAAGATCATTAAATTTTCCATGCTAATTAAAACATAAATACAACTACTCTAAATGTGAAAAATAATAGCTAAGTGCAGGTATCATCATTCAACCATAAAATATAGATTTATATGCATCATTCAACTCATAGAAAGTAGCATTTAACCAAGATAATTAGAGTAAATTGCACAACAAATATATCAAAAATTAACATGGATAAAACTAACACATAAGAAGACTTATCTTAATGAAATTTTCAACCCACTATAGAGGAAATATGTTCCTCCCAATAATAGCCTTTTTGTTCTAGTTCTCAATAGTAAGACACACTGGAGCTGGGGCTATGAATCCAAAAGAGATGGAGGTCTCTAAGGCTGACCAATATCCCCCTTTTAGTAGTTAATATCTATGCTAATTACATTCCACCAAAACACTTCCCTTCAACCTGCAAAACCCAAGGGATGGAATCCCCCTTCACTGCTCACATTCCCTTGGGCCTTTCCACTCCCTTCCATGGATTCCAACATAGGTTGGAAAAAAATTCTACTTGTTAGGACTTCAGGAATTTTACAGTTGCAACAAAAATTCACCCAGCAGCCAAAACACATGCTTCTTGGAAAAATTTGGAACAACTCGTCACTCCTAGGCACACAAAATATTTCTCCACAAAATTATAGCTCCAAAAAATAGCCAAACATGTCTACAACAACTTTCTATGCAAAAACGTGAATGTGAAAAATCTAGTCTCCTACCCATATAAATTTCCTCTTTGTATCTTGCTTGATTGACTTGCACTCTTCCCCAAGATGATTGTACTCATCCCTCATGCTCTCAATAACTATGGGAAGTGACTCTCACACCAACCCTCTCACATGAATTCAATTATTGGGCCCTAGAACACTCAACAATTAATGGAAGGTTCATGGCAAGGATAATTTTGAGAAAAAAAAAAANTGCCAATGTGCCATGTGGGGGGATTGATAGGTCCAACAAATTTGATGGCCCATTTTTCAAAGGGTTTAAGTGCAGTCACTAGGAAGAGGGGGATATCATCTCATTGGTAGGTCTTACCCACTTGTTTACATACATTGCAACACTTGCAGTAATTCTTATAATCAACGAAGAGAGGGGGCCACCAGAGTCCAGTGTGTATAACCTTGAGCATAGTGGCCTTTCCAATGTTATGGCCCCTAACAATTCCTTCATGTGCCTCATATAAGACAGAATCACATTCATATACCAAACCACAACAACATAGGATTCCATCCATGCCCAAATTATACAACTTCCCATCAATAAACTGATAATTAACACTATGGGTCACCAGTTGGCAATGTTGTGTGGGAGTATATTCCCTAGGATCTTGTACAAAAATAAATAATCTGGCTATTTCAGCTAGTTGATATGGAATGATTTCGATGCAGAAT
The DNA here is from genome assembly GCA_000966675.3 of Picea glauca. Lineage (NCBI taxonomy): Eukaryota > Viridiplantae > Streptophyta > Pinopsida > Pinales > Pinaceae > Picea > Picea glauca. Next base: position 99,027 of record JZKD02S1781097.1, on the reverse strand, counting down.
ATTTGTGCATCAGGAATCTTGCCATCGATTTTGTTAGCAACCTCTCCTATCTCAATGTATCACAAATGATCCAGCCTCACATTATGTTTCTCTAGCTTTACCACAACCACGAAGTCAAATTTCTGAAACAACAAAATCCATCTGCGGATGTGACCACCTAACACTGGTTTGTTAACTAAATACTTGAGGGTGGAATGATCAGTGAATAATTTTAAGACGAACCCCAGCAAGTACTGGTGAAATTTTTGTAGGGCATATACCATATCCAGGCCTTTGCACTTGGTGGTAGTATAATTCCGTTCAAAATTATATACCTTTATGCTAGAAACGTAGACTAGATTATCGATACTTCCCTCCCTTGGCTGGGCCAAAATGACACCCAACGTGATGGATAAAGCATAGAAATAAACATGGAATATCTTGGACCAATATCGAAAAATCAAAATGGGTGCATTAACTAGTGTTTCCTTTAGGGTATCGAAATATTTATGGCATTATGATGTCCATTCATATTTAATATCTTTAGCAACAACCTTTCAATGGGATCTTGATCTAAGCATAATTATGGATGAACTGTTTGTAGTATCTGGTATGTCTCAATGTTGCATGCATCCCTCATAATTAAGTCAAGGTTACCATATCTAGGATGGAAACAATCTTGGTCAAGTCGATGTAACGTAGCCAACCCCTAGCTAAGTCACATCATCGCTAAAATGACCCAATAAAAACTTGTGATATTAAATATAAATGCATAAATAATCAACAATATGACACTCAAGATCATTAAATTTTCCATGCTAATTAAAACATAAATACAACTACTCTAAATGTGAAAAATAATAGCTAAGTGCAGGTATCATCATTCAACCATAAAATATAGATTTATATGCATCATTCAACTCATAGAAAGTAGCATTTAACCAAGATAATTAGAGTAAATTGCACAACAAATATATCAAAAATTAGCATGGATAAAACTAACACATAAGAAGACTTATCTTAATGAAATTTTCAACCCACTATAGAGGAAATATGTTCCTCCCAATAATAGCCTTTTTGTTCTAGTTCTCAATAGCAAGACACACCGGAGCTGGGGCTATGAATCCAAAAGAGATGGAGGTCTCTAAGGCTGACCAATATCCCCCTTTTAGTAGTTAATATCTATGCTAATTCCATTCCACCAAAACACTTCCCTTCAACCTGCAAAACCCAAGGGATGGAATCCGCCTTCACTGCTCACATTCCCTTGGGCCTTTCCACTCCCTTCCAGGGATTCCAACATAGGTTGGAAAAAAATTCTACTTGTTAGGACTTCAGGAATTTTACAGTTGCAACACAAATTCACCCAGCAGCCAAAACACATGCTTCTTGGACAAATTTGGAACAACTCGTCACTCCTAGGCACACAAAATATTTCTCCACAAAATTATAGCTCCAAACAATAGCCAAGCATGTCTACAACAACTTTCTATGCAAAAACGTGAATGTGAAAAATCTAGTCTCCTACCCATAGAAATTTCCTCTTTGTCTCTTGCTTGATTGACTTGCACTCTTCCCCAAGATGATTGTACTCATCCCTCATTCTCTCAATAACTATGGGAAGTGACTCTCACACCAACCCTCTCACATGAATTCAATGATTGGGCCCTAGAACACTCAACAATTAATGGAAGGTTCATGGCAAGGATAATTTTGAGAAAAAAAAAGAAGGAAATGGGTTTTGGTTTAATATATATGGGTAACACTCCCCCTTGGATCCCTACCCTCTCCTAAGGATTATTATCCCCAAAATATCCTTCCATGTTCATATGCGGCTGGAAATACATTTTATTCATTATATTTAATTCACATCATTTACATATTACATCGCTTTGGCTCTCGGCCATATATGACATCTAAAATATATGTATCGCTAGTTTGGGTTTGAAAATGAGGATGTTATAGTCAAATAGAAATTTATATTTACATATGAAATGGCCGAGCAATATATCAAAGGGAGTACAAAATATGCACTTCTTCAAATTCAAAGATATTTTCAGTTGGCGATATTGATCGAGCATTATCCAGAGAGATTGTATTGTTAGAATATAGAAGATTGTGTGCTCATTTTTCCATTGATGATACCCTCGCCACCCAGCCATAGGCCTAAGCCACCCTCCGAGCACCTTAACCTTGACTGAGAATTACTCCAGAAGCAAACCCTAGGATAGATAGCCAAACAAAGGGTAGCACACCTTTCCCCAAGGATAGCGCATCACAAAGAGCTGATCAGATAGTCCAAACCCTAGCCAAGAGATATTCCAAGCCAACACTAAAACTGCTAGCTCTAGCAGCTGCACCTACAACTCTCCTCCATACGTGCGCACCAAACTGGGAACTGCAGTGTGCACCACTTGTTGTCTGCAATTCTGAGATGTTGTCAAATGAGAACTAGTGCCCTGTATTTATACTGGTTTTGCCAAATTTGCTAGGGCCAACTTCTCCTTCTGGATATGTGTCTATTCAGTATATTATTATTATTTCTGGCCTACTTCATCTCTTGGAGGCTAATAACCTAATATAAATTATCTTCTTGAGCCGACAATACTTCTAGGGTTATTAGCCAACTCACTAGGGTTTTCTCTTGCTTTTCGGAGTCTTCTATTCTCATAAGGTTCACACGTGGAGGTAAATAACTCCCACAACTACCATAATATTAACACTCCCTCCTAGCTAGGGATGTATTACAGGTAATGGAATTGAGCACAAAAACATACCATTTATCTGGTAGCATCAATATAGTCATCTAGACTATTTCATGACTAGATCATGAGCATCACCATCACCATCAATTGCATCATCTCTCGAAACCATACTTCATCTGAGTAATTATACATGATGCTGGATAAGTCACTCACACCATAGAGTGATATAAGAGCCACTCTTATAATCTAGAGGAGTAAATGCTCTGAACCAATTTCCATCTGGAAAATCTTTGTTCATCATTCGTCTGGATGATTATTTTCAATAAACTGTTGATAGCCTTCAAGGAAGTTAGAACAAAAATAGAACACAACTATGTCTATTCATAGTAGTACACAACTACAATCAGTGGTACACTACCACACCAAGTAACACACAAGTACTTGATCAGCAACGTATGGTTGTGAACAGTGGAACATATCCATCATAGTAGTCCTCATCTACTGTCATACAGTCTTCATAACAAACATCTAATAACAACCTGCATAGAAACAATGTTATGATATAAACTGATTTGTCTGGGCCAATCTTTCACTCAAATATGTGAGCTCTGAAAGAATATATGCCTCAAAATAGTGGAACATATCCACCACAGTAGTCTTCATCTACTGTCATATGATCTTCATAACAAACATCTGATAGCAATCTGCATAGAAACAATGTTATGATATAGACTGAATTATCTGGGCCAATCTTTCACTCACATCTATGAACTCTGAAATAATATCTACCTCACGAACAGTGGAACATATCCACAAAATTAGTATATCTGTACTGTCTGGAGATAGGTAGTCTCCATAACAATCATCTGATTCCATCTTGCACAGAAAATATTGTTAAAAATAAACTGAATCATCTAGGCCAATATTACACTCACGTTTGTGAGATTTGAAAGAATATATGCCCTCATCAGCAATGGGCTATCTGTCCTATTCTTCTCAAACAAGGAAGAAGGATTGTTTCTGATTTCTGAGCATGGACCATTTTTCACCCTGGGCCATTCTTCCTACACTAATCAAAGAGCACCCTAGACAGAATGTATAAACCCTAAGGAACGTCTGAGTCTGGACCATTCCTCACCCTGGTCCATTCCTCCTACACTAATCAAAGTGCGCCCTGGAGAGAATGTATAAACCCTAAGGAATTTCTATCCTAGACCATTCCCCACCCTGGGCCATTCCTCCTACACTAATCAAAGTGTGCCCTGCAGAGAATGTATAACCCTAAGGAATGTTTATATGGACCATTTCCTCCATTAACCACAAGAGGAAAAGATTGTTCTGCATCAACCTCCAAAATGGAACATTCCTCATGTTAACCACAATGAGAAATTGTTGTCCGACGAGGCGGGCCAGTCTTCTTGAGTAACCCTCAAGAAGAGAAACTCCCCTAGACCACTCTCCATGTTAACCACAATAGGAAGTCACTGTCTATGATGCATCAACAATCAGACTACTTCCTATGTTAACCACAATATGAAGTGACTATCCATCAGAAGTATCAATCCAATTTCCGAACAGGAAATCATCTGTCCGAGATGGACTATTTTTCAAATTTAAAAATGAATGTCTTCAATAATGTTTTCAGTGCTCCCTCCTAACTTGGAGAGTCATTTCTTCCTTTTCTAATAAGAAGGAATTTGTTTCCACGAGCTCTGGCTTGAGTACGCAAACTCTTTCATCTTGGATAGAAGTTTTACCAAAATGTCTGCTTATCTACTCATTTGTGGAGATATGTATTGGAGAATCATTTTCTCCTTTCTAGACTTCATCATGGATAATGTAATGCTTGATTTCAAATGTACTTTAGTCTGGAACATTGTGAAGGCTTCATGTAGATCTGAACAATAGAGTATATCATAGTTGGAAAGCTGGAACATATCGATGTGACACTTCTTTTGTCATCATGAGATCTTATCTACTGAGTAGTGTTATTGGACTAATCAGTAGGTGCAGACACTAACAGATCTCCCTAGATCCACCTGTATCTAGAACAAAATAGGACAGGACATGACTCTTTCCCTAAGTTTTGACCATTGAATTAACTAGTAGGAAGGAAAAAGTAGCATACCTTTATATCGCTTCCTAGGGTCTCTGTTGCTCCCGCTTCACTCTGGTGCTCTCGTGAGGTCAAGACCAAGACAAAACAAACCAACCAAAGTGAAGATAGCACAATATATTCAACAGTCAACTTATGTGTATGATCAAGGAATTACACAATAAAGTGAGAANTCGTCACTCCTAGGCACACAAAATATTTCTCCACAAAATTATAGCTCCAAAAAATAGCCAAACATGTCTACAACAACTTTCTATGCAAAAACGTGAATGTGAAAAATCTAGTCTCATACCAATATAAATTTCCTCTTTGTATCTTGCTTGATTGACTTGCACTCTTCCCAAAGATGATTGTACTCATCCCTCATGCTCTCAATAACTATGGGAAGTGACTCTCACACCAACCCTCTCACATGAATTCAATTATTGGGCCCTAGAACACTCAAAAATTAATGGAAGGTTCATGGCAAAGATAATTTTGGGAAAAAAAAAAAAGGAAATGGGTTTTGGTTTAATATATATGGGTAAAACTCCCACTTGGACCCCTACCCTCCCATGTGGATTATTATCCCCAAAATATCCTTCCATGTTCATATGCGGTTGGAAATACATTTTATTCATTATATTTAATTCACATCATTTACATATTACATCGCTTTGGCTCTCGGCCATATATGACATCTAAAATATATGTATCACTAGTTTGGGTTTGAAAATGAGGATGTTATAGTCAAATAGAAAGTTATATTTACATACGAAATGGCCGAGCAATATATCAAAGGGAGTACAAAATATGCACTTCTTCAAATTCAAAGATATTTTCAGTTGGCGATATTGATCAAGCATTATCTAGAGAGATTGTATTGTTAGAATATAGAAGATTGTGTGCTCATTTTTCCATTGATGATACCCTCGTCACCCAGCCATAGGCCTAAGCCACCCTCTGAGCAACTTAACCTTGACTGAGAATTACTCCAGAAGCAAACCCTAGGCTAGATAGCCAAACAAAGGGCAGCGCACCTTTCCCTAAGGATAGCGCATCACAAAGAGCTGATCAGATAGTCCAAACCCTAGCCAAGAGATATTCCAAGCCAACACTGAAACTGCTAGTTGTAGCAGCTGCACCTGCAACTCTCCTCCACACGTGCGCACCAAACTGGGAACTGCAGTGCACACCACTTGTTGTCTGCAATTCTGAGATGTTGTCAAATGAGAACTAGTGCCCTGTATTTATACTAGTTTTGCCAGATTTGTTGGGGCCAACTTCTCCTTCTGGATATGTGTCTATTCAGTATATTATTATTATTTCTAGCCTACTTCATCTCTTGGAGGCTAATAACCTAATATAAATTATCTTCTTGAGCCGACAAGACTTGTAGGGTTATTAGCCAACTCATTAGGGTTTTCTCTTGCTTTCTGGATTCTTCTATTCTCATCAGGTTCACACGTGGAGGTAAATAACTCCCACAACTACCATAATATTAACACTCCCTCCTAGCTAGGGATGTATTACAGGTAATGAAATTGAGCACAAAAACATACCATTTATCCAGTAGCATCAATATAGTCATCTAGACTATTTCATGACTAGATCATGAGCATCACCATCACCATCAGCTGCATCATCTCTCGAAACCATACTTCATCTGATTAATTATACATGATGCTGGATAAGTCACTCACACCATAGAGTGATACAAGAGCCACTCTTATAATCTAGAGGAGTAAATGCTCTGAACCAATTTCCGTCTGGAAAATCTTTGTTCATCATTCGTCTGGATGATTATTTTCAATAAACTATTGATAGCCTTCAAGGTAGTTAGAACAAAAATAGAACACAACTGTGTCTATTCATAGTAGTACATAATTACAATCAGTGGTACACTACCACACCAAGTAACACACAATTACTTGATCAGCAACGTATGGTTGCGAACAGTGGAACATATCCATCACAGTAGTCCTCATCTACTGTCATACAGTCTTCATAACAAACATCTAATAACAACCTGCATAGAAACAATGTTATGATATAAACTGATTTGTCTGGGCCAATATTTCACTCAAATCTGTGAGCTCTGAAAGAATATATGCCTCAAAATAGTGGAACATATCCACCATAGTAGTCTTCGTCTACTGTCATATGATCTTCATAACAAACATCTGATAGCAATCTTCATAGAAACAATGTTATGATATAGACTGAATTATCTGGGCCAATCTTTCACTCACATCTCTGAACTCTAAAATAATATCTACCTCAAGAACAGTGGAACATATCCACAACAGTAGTATATCTCTATTGTCTGGAGACAGGTAGTCTCCATAACAATCATCTGATTCCATCTTGCACAGAAAATATTGTTAAAAATAAACTGAATCATCTGGGCCAATCTTACACTCACGTTTGTGAGATTTGAAAGAATATATGCCCTCATCAGCAATGAGATATCTTCCCTATTCTTCTCAAACAAGGAAAAAGGATTGTTTTTTATTTCTGAGCATGGACCATTCCTCACCCTGGGCCATTCTTCCTACACTAATCAAAGTGCACTCTGGACAGAATGTATAAACCCTAAGGAATGTCTGAGTCTGGACCATTCCTCACCCTGGGCCATTCCTCCTACACTAATCAAAGTGCACCTGGAGAGAATGTATAAACCCTAAGGAATGTCTATCCTAGACCATTCCCCACCTTGGGTCATTCCTCCTACACTAATCAAAGTGTGCCCTGCAGAGAATGTATAACCCTAAGGAATGTTTGTCCAGACCATTTCCTCCGTTAACCACAAGAGGAAAAGACTTTTCTGCATCAACCTCCAAAATGGACCATTCCTCATGTTAACCACAATGAGAAATTGTTGTCCGGCGAGGCGGGCCAATCTTCTTGAGTAACCCTCAAGAAGAGAAACTGCCCTAGACCAATCTCCATGTTAACCACAATAGGAAGTCACTGTCTATGATGCATCAACAATCAAACTACTTCCTATGTTAACCACAATAGGAAGTGACTATCCATCAGAAGTCTCAATCCAATTTCCAAACAGGAAAGCATCTGTCCGAGATGGACTATTTTTCAAATTTAAAAATGAATGTCTTCAATAATGTTTTCAGTGCTCCCTCCTAACTTGGAGAGTCATTTCTTCCTTTTCTAATAAGAAGGAATTTGTTTCCACAAGCTCTGGCTTGAGTACGCAAACTCTTTCATCTTGGATAGAAGTTTTACCAAAATGTCTGCTTATCTTCTCATTTGTGGAGATATGTATTGGAGAATCATTTTCTCCTTTCTAGACTTCATCATGGATAATGTAATTCTTGATTTCAAATGTACTTTAGTCTGGAACATTGTGAAGGCTTCATGTAGATCTGAACAATAGAGTATATCATAGTTGTAAAGATGGAACATATCGATGTGACACTTCTTCTGTCATCATGAGATCTGATCTACTGAGTAGTGTTATTGGACTAATCGGTAGGTGCGGACACTAACAGATCTCCCTAGATCCACCTGGATCTAGAACAAAACAGGACAGGACATGACTCTTTCCCTAAGTTTTGACCATTGAATTAACTAGTA